>QEPC01006720.1:4431683-4460380 GCA_003113815.1 Sphenodon punctatus | reverse complement strand
CTCAGATTGTAAGCCCTAGGGGCAGGGACCGTGTCTATTTTATTACTTTGTAAAGTGCCAGGTACACTGCTGGCGCTATATAAATGTTTGTTAATAATAATAATAACAATAACAAACCAGTCCAGGAAGACATGAGGCCAGCTAGCCCCACCCCTGCCATAATGGGCAGTCAAGGCAGCCGACCATGGTGGCCCACACACCAAGGCAGCGGCGAAACATGTGCTTGCCTGCTATGGCCCGTAGACCCAGACATTGGGCCTAGTTCCTTCTGGGTTCACAATTCCTGGGCAGCCACCTCAGGGACTGTAGTAAGTCCACATCTTGCAGCCTGCTAACAGACATGCAAGTAAGGCTCTGGCCCAGGCAGGTATGTTTATTAACACCCATTGGTTCATTGCTAATGACTCTTCAAACATTCCTGTTGCTCTCTTTTTCAGGTTTATTTGAATATAAGTTTTGATCTTCCTAGTTTCTCTTCTTCATATTGTAGATTTTAATGTTTTTCTTTGCTGGCATGGATTATATTGCTTATTTTGCCCTTTCAAAGTTTTGCAAAGAAACTGTAAGATTCAGTGCAATCTTCTGAAATTCCTCTGTTGCTCCTTCAGTAATTCTCACACATTCCTAGCTTTTCCAGAAGTTCTTTTCTAAATCCAATAAGATCCCTCAACCAGTCTTTTAAAATTCATTTTGACACACCATTTCCCCATCTTTGCTCTTTGCACTGCTTTTTTCTTCCCTTTTCCTTCCATCAGCGTTTGACACATACTGATCTCCTAGTTATCCTTTGCCCACCCTTACAGCTTCATAGGACCAATTACAGAAGAATGGAAGGGGCTAATTAGTAAGCACAATGCTAAGTTTCCATACCTTTTCTCCTTCTGCAGCCTCCCCCCTCCCCCCTTACTCCTTCTTCCTCTGGTGGTAGGAAGCATTTTTTTGAACTAAGAACCAGTGTTCCAAAGCCAGTTCTGTAGATACTAGTATAATTCACTTCAGAATTATGTCTTACTTGCTGCACATTAACTCATTAGAACTTAGTCAAACTCTGGTGAATCTCTGGCGCTAATGATGAAATTTGTCTAATTATTTGGGAAAGTATATATTGTGTCAACTTAGTGAGATGCTGCCCTCTGGTGCTGCATCCCTGAGCAAAGATAATGGATCCACTTCTAATGCTTTCTAGAAGAAATTGTGTTTGTGTCAGGTAGTAGAAGCCTTTGTTTTATAGTTAAAGGACGTCAGTTCTTGCCCAGGCATGGAGATTTGTGTGTCTGCAGCACATTCTAGGATATGAAAGCATTTGTGAAATAGCTCCTCCAATTGGGCTAACTCTGAACATAATGGTGAAGACGTAGCACTTAGCCTCCAAACTCCCATTTATTATATTGTGATGGTATGATTTCAAGCAGCAGGGCTGTCATTTATAGTATTTGCTACACTAACTAGAATACTAATGGCTCCCTTCTGTCTACTCCAAAACTTCTTGCTAACTGTTAAGCGAAGCATCATTTCTTTGTGCAGCAGATCTACAGGAGAAATTATACTAGTACTTACTATTTATAACTCATAGCAACATCCACAAAATGCTTTCTTCTCTGTCGGTAGACATTGTCCTTAAATCCCTAAAGCAAAATAAGGAGTGATTAATTTATGGTAATGAAAAAGAAAATTGGCTGTTCAAAATAGGACGTTCAAAGAAATGATATGTTTTTATTTAATACTTCATTATATTTTGACCACCACCATCTATTTAGCTGAAGGAAAAATCAGTCTGACATTGCTTTTTCATTAAAGTCACCTAGGTAAGTTTCTAAGACCGCTTTTACACACGACAAAAATGGGTTTTTATAAGTGCTCGAGATAATACTGGAGTTTTGTAATGTGTGAACGCACTGTTCCCCTTTTATGCAGCACAATCTCACAGCTGAGTCATATCTGGTGGGTCTTACAAGGCTATGAGCTCTCGCTGCATAAAAGGGGAACAGTGCGTTCACACATTACAAAACTCCAGTATTATCTCGAGCACTTATAAGAACCTGTTTTTGTCATGTGTTAAAACAGCCTAAGAGATGTGGTCACATTTGGTTTGATTATGTCTTTTGTCAGACTGTTCTAGTGAACAGACCCAGATCTTACCCAAATCAATCTTTCCCAGGCATTCACACAGCTTGATAGTATACATTAAAGCAGTTTTACTTGCTACAGTTCCAGCAAATTTGTAATTTGGCATTTGACATTTGGCATATCATTTTGGTGTAAAAGGTTATCCCAACAATCCCAAAGTCTTGAGAGACAGACAGGGAAAGAAAACCATTTAGTTAATATATCAGTCTTACCCAGAGGGAACAGGAACCCAAGGTCAACTTCAGCCTACATACCGTGTGGCTGCTCCCCAAGCCCCCAATTTTCTGATATGGGGCTTTTATACACTACAACTACTGGCCCAAGGTGAAAAGTCCCTCACTACCTTTAACAATTTTTTAATCTTATTTTTATTTATTTTAGTTGTTTGGGTTTTTTTACTAATTGTCTTGTATTCTTCTCTCATCTTGGAAATCCCTGACATCTCCCCATGTCTTTTTGTCTAGGTCACCACTGTGACGAACTGCAGCCTAATAGAGCGGAGATTTACCGCAGTATGCTTGGGGTTAAGCCAATAGCTGGAAGAGACTTGATAAAGCTAGTCTGAAAGAGGCAGAGAGTCTCAGAGCAGTCAGCAAACTGTTCTCTAGCTGACCAAGAGGTAATTAAGGTCAGCTGAGTGACTAGCTAGCTCAGAGGAGGCAACTGTGTGGGAGAAACAGGAAAAAGAAGTAGCTGGGCATGGTTAGTTAAGCCCAGTCATAAAGTTGAGAGAGAAAGGAGAGAGAGGCAGTCTGCTTCTGGACTCGGCAGAGGAATTAGTTGTCTGCTATGGCTTATTTACCCTTGGGTTTGTAAGGCAGAGGAGATGGCTGGTGGCTCTGAGCCTAATATTGGTTCCAGCTGGAGCGTGGACCTAAACTGCCAAGCCTGATTGCATAATTGGCTATGTGGCAGAAGGCAAAACTATCTTAACTGCGAGTCCATTCAAGGTGCAGTAGACCTCTAGGACCATTTGTAGCCAACAGGTTACAGGTACAAACAGAATACTTAATGTGAGGAAATTATTTATCCATACTGCTCCATCCATTCCCAACACCATCTTGACTGGAATAGAGACTCAACTGTAGGCAGAAAGCTAGTTTTTCAGAATGCATAAATAACTTAATTTTTAGGCTTTCAGATATTGAAAAGCATTACAACAGCTCCTCTGCACAAAAAACACTAGGACACACATCAATTTTCAGGCTAAGATAGGACTGTGCACTTGACAGGCAAGACTGATAGATTTCTAGGGATGGAGAATGGGAAATGATTTGAAGTAGGTTTAATTTAATTCAGTCTCAATCTCTACCATCTGCTCACTCAACTGGGCAGTAAAAACCACCAGAAAAAGATACACTTCCCTTTCTCTTCACAAGCAAACTCTACTAAATGGCACCACAAGAAAATAATAGGAAACTGGGTGCTGGTAGGGCTGCCTAGGTTTTCAGAAAAATCTGGATTTGTAACCATCATGGCGTACTAACATGGAGCAGCACAGCACAGAAGATTAAGGAATGGTTGCATACACATTGGACTACTGCTAGGGGGAGTATAGGAGAATACGAGGTTTGGGGAAAGCGTTCAGATCTCCCTTTCTCCAGCAAGGGGCTTCGCTACATTAGAAAAAACATAGTGAAATGTACCATTCATTTCAAGTTATCTAGCTCGGAGATAGGTACCTTGAGGTAAAACTAAGGAACAGAAGTTTTACCTAGAGGTAACAAGTTGAAGGCAACGCTATATTCCCACCTGGGACTGAGTTACATCTTTCTATCCCTAGGTAAGAACTGCCCGTGCTCTGTCTTCTTTACAGTACTATCTTGAGGTAACAAACCTTGACTTAGCTACCTTGCAGTAAAACCACACCTTTTCCTATAAGGTAAATAAGCTAATGCTCAGGTTCCTGAAAAATTGGTTCTTTCTTCTCACTTCTCTTTTTTCCTATCTGCTTTCAACTGTTTCAGCTAATGAAGTATAACTGCT
Source organism: Sphenodon punctatus (assembly GCA_003113815.1). Classification (NCBI taxonomy): domain Eukaryota; kingdom Metazoa; phylum Chordata; class Lepidosauria; order Sphenodontia; family Sphenodontidae; genus Sphenodon; species Sphenodon punctatus. The sequence goes on along the minus strand of QEPC01006720.1, from coordinate 4,456,267 downwards.
TCAAATTACAAAGGCAAATTGTGGTCTTTAATTTCTAGACAGAACTTTTTGAAGGGGAAAAAAAAAAAGTACAGACATTAAGTTTTTGGTTGTCAGTGGAGATATCTTGACTGTACACAACACCTTTGTGAAACAGCTGCTGGGTTAATGTATCATACAAATTGTTTATCTCCCTAATACAAAATTAAAAGGCTAGATATCCTCTCTGGCCATCCAGCTCAGCAAACAAAAATAGCAGCTATCCAGCCAAAACTGCTGTTGACATTTTGATTATGGACTCATGCGTTCAGCATTCATCCAAAGAAATTGAAAAGATGTAGGAAGACAAGTTTTTCCTCACTGCCTATTTTTATCATTCATTCTAGCTGCATTACCGAAGAGACTTAAGATCGCTTGGGCTAAGCATATGCTGAAGTTAACTAGGAGAAAATGAAGCCAAAAAATTACAAAGGACTAATTTTCCCTCACTTTTTATTTGGATTTTTGGTAGCGTGCAGACATGTAGCATATCTGAAACATGAGCTTACACGCTGTCAATTAATTCAAAAAACAATGTGAGAAACCTATACTTGTGCTCTCCCCCTGCTGTGGCTGAAGTGTGCTCTCTTTTATACCTGGTAATTAGCTTCCAGTCAGAGTGTAAGCAGGTTTTTAAACGCTTTCGTCTCCTCCTCTCGAACCGATAGAGATTTTTCTTTAAGGTCCATATTCTTTACATGAAGTTGAGAGCCAAGATTTATAATTACTCTGCTTAAAAGATCAAATTTCTAGGCAGATTTTTTGAGGGGGAAAAGAAAGTATAAAAGTCAAGATTTCCAAACTAACTGAAGACTGTGTGCGCCTTGTTTTTGTATTGTCTTAGTAGGGCATGATTTTCAGAAAGGACTAAACATCCATTCTCTGAGAATTCATTCCCCCCAAAACTGAGGAACTCAAAATTACTAGTCATTTTGAAACCTTTGGCCAGGATATTATAGCTTTGATTGCTTAAGCAATATATTAGACAGTCTCCATTGTCATTTACTGCACACTTACTGGGTGATCTGCATCTAGTTCAGAGCCGTACATTAGAACTCTTTGTGAACATTTGTCTAATTCAGCGATCTTCCTGGGGAACCAAGGAACACAGTCGAGCTCTGTGGAAAACAGAGTGTGAATGGAAAATATCAGAGGATCAGACTCCGCTCGTTCCAAATGGAAAGGTTGCTAATTTCTAAATGAAACCTATAAATAAAAAGCAGCCTTGCCTTCCTCATCAGTCCAGATGTTTTCTGGTGGATTCAGTGTTACAATGTTAGTCTGAAACTTTAACAGTTGAATTATTTCATTAAATTCTTTCTTGCTGCAGTCACAGTCTACAAAAATTTCTACTTCTGAATTCCTCCTCTTGGATTTTCTTGATTCAATATGAACCATATTCACATGCTTCTCCTGTGGGAAGATGAAAGATTTGACCATTTATACAAATGATTCATTTAGAATAAAAATTATAGCATGCATAGAACTTGAATATATTTCTAATGAAATAGAAAGAAATTTTCATTCAAAAGGTTTGGAGCTCATTCCTTATTTTTCCAGTTGTGCAAGGGGGTTGTGTGCATGTAAATTTTACACAGACTTGTGATATTAGACTCAATTTGATGACATCTCCTTATTCAGAGCAAGAGGCATTTTTGTGCAGCATAATCCTAGTCAACAGACTGTTCCCTGTAACAAGGGAGCATGGAATACACATTTGTGTCTAGGGCCTACTCATCAGTGGCTAGACTACATTTGAGAGCTGACCACATGGTAGGGTGATGCTGGACTGTGGGGGCAGGAGAACCAATACTGCATGTGTACAGGAGAGTGGGCAATGGGCCATGGCCTTTTACAGTGAATGAGGATTTGACAACATCCACATAAGTCTAGTGCATCACATTGGCATGCAAGCCCCTGTACACCCAGAGTAAATGAGGATTACACTGTTGATCACCACCTAAATCCAAGATTGATTATTTTCAGTACTGTAACAATGTAAAAGTAACTATCCGTGAGTCATTTTTCTATTTGCTCATATGTCTATAATGACAATTGCAAAGTTCAGCAGAAAACTAAAAGTGATTTACCCAGGCAGTTTCTTACAAAGGAAGATATAACAATTATTTTAAACTGCTATCATTCAGTGCCAAACGTATAGATTAGATACAGCTAAAATAGTGTTAATTTCAGTCCATTTCATTCTTTCCATCTCTGAACACCATCACTAAAAGTAGATATTTCTATTTTATGTCTCACCAAATATAGAGAAAAAAATAATTTGTGAGGATACTCATATTTAATTTCTTATAGTACCACACTTATAGCACAGTCTTCCTCAAGCTGTCCTTGCTAGCCCTTAACACTGATGCAAGTCATAGTGAAGTGAAGAAAACTCTTTTCAACACTTAGGTCTACCTCTCGTTGTGCAGTTAGACTAAGGGTAAAATCACACAAGACAGGGCTGGCTGGATCCCCCACCCAGCCTGGGGAGGGTGAATGCAGCTGCCACACTTTGGGCCGGTGGGGAGAGCAAGCCAAACTATTTGCCCACCCCACCTACCAGCAGGGAAACCTGGTGAGTAGGCCACACTCACAAGTCCTGCCATGCCCTGGAGTGGGTCAAGGAGCTGTCCATATGGGCAGGCACAACTGCCCAGCCCAACCACTATCCTGCCCCCTGCTGTGACACAGATGCACAGGAATGGTGAACTACACCTGTGGCTCTACGGTGCCGGTGGACGTTGTTATGGGGCAGGGTTGCATGGGACCAGCCTGACAGGAAGCAGCCTGTCATCTTACATTAGCCCAGGTGGGGCAACAGTAATCCACGATGTGTCACCAGTCTTCTCCAGCAGACATGTTGCATGATGTGCATCAATGCACATTGCATTGATTTTTAAAAAACTGTTTTATATCATATTTTGTATTTTTATATTTTTTTATTGTCTTTTGTACACTGCCCCAAGCTGCCATTTGTCAGGAGGGAGCGGGTTATAAATTTTGAATAAACTATATTCACTAAATAGTAGTTGCCTGCCCGCCAGCCTCGCGATGGAAGTGGGTGAACATTTGGTCGCCACCGGCCTAATGGTCAACTGCATCATGGGATAATGTGGGGCAAAGTCACCCAATGTGGGTTAACATTTCGTGTGGCCTTACCCTAATTTTGAACAATCTGTAGTAATACAAGTTACACCATAACCCTCATGCAGAATTGCTAGCACTGCAAGCCTCTTCTGACAGCACCCAACCAGACCCAGATTTTAATGTGCATGTGCCCAGAGTGTGTGTGTGTGTGTGTGTGCGCATGTTTGTGTGATACTGAGGTGCAATCCTCTCCTCACTGAAGTCAATGGCTCAGTTCCCACTGACTGTAGTGGGAGAAGATTGCACTTTGAGTGTGCAAGTGTGCGCTAAAGACAGGGAAGATCCAGAAAAGTGCAGGCTGTGGGTAAAAACAGATGTGATGGTGGCTTGCTTTCCCACTGGCACAACTGTTTACATGCCATCAGATGTTAGCCTGTGACTGCTCCTGGGCGGGTAGGCAGCTATCCTTGGCTGCATCCTTGGGAAATCCCCGAGGATGCAGCTCAGGCTAAGGGCTGCCCACACGGGCCAATGAAGGCTAACACATGTGATCGGTGCCACCATACATGTCATCCTAAGGAGGTTGGGACAGGGGCCACCACGGCCAAGCACCATGGCTGTCCATCATGGTGGGGGTGGGGCCAACCACCCGCATGTTTGTTTAGCTCCCCGCTCTACCAGGCTGTGCAGGAAGCAGGACAACTCTCTGGCCATGGGCACATTGTTTGGTGTCCCTCCCTAGCCCAGGCCATGTCAGCTGTCACCACCCACCTTGGGCCAGGGAGCCGCTCCACCACCCACACATCTGTTTTTACCCTGTGAGACTATACAGGGCCCTGTGTGTTGTGGGGAACCCTACAGGGTCCTTGAATAAATTTGAGATGGCAGGAGTATGAGAGAAGTATTGGCATAAGATATGGGTCCACAGAGCCCCAAACATGCAGAGTTCCAGTCTTTGGAGACCTGTGGTGATTCAGAAGGGAAAGGATCCCCAATACATGTGGCCCAGAAGTAAAGTAGTATTAACAACATACGTGTAACATATAGGCCTGAAGAGTCTGTGATGCACAGGCAAGGGGATGTTATGTTTAAATGAACGTTAACATTAAATACAATAATATTTTCCTTTTACTAATGGGTGACTCATTGTGTGTCTGTCAGACACTCCTATGTTAGGATAGGATCCACACCACTGTTTTTCACAGGACCCCAACTTCTCTGGATCTGGCACTGGGTGAAAACAGACATGACGCTAACCACCCTTTAACCACCCTTGGTGGTTATTTATGCATGTTGCAGGGCTGTAATGGTGCCCTATGCAGCACTGCAACATGCATAAATGACCACCAAGGGTGGTTAAAGGGTGGTTAGCATCATGTCTGTTTTCACCCATTGTCTACAGAGGGAGAGACAAAATGTCAGTGTAACAATTGTGAGTACATTTAAAAAATGTGCTAACTGTGTAGTTTCTTGAAATCCTTGTTTTTTGATGGAATGCTATTCTTTGTTGGTGTCTAGGGTCATGGGAAAATAAAATCCCCAAATGGAGTCACACAGGCAAAAAAATTGGTAATCACTTCCACAATGGGTCTTAGTTTATAACAGGGGCTTCTCGTCACTGCTACAATTACAATTAATTTCCCTTTTTAACTTTTGTCACTTTTGTTAGTGAATGGATTTATACCTAGTGGCATAACTGATGTTTGCATCATGCCTAATGCAACACAAAGGATCTGATCCTCAAGTCCTTTAGCGCTCTCATCAACCCCCAGTGCCAGCGTGAGTTCCACTGAATAGCCCCAATGCTAAATGCAATCATTGTGCTGGCATGTAAACTGATTTCAGCAGTGTTCTGCACAGGCACAATAGTCTGTGTGTATGCTATCAATTGTGGGATCAAGGCTGACGGAAAAGTGCATGTACCTAAAGCTCATGCTTAAGTGTCTTGCTGGATTGGGACCTTATTGCATAATTGCTTTGACATTAACTAATTTATTAAATTATGTTTCAGAACATGTCAAAATCTAAAGGGCAGTTCCTTAGCTGGTATAAAACAGCAGACCTCCTGTGGCTTCAATGGAGCTCCAGATTTCTACACCACACAATAATTTTATTTAAATGTTCCTCCTTTTCCCTCAATGATATTACACGATACTGATATGTAGCATTTACCTGGAAGAGTCTAAGAGCTTTTACCAAGCCGCCAAATTCATTTTTCAAGGAAAACACAACAGCTGTCTTTCCACCTTCAGAAACGGTTTCACCTTTCCCATTTCCCTTATTACCTTTCTTTTCTTCGTTTTTACCAGCAGAGGCTCTGTTTAGCTGCAAATAAATAGACACAGAATACAAAAGTTTTGGATCCCAATGCACTTTTCTTAAAAATTACGAGCATTCCTTTCACAAGACAACTTCTGCATCACTTTAACCTTCCAGATATTTTTTGTCAAACTTTACTTTTAAAGGTGAGTAGCACATTCATAATGAGAATTTTAGGCTCCTGGCAAATGTCAGAGATGATGACAGGAGAGCCCAACACAGAAATGCCATCGAGTGTATCATAACATTCTTAGAACCTTGATTGCTATAACTAATAAACACAGGTTTGAGGGGATGGACACTCATTAGGTATAAATCAATGCACTTCAGATGAGCTGTGCTAATTTACGGCAGCTTAAAGATCTGACTTGCAATTTTGAATCTATTTGAATTGTTCATAAAATCACAAACTGAAATTTCATATCCTCTCTTGGAGTACCTATAGCAGTCATCTCCTCTGTCATGCAAATGAAGGAGGGAGAGATATTTAGGCTCCGTCTGCCAGATAAGAAATCTGAGCTAGCTGAACCTTCTTTTTTAAAACTGTTTCAGCTGCAGAAGCCTGAATATGACAACTCCACATTCAGTCCATTTCTTCCATTAAGACAATGCCATATTTAATTCTGTTGATGAGTTTCTCACATAGGAAACTTCCTTGGTGAGTTCCAGCTCACAGTGAATTGCCACACTGACAATAAACCAGATAGAACCAGGCAAGATTTTATTACTCTCACTGAGGACACCAAAATCCAGTGCGGTTTGTGAGACTATTCAGAATTTTGTGTGTGTGTGTGTGTGTGTGTATGCACACACAAAAATTCAAGGACTTTCAACAACTTAATTTCATCAATGCAAATCAAGCAAGAGGAGCAGTTGACCCAGTGCTGAACACAGTTTAACAGGAACTCAGACATATACATGGTTTTTTGACTATTTCTGTATGATTGTGTTGCAAACCTTAGTTTACATCTTTCAATTATGTTTTCAAATTTGAAGTCTTAATTACCTACCTATCTTTTCTATACACGATTATATCTCTGAAAGCTAAAACATTTAATATCTAATGTTTCAGGGCAAGTATTCACTCTTTATTAATATGCTGGACATAGCAATTCAGTGTTCATTTTATGGCTGTTTTAAATTATCTTAAGTAATCAAATTAACATAATTAACACACTTGGATTAAATTGATTAAATGAAGGAATAATTAGCAGCCTTGTTCTTGCAATTAATTCTCTTCAGTTACAGCCAGGCACATGTTTATTACCAGTGCCTGGCTGTAACTGAAGCCAGTTACTTCAAGTTGATTTAATAGTTTCTACAATATATTATATGATCATGCCCTTTTTTAAATATATAAAAGTGTTAGAAGTGTTTAGAACTAGAAGAAATTAACTAGAAGTTAAAAGTGTGTGCTACTGTAAATTAGCTGCAACATTTTAAATGATTAAAAATCAGGACTAATATGTAACTTAGACTGGTTTGCCATGTCTGGAAGCAATTTTAACAGTTTGCCTGCAGCACTAAATATGCAAGTGCAAAATAACTTTGATTCCCATCTAAGTGGAAGACTAGAACAGCAATAAGTTTTAGTTCTCTCATTTGTGGCCACAATACTTTCTTGTTTGCCCACTGCTGTTGCCATTGCATTGGCTGACTCTTCCCTGAGTTTTGAATGACTTTTTACTACTAAGTAAAAAGTAAGAAATTACAAGGACAATTCTTTTCCATGAATTTTCATTTACTTATGCATCTTGTCCTGGAACTCATACCCAAGGAATAAGCATAATATTACATTCCATTTCTTGCATTTAATAAATAAGAGTCTTAAGCAGTCCTAAATACTGAAGAAATGTCCTTTGGCCTTAATGCACCTTCAGCTGAGCACAAAACACACAACAGTAACAACGCAGTTCCCCCCCTCTCTGAATATTCTATACCCTTATTTGGTAAAAGGCCTGAGCTGTAACCGGTAGTTGGCAAACAAAAGAATGGAAATATTCATTTCCCCCAGAAATATGCTGGGTAATCATAGACAGGATCTTGTAAAGTCAAAAAGCCTGTAAACACTAGAGAAGTTATAGAAAGGTACACAGTCCAGAAAGATGAATTGGAGACTGCTATTAATGTGACATCAAAGCATTCTCATCTGCACTCACAATTACAACAGCTCTCTCTGAATGGAGAGTGTATGTAATTATCAACTCATCCAAGTAATTGATAAAGGAGATTAATCCATCACAGCGTTTCTGTGCATGCCTATATCTCTCGCAAAGGCAAGCCACTGAACCAGCCTGTCAGTGTTCTAGGCAGCCCTTGCTACTCACGGTTGTGTTGCTGAGAAACGGGTGCTCCTGGGGCATAGCTGAATCCAGAGAGAGCCCTCGTTTTGCCCAGTATTTACTGGAGAACATCATCATTGCTGGCTGCATGGAGGCCAGTGTAATTCTCTTCCTCTACAGCAGGGGGAACCGGCGGCAGGGCTGCCTGCTCTGGGAACTGTCCACGACTCTGGTACTGGAGAGAGAACAGTGCGAGCTCCTTTTATATGCCTGTCTGGGGGCTGATGAAAGCCTGATAGGGAAGACTCATTTCTGGCCGATGACAGCCCTGCAATTCCAGGTTATTTCGCAGGGAGGTTACTGCAGTCACATTCTGGGGCTCTGAACCTACTATGAAGGAAAGCAAACAAATGAGGAATCAACGGGGAGAGCACTCCTTCAGTTAGAGGCTGCTGGCTGTCCCACAAGGAGCCGGGTTTTTAAACCGAGTCTTGTGCCTGTGGAACTCTTCACAGGAAGCCACAAGGGCCAATAAAGTCTCTAATGTTCAATGTTTTAGATTGTAAGCCATAGGCAGGGACCACGTCATTCTTATTGTTCTGTAAAGTGCCAGGTACTCAGCTGGTGCTATACAAATGCTTATAAATAAAATAAAATAAAATAAAATAAAATAAAATAATTAATTAATAACAAGCACAGAACCAAAGCAGCGAAACCTGTGGAGCTGATTACCTTCCAGTTTTTACTAGTCAAGCTTTTGGGCTGTATCGTTTCCCTGGTAACGCATTAAACTTGTCACTGCACGGAGTCTGTGATGAGTCCCCTGATTAAAGCTGCAGAAAGAATCAAGAAACATCTACTTGCTAGCTTGCTTTAACCCAGTATAGTTGCTTTATTCATATTCCCCATATATTAATTGCTTCTCATGTCTATAGTCTCCATCTCTGCAAAGCACTCAATTATCCCCATTCATTGGACTGTACAATAAACCATTATTGAACTAAGACAGTTAGCCAATATCATGTCTGCTCTCAGGCAAACTGGGAAGTGCCGTCACACTGAAAACCCAGGCAGTCACTTCAGCCTCAGCTCAAAGCACACACAACCCGGGGCGCGGGGGGAAGGAGGGGATTTTACATTGTACAACGGTCCGGAATGAGGAGTGTTGCCCTAAACAGTGATTTCCCTTTGGCAGCCCTCCGACGTCAACAATAAGATTTATTTCGTGTCACTTGCTATATAGTTTCATTTAAGACTCAACTAGCATAAAGTCAGAGGCGGAATAAACGGGAAACCCATCCCCTCTCCTTTTCAACAAAAGTTGTTTTTTTTAATTAAAATTTTTTTTTAAAAAACCAACACATTTTTTTGAAACCCCTCCCTCTCGCATTCCATATGTCTTCTTTTTTGTACACATTCCACAGAGATTCCTCAATGAGTTCGCAGCTGCTACTAGAACTTACAAACTCAATTAGTGCCAAGACAAGGAGTTGTCTTGAGTTCCAATATTCTGCAATAAGCACCTATCGAGAATGTTTTCTATATTAGATCATTTAACTTTCTATGTAAGAGTCTTCTAGCCAGAACTTTCTTTAGAAGAAAAAGAAACCACAGTATGCAGAAATTTTCTTCATGGAAACTAATCAGGGAGAGACTTGTGCCTCCTATCAGTAAATCTTCGTTGGGAGGGATTTGTAAGTAGGCTCTACTTAACTTGCTGTAAGAGCTATAATCACTCAGCTATTGAATCAGAGACTCGGGAGTGAATCCCTCCCTATCGTTTTTTGTTTTTTTTAAATCAGACTTTAAAATGTGAGGTGTTGCGAGTCTAAACAAGATAGCAAGTGACTTTCTCCGTGCAGACTTTTTGGTGTAGAGATGTTGCAAACCGATGAAATATTATTCATCCCTAGGGTATGTTTGCGTGTGTGCTCACATGCAACAAAACAAAAAAGCCAACCCCGAAAATAAAAACAAACAAACAAACAAAATTGGCCGGGGGGGAGTAATGTTATTAGGCTGGACAATAGCAGCCACCAAGCTGGAAGGGGAGGGGGGGGGGGGCAGGGTTGAAAACTGGTGCAAAGCAAACTGTTCCACGCTGCAACCTCTGCCCCTGTAACGGGGGAATCCCCGTCTTCTTCACCAAACAGGAGCCCCATATGGGGGCGGCAGAGGGGGGGAGCTCAAGGTACAGGGAGGGAGATCAGAACGGAGCCTTCTGCTCTCAAGTCAAGTTATTTCCCCTCCCCACAGCAGCTGTGGCAAAAAGATCCGGACAAGTCCTCCCCTTGCCTCAGTATCCAATCTCGCTCCCCCCCTTCCATGTGCTTGTCATGACAGATGGGACATGGAGGGGCAAACAAACAGTCACACTCATAGCGGGGTCTGCATTGCTTGTGCTTATACCATGGCTGGCTGGTGCAGAGCTACCACACTGGGGGCTGTTTTTAAACAGAGATGGGGCAGGCTGCCCCCAGAGCTATTCCAGGGGTGCACCCCTGTGTCTGCCTGCTCCCAGTCCCACCTGGGTCCACTTTAGAGGAATCCAGCAGGTTGCTCTGGCCAGGGTCCACCCACACAGACACACACCCCACCATAGGGTTGCAGGTGGATTACCCAATGCTTTAGGCTGGTGCCTGCACTCAATGGTGTTGCTTAGGGCCATAACCAGCTGGGAGTGGAGCTTCAGTGTCGGTCCACCGAGCAAATGGACAGCAGCTCCACTCAGGGTCATTATCCCAGGTTTGGCCCACTCCACTGGTGGTGCTCTAGGATACTTTGGAGCACCACAAGAGCAGACACAGCCTGTTCTGAATCTACATCTGGTGGGCCCCCTTCTGACCAACCAGCCTGGGGGTGGAGCGGGCTGGCACTGTCACACACACACACACACACACACACCCCTAGAGCTGCCATCCATCTGTTTAACCCATTGTAGATCTGCAACAGAAAAATCCTGCTGCCACCCACTCAATAACCTCAATGATCCATCCATTGTGAGCCACCCAGAGTTGTGTGTGGCAGGATGGGCGGGCCAAGAAATTTTTAAAATAATAAACAAACATGACACTATTTGCTCACTTTTGGCGTGGGTAGTGTCACGTTTGTTTCAACCATAGGTATATCAGAGTTCATCTGTCAGATAGATTGCTTTTTGTGTAACATTGGGCATGCCAGTAGAGAGCTTCAGGTCTCTATCTGCTAGGTTGTCTAATATTTTCTCTGCTGGTCCATCTAACAACAAGTAGAGCCGAAACAAATAGACATGTTTGTACTTGTGCCAAATAAATATCTGCATTTGAAACAATATTCTTTTGTCCATATATTTGGATAATTCATTTAGGTTTTCTGGGTAGTCGTAATTTTGGTTCAGATCACATATTAACCCATCACATATCCAAACAAACAGACCTCTCAAAATGGAAAAACCAACCCCAAATATCCTGATGAAGCAAGGACAAATGGTTTGCACGCACTTCATCAGACCCAGTTTGAGTTGGTGAAGTCATCAAATACGATGTTACCCATAGACATTCATTTCTACAAGCCTAAGCTTAGAAGCAATGCTATTTGCTTGCCCAGTACAAGTACAGTGGCTACCACAATAGGCTCCATCTTGGGAAGATCATCTAACTGATACAGTCATGTAAATAATATATGCATATGATTTGCTAGTCCATATTATGAACTTGTGTGGCTGTTTCATGCTGTGTTGTGCCTACCGTAACGTTCAAAGCAAGTGTGTTTGTACAACTTGTTATTCCACATGAATGGATTACCTATCCCCAGGAAAGTGATCTTTTTCCATGTTTATTCATTATTGTTCAGTGAGGTGATGTGTATCCATTTCTCCAGGCTGTGATGTGCTACACCAGTACATCTGATTCACCTTAATAAATTTCCTGAGGTTGCCTGACTTATGTGAGCAAAATTGCCTGCCACTGTCTGAAATGTTTCAGTGACTGAAATGCTACACTTCAATGAAGGTTTTTCCTTTTATTAAAGTGACAGAGCAGGGCTATGTTTGGTGTTAGATTCTTGCTTTCTAGCTAGGACATCAAACAAACCTAAGATGACCCTGTTCCAGAGACAATGGCATGGCAGGCTGGTAATGAGCATATCAAGTGTATTCTACCTGTCATCATCTTCAGCATGACTGATGAATGTAAAGAGAATAACAATACACTCTGAAAGTACATACTGTAAAGCAATTAGGGATCAGTTTATCAGATTAGCTAAGTGTTTTAACAAGCCACAAGTAGTTTACAGCATGAGGAAATCTCTAATTGCTCTGCTGTGTTCTATTTACAGCTGAACTCTCACTGTAAGGGGCAGAAGTATTTATTGGAACAAGGGGGGTGGGGGAAACTTACACCATTTTCTTATTTCATGTATCACTACTTTACTTTTCCGGCAGCAGCTCTTTATGCTACAGCTCTCATTAAGCAAAGCTGCTAACTTCCCTAGGACTGTAGCTACTCTTACAAAGAGGACTTTGGAGACTGTCAGCCATGAGGAAGACCGCCCACCCCAGCTAAACCTTTTTCTTTATGGCTATGCACTTTTTATATTGTAACCTACCCTGAAACTTAGGGGAAGGGCAGGATAGAAGTTGAAATAAATGAAGATCAGTTCCATATTCCACCTAGTCATCTACCCTAACAGTAGCCAACCCCTTATAATTAGAGACCCCTGTGTTCTAAAAAATAAAGCCTATGGCTATGGGCCATGGACATCAGGAGGAGATGGTGTAAGGGGATGCATTTGCATCTGTCCCTTAGTTTCCATATGTAGTATGACAGAGATTCTTACTTGTAATATTTCTGATGGACAAGGTCAGTCTCAGCAAATCATGATGCTCAAAAAAGTGGCATGGCCGCATCAGAAAAGGATGTGCTGCACTCTCTTCCCCCCCATCCTTCATGGGCTGCTCCTCTTCAACAGCTCTGGCAAGAGGCTTCATGGCCCTAGAACCTATGGCTGCAGCTAAGGGTCTGGCATTCCACTAGCACCCACATTCCATTGACTAGCTCTCAGTGCTTTCCCACTTGGGCTGTAATTCTGCTTTGCTGGTGGCAACTTCTGTGATAATCTGTCCAAACACCGAAGTTGTGCAAAAACTGCCACAATTGTAGCAGCACAGGATTCATTAACAGGATTCTTGTTAGGACTCGAAAGAGCTGAAAGCCTCTCACTGTGGCAGACTAAATTGCCCCCAGGAACAGAAGCTAGAATAGGCTTTGCCCTGAAGCAGGAACGTTTATAAGCCTTCCAAAACTTAGCAGCATTAATGATTATAGCACTGGACATGTCACTGTTGCAGTCCCCAACCCCTATGGGGACCTCACCAAACCTCTTCCTCATCTAAGAGACAGCCAAGATAGTATGATACCTGACAGTAACATTCACAGGATCACAGCTGGCTGCTGTCCTCCTCTGAAGGAGATGCTCCCTGTCCCTCTGGCTGCTAAAATCTACAGTGTAAAGGCAAAGCTCCTTGTAGACCCTTAGAGATACCAATCGCATCTCCAGTAATGCATAAAGTCCATTTTAGAACCCACTTGGCCAGTTTCAGCACTCAACACCTAAGAAACTGTGGCAAAACAAGCTTAAGCTTAAGGGAACAATCTTTGGAGTTACCAGTCAACACTATACAAGGTCTTAAGGTTGCTATGAAAAAAAGAGGAAAAGCCCTATACGTCAAGGCTAAGCAAGTAAAACTCCTCCTCAGCACGTGAACTGGGCAAATGACTCAAGTCTGCAACAGGTCCTTGGGGGTGGAGGACGCAACAGTCATCTTCTGGTCTTCAACACTGATCTAGGGTGTTTTTAAACGAGATGGCACTCATCCAACCACTTGTTTGAAGGTGGTGCAGGGAGATGCACGCTGCCATGCCTATATCCACACACAGAGCACTCCTGAAAAATCCAGTGTCCTATGTGGGTCAGGCTAAAAAAAGGTGTATGCCTATGGGAGCCCATGCATCCCCAGCCCATATGAACTGGGGCGGCCATCCATGCCAGCAGGCAGGTCCGTGGTCCGGCTGCCTCCCCAGTCTCACCCACAGTCCTGCCAGGAGCCCTTAAATGACACACATGTGAAATATAAAAGTGCACTGGCTCAAAGCACAACAACCCTCCCTCATGACACACAAGAGAAGAGCGAAAGCCGTGGAGGATAGCAGTTTGGACAGCAGCTTCCTGCATGTCTCACCCAGTATGCACCTCAGTTGTTGCCTGGGTCTGCCAGCAGCTGCAGCAGCTCCCCGGGTCATGGGCAGGAAGGGGTTGCTGGCTGCTGTGGCTTCATGTTTCCATGGTATCCACGGTTGTGGGTCCTGGCAAAGGACGGGGTTTGGGGTGGTTGCTGGGCAGGGGGAATGGCTGCCCATAACATGATCCGGGGTGGCAGGGGTGCATGAAGGCTGTCTGCGTGGCCGTGGTAGTCACCCTGGGTGCCACCTGTTAGAATCCCTCCTCACTCCACATGCATGGCTGCTCCGCAGCTGTACCAATCAGTGGCCACGGAACCCCACCCCCTTAAGCCTTACTAATTTAAAAACACCCCAGAGAGATAGGGGGCCGTGCCTGGCCAGCCTCCCTCCACCCCCATCCTACACGTCCTGCTGCACAGTGCAGAACCAACAAGGGAGGAATGGAATACACAGCTCTCTTACCTGGATTTGTTTGATTTTGTTTTATTTGTTTTAAAATCTTACTACCCCACCCCTCCTGCCACAGGCAGCTCGAGGCAGCTCACAAACAATCCATAAAATCAACAGCAATAGATTTGCACCCAGATGCCCAAGCATCATGAAGCTATAGCACCTGGTTCATCCGTCTTCTCACCTGGAGATTAGACAGGTGGTGAGGAGGGTGCCTGCCAAGCTTACATGAGCTCTGCTTCCACTGCATGGCACCAAAGCTGTCCCTCTCCCAGCCCTGTGGTGTGAAGGGCAGGAAGATTTCCACAATACTATAAGACTAGATCCTAGCCTGCAGATCATGATTTCCTAGGAGTCAAAGCCACCACCACATGGGACACTAATAGTTCCAGCGTGGGGGAAAATGAGTGCACATTTCAGCCACCCCAACCATTGATGCGGCAAGGATAACTCTTGCTTACATAGGAAAAATGTTCATGAATTTCAAGTTGTTTTAATGGAGTTTAGCAGCTGGACCCAACACTATACACATAACCCACTCTTAGCTAACCCTCAACTAACCATGCAGCTAGTCTGATATAACATAGGCTATACTACAGCTTGAAAACCTCAAGCAGTATGGAGTCTCAAGCAGTATACTTTCCTTATAAAATTAAATAATGTAGTATGACAGAGATTCTGACTTGTAATATTTCTGATGGACAAGGTCAGTCTCTAGCTAGGGATTCCACAGTTGAGCAGGCATGAGCAGTCAGAGAAATTGCAGGAGTTTTAAGTAGGGTAGTCCCCAGGCTCCTGTTAGCTCTTCTAGATACACATGCCACAGCCCTTACAATAAAATATAGCTCCAAGCTAGAAGGCAAGAGACATCTGCTTAAAGTAAATTGAATGGAAGGAGGGGAATGTAAGCCTCATACAATCTTATTTGAAATGAAGCCTTGTATGCAGAAAGTGCAGTCTGTAATATATCCATTATTGATTTATAATCTACCCTATCCCCAAAGACTCAGGGCAGCTCAAAATAAAAAAACAATGAGTCTCACACAAAGCATCGTATCTCCCTCATCTCCTCCATCCTGGCCCATCCTCAGTTTCTTTCACCACCCAGTTTTACATTTCACTGAAGGAGCTATGCGTGTATTGAAGTGACTTGCTGTATTGGACTAAGACAGCATAGAATGAAACAGAAACAGCAGTGGTGCAACACTGGGTAAAGGCAAATATTGGGGAACTAAAGTCATTACCTCCACCCATGAAATATCCTGTTTTTATAAACTATTTTAAACCTAAATCTTGCAACCCATTTGTGCAACAGAGATGTTTCATCAGCTGTATGCCTCTACTTCCCTAAATGTGAACTTACTCATATTTTCCTAAAATTTAACTAACAAGGTTAAAAGGTAAGCAGGGGAAAAGCTATCAGAAGACCAAATATGTCCAGGTCTTTATGTCCAAACTAAAGCCAATATATCCAGACTATAGCCAAAATGTTCAACGTATCTCACATATATCAAGACTGAGGGTAACAAGGGACAGCACAAATGTTGGTGAGTCAACTGAAGGGGGGTGGGGCGAACCACAGGAGCTGGAGGAAGTGGGGGTGGGGGGGACACAAACACTAAGGGTATTAACAGATGAAAGCCAACAATAGCCCACACCAGGGAGATGTCCATCTGCCCATTTATTAGGTGTTCGCCCCCACCAGCCACATGGCAATCACCCACTGGGCATGCAGCCTCCACTCACAGCAGGGTCTCAGAGAATATGGATCCTGCTGTGCAGACAAAAGTACACCCTTCTATCTGTGTCCTATCAATTAGCTTGTATGCAGCATCTCCACACATACGGTCTAACAGCACCACAGAGTTGTAGGAGAAAATCTTAGATGGTCCAAGAAGTGACCACTTTCT
This sequence comes from Sphenodon punctatus, assembly GCA_003113815.1. Lineage (NCBI taxonomy): Eukaryota > Metazoa > Chordata > Lepidosauria > Sphenodontia > Sphenodontidae > Sphenodon > Sphenodon punctatus. The sequence continues at coordinate 4,439,980 of QEPC01006720.1, read as the reverse complement.
GCCCCCTCTCACTAGTACTGCTAGTGGGGGCTGTTAGCAAGCACATAAAATACATGCACAGGGCTGCCCACTTATTAGGCTGGACACACTAAATATGTGAGTGGGAGCTTAGTGGGGGCTGCAGGGACCAAACACAGACTCTAGTGGGCTATTTTCTCCTTTTGAAAACGTCCTAATTCTCTTCCCAGTCTGGGGGGGGGGGGAACAGATTTTCCAAATCCAGGAAAGCAAAAGCAAACAAAATACAAGGAAGACCAGTCTAGTTGCTAGCTCTCCTAGACCATCCTTTTGTTCAATCAGCTGTTTGTCCCTTTCCCTTGCTCCTCTCTGCTCTTTTAAATTCAAGGCAGCCCCCTTTTTAACCAGCCCCCTTTCTTCTAATGCATTAATCCCAATAGGCATCACCTAGCAAGCCAGGGCATTTTGCCATGTGTTGCTCCAAGCAGCAAGATAATAAAAATCCATGAGAAGTGCAAAATAATTGGTTTCTACAGATACTGCCAGATCAACTGTGCCATTGAACGAAAGAGGTGTACAAATGAGAAGATATAGCTATGATCTCTTGCACACTGGTCAATACCCTTTTCAAGTGGCTCTTCGGCATCTACCTCAGGGGTGGAGAACCTCCAGCCCAAATGCAGCCCGTTCCTACCCCCAAGCACTGAGACTAAGCTCAGGGTAAGAGAGCAGAAATGACAGCATGTACACAAGAATTGGGGACAGATCTATCTACAATTTGGACCCTTCTCTTCCTGAGAACATCCCCTTAGGCTTCCCTGCCTGCAACTTCCAGCTGGCCCTTGGAATTTTTCAACGTGATTTCTGAGAGGGAAAGGTTCCTCACCCTGATCTACAGTACATTAGTCAGAAAAGGGGCAATTGGGATAAAATCTTACCTTGTGAATTGTAATCGACAGACCAGGATGGGGGGGGCCACCTCTCAACCAATCAGTAGGAGGCAGCATCCAGAAGTTTTCACTGGTCACATTCAGGGTGATTGCTTCCTCTGTAGCCAGTTGGTACAAAGCCGAATCCTGAAAAGAAATAGAATACCTTCGTACCCTATGTTCTAACTTTACTAAAAGGAACTGAAACTCTGCATATCCAAAGACAAAAAACCTGAAAAATGGAAAATCATTCCAAACTGAGCCTAAGGAATAACAACTAATTCCAAAGGGGAACAGAAAACCATTCCCTTCCTCGTCCCCCTTTTATCTGTTTAGGCTCTATTAATCACATTTTTTAATATATCTATATCCTGGGTGGGCCAAATACCATAGAAGGGCAATTCACAAGTTAAGATTGTATCCCAATTGCCCTTTCTATGGGTTCTCCAGACCAGGTATTTGTGACACTGGGGAGGTTACAGAGTAGTTTCCCCAACTCAGGAAGGGAAGGATATGAAAGTTTGAGAAAAACAAGTAGGAGCCATAGGCAAAACGGTAGTTGAGACTAGTCAGGATCCCCTGGAGGATCCGCCTGCCAAAGGCAGCACTGGCAGAGTCAAGAATATCTATCTTATAGTTCCTGGTGAAGGTGTGAATGCTTGACCAAATGGCTGCTCGACAAATTTCTTCGAAGGAGGCTCTGAAAATCGGTAAGCCCATGGAGGTGGCTACACCTCTAGTAGAGTGGGGCAGAATACCCTGAGGGGGATGTCTAAGATCTACTGGCCTAAAGGTTTCTGAAATGCAGTCTGACACTGATGTAGCAAGACTTAAAGGCTTTTAGAACCCTCCTATGGCTATTGTAGCAGATGAACAATGCTGAAGACTGCCTGAATGCTTCTGTCCTATTTAAATAGACCTTCAAGGCCCCCCTGACATCCAGATTATGCCAAATTTTCTCCAGGGGGTGCTTGGGCCTCAGGCAGAAGGATAAGAGAAAAACACCCTATGCCCTATGAAAGGTGGTATTAACCTTGGGGGTAAAAGGTGGCGCACTAGGTAAATTCACTTGGTGGATTGCCTTCTTGCAGACATCAGGGTGTTCAGCACTGCCTCAGAGTAGCCCATCCATCTTAGTGCGTTGGCCTCAAGATCCAGGCTGTTAATTTTAGGAACTCCAGCTTCTCGTAGAGGACCAGGCTCTGGGACAACAGGTCCAGAGTCATGGTTAACTTGATCAGCTCTACTCTGCTCATGTTGACTAATTTGGGAAACCATGGTCTTCTAGACCAGCATGGAGCAACTAGGATCCTCATGGCTCCCTCTCCCCTGCACTTGCTGAGGACCCAGCTGATCAGGGGGAACGGAGGGAAGGCATAAAAGCAGGCCCCGGGGCCATAAGTGGGTTAAGGCATCTACTGTTTCAGCTCTGGAATGGAATGTCCATGACAGGAATCTGGGGGACTTCCAGTTCTGAGAAGGGGCAAACAGGTCCATGATTGGGGAGCCAAACTGCTCCATTAGTTGCTGAAATACCTGCTCGCTCAGGGCCCACTCTTTCGGGTCTAGGCTCTTTCGACTGAGCCAGTCGGCTATCTTGTTGTTTATTCCCCTTATGTAGAGTGCTGAGAGAGAGAAAGAGAGAGAGAGAGAAGGTTCGACTGCCCATTGGAGCATTAATGTCACTTCCTCATGAAGGGTCCTGGATCTTGACTGCCCCCTTCCTCCCACCTCCCGTTCTTGACGTAAGCAAGAGCTCTCGGGCAGGGACCATATCCATCTTATTTTTTGTAAAGCACCAGGTACATCGCTGGCACTATATAAATGCTAATAAATAATAATAATAATAATAATGTTGTCTGTGAAGACCAACATGCTCTCTACTGATGCGAGGGGCAAAATGGAATAATGCCAGGTAAATGGCTCTCAACTCAAGCCAAACTGATATTGTGGGTGAGCTCCAAGGGGGTCCATGTTCCCTGAGTGTATAGGTTCAAGAGGTAAACTCCTCCAGTCACTCAGGCTTGCATTTGTGGTGAGTACTACCATCTCTGTTTCAGAAAGGAGCACCCATAGGTCGAATCTGTCCTGATTTATCCACCAAGTGAAGGACCTCAACACGTGGCCCAGGATGTCCAGGGATATCTGGCCGTGAGGCAGGGGATCCAGTGGTGGTGGACGTGTCAGCTGTGCCCTTGTCATGGCTGGATCATTATCTCCTCCGGGCCAGTCTCCTGGTGCGTGTCTGTCCCCGGAGGGATGTTGAACAAGTTTGGTTGGTTCACCCCCCCGAGACGTATGGAACCAGAGAGGTTCAGGAATGCTCTAGGGGAATTACCTCCCAATCCTGATGGTCGATCGTTCTGTGACCTCATGGTTCTTTGGAACATCTTGCTGACTGAGGCCATTGACTGAACTGCTCCTAAACTTCCACTTTCTGAATGTTGACAATGCAGGTCCCCATGGTTTACAGAGGATCTGCAACAGATGAAGCATGAAGGGCTGCGGTTAGAGCAACGGTGACGCCGTACTCTCACTGAAGCTGACCGATTACAGCATAGAGCTAGTTTGAAAGCATATGCTGTAGCTGTGTGGACAGCAAAGGCGGCATTTTTTGCTACCCTCATAGCATCTGCGAAGTCACGTTCAGATGAGCTTTTCCGGGTAGTGCAGAGGCTGGTCAGTCTGGCCTCTCTCTGCCTAGAACTGGAATCTTCCAGGGCTCACTGTGACATGTTTGTTGACTTTTTCATAGATAAAATGCTTGGATTCATCACGACTTCAATGCCACACTTCTAGCAGTAGGTGAACTCGAGGCTGTAGAGGCTCTGCCTTGTCTAATTTCATGGGATCAATTTCAGTGGGTGTTGCCCGCTGATGTCCTTGGGACGGTTAGAGCCACCTGCTTTGAATTAGATCCATGCCCATCCTGGCTGGTCAAGGCCTGCCAGGAGACGTTAGGACCATTGTTGGCCGGGGTTGTCAATGTCTCCTTTAGGGAGAGCAGAGTGCCGGGCTGCCTTAAAGAGCCGGTGGTGCATCGGATCCTCTGCTCAAGAAACCATCTCTTGACGTTGGCTCCCCTGCCAGCTATCAGCCAGTCTCTAACCTTCCCTTTTTAGATGGCTCAGCAGCTTCAGAGGCATCTGGATTGGGTCAGTTTTCTGGATCCCTCCGAGTCTGGTTTTTGCCCTGGGTTTGGCACGGAGACTGCGCTTGTGGCTTTGGTCGACAACCTGCACCATGAATTGATGATTGATTGATGATTATTTTATTTATTGTTTGACCGTGGGTCATAACAAAAGAGCAAGACAATAAAATAACCATACTTAAAATACAGCAAAACACTGAACGCACCAAACAAATCTATTAGACCATATAGACAACATACTTCTAACAGTCAATACAACTGGTTAAAAAGATATCTTATTTTCCAAGATTTGGCTCATTAATCTTCTACCACCGCCAGTGGTACCAATAATTTCGACCTCCATTAATCATTTACTAAATATTACAGTGGAAAAGGTTTGATGTAACAAACGGGCAAATAGCCACAACGCAACTCTATAGTCAGGGGGAGTATATCCCCACGTAGAATATGTAGACAAAGCCATCCAAGGGGGTCCGATAAACATTTATTCATGATCCTTCCTTCACAGTACCCCCTGTCCCAGAACCTGATCACCTCCTACATTCATTCTCCCATTGATCCTAGTATCATCCCCAACCCATCTTTGTCTTGCCTGTTCTGCCAAATTCACAAAAACAGCAAAATTGGGATAACTACACTATTAATCCACTCCTTTGGGATCTTCCCAGTTGCATTGATTTTTGTGAAAATTGGGGCCAGAATAGCCACCCACCACTCCGGGGAGGCCTTTAATTGGTCTCCTGATATCAAATCCTCTCCCGGGGCCTTACCTGATCTCAACTGATTAATAAGCTCAATAACTCCCTTCAGAGATACTGGAGGCCAGTGCTGGCACAAGTCTGTGGGAGCAACCTGAAGAGAGTCAACCAAAATTGGTGGCAGTGCAAATACCTCCCTATAGAAGGCTTCCCAGATCGAAGGGTGTATGGAGACCACAGGTACATGCGCCCCCCCCCCCCCAAACTAGCCTGCCGAATAAGTGCCCAGAATTTCTTCAAATCATTGTTTCTTGCCGCCTTTTGCAGGAGAGCCCATTGGGACTGCTGATAATGCATACGTCTTTCTTTTATCAATTTACAATATTGAGAACATGATTCAAGGAAGGCGTATCTAGTAAGATTTGAGGGGTTCATCTTCAACTTCCTTGCTGCCCTCCTCATCACTGCACGTTGACTCCTGCATTGTGAGTTGAACCACCTAGGCCCACCTAGCCTCATCCACTCCCCACAATGATTTAATCTAATCCTGGAAGTAAAAATAGACACCAACTCCTCGAACTCCTCAAAAACATTTGGACCACCTGCCCTCATCTTCTGCCAAAGGAAATGAACCTCGGGCTCTTTTTGAATCTCTAACAGTGCCAAAGCCATCTCCGTGGACCATCTTGGTCTCTTAAAATACGAGGCGGCTTTAGGCAGAGGACCTTTGAGACTCGGGACATACTGCCCCACTTCACCCCCTACAATCCGGCATGACAAAATAACCGGAAAATGACCTGAGTTGGAATTAGAGATCTCAAGACTTATTACCCTAGAGAAAAAGTACAGGGGGACCAGAAAATAATCTATCACACTGGACCCCAAGTATCCATGATATGTGAAAATCCCATCCCTATCCCCCTCAGTCCTCCCATTCAAGATCACCAGCTCCTGTTCATCAATCATCTGCAACATATTTGAAGCGTTCCCATTTGAGAGCTTATCCTGGGAGGCCCGTGGGGGAATATTATACAAATTCAAGGGAGGGGGAACTCCTCCCTGATCTCCCAGTCTGGTGTTAAAATTGCCCCCCAAAATCAGAGGGGCCTGGGGGGAATAGCTGTCGGACCTCCTGAATCCCTGCCCCCAACTTTTCCCAAACTTGAGGGCAGTAATAATTTGAGGAGATCGGAGGGATATAGAGATTCCCTACCACAAACTCAACACCCAAGGGAGATAAACAGAAGTAAAACCCAAAATAGGATTCGAATGAGTTAGTTTAATATTAAAATTCCTATTTATTGGAGACACAAGGGCTAAACTCCCACTTGACCTTCCCTTAAATGGGGAGGGAGACGCCCCAAGAGAATGAATCTCGAACCTTTCCAGTTCCAATTCACCCAAAGCCCAGGTCTCCTGCAAAAGGCAGACATCCAATCCCTGAAGAAAGGAGCCAAACTCCGGATCCTTAAGCCAAGAATACCATCCGGCCATATTCCAGGAGGCGATTTTGACCAAATGGTCAGCTACTAGTCAGGGACTTCGACTACCAGGAGGGGCCCTAGATGGATCCCACAAATTCTCCACCCCTCCTTGTTGGCTAATCTCTGTTGCTACACTTACGATATCCCTCTTAAGAATGGAATTTATTCCCCCCTCTGGTTGGCAAGTAGGCTCCTGTAAGCAAGTATCTTTAGCAACTTCTAGGAGACCTACTCCCACCCTCTGACTCCCTTCAATCATCTCCACAGAGGCGTCCTTTAATGTCCTAAAAGGAGCTCCCACCTGACTTGCTGTAGAAGTTCTCGGCAGCCCAAGTCGAATTGTTCCCTGGGCTATAGGGGGTATAAAAGTTGTATCTATCCTTGGGGGAGAATTTAAGCATTCCTCATAAGGGAAACAGAGTGCCTGAGAGACTTCCGCTGAGCATAATGGTCTCCTCGACCGCGTTTTCTGATGACTTGATCTCATCAAGGGAGCTGGCACCCATAACTGGATAGTTGCGAACATAAATCATCTAATCTAGCAACCAGGAGAAGTTGGGAAGAAGAAACTGAGCGATCCGCTGCATTTCTCCTTATTAAGGGGGGGGGGCTGCAAACAAGGACTCTGAGGCCGTTGCGGGCCCAGCTCCATGAGAAAGGTCTGCTGCCCTCCAGGACTATCATCTAGTTGTTGAGACTGGGCTTGAACCTGCAGCTCTAATCTCCCCAGCGGAGGGGGTAAGATCGGGGGGCGAACCTGATAAGGCTAATTGGGGTCCAAAGGCCGATGGCACTTCTGCCCCAGAATCTGCTACCACTTTGATCAGTCCAACATTAGTTCCAAAAGCCCTGGAAATGAACACGGCATGTTCTTCTAAGTGGGCTTTCCCTCCCCATACTAGATTAACTATCTCTATAGAATTGAATTGTACATTTACCATTTGCCTTGTCCTTGATACTAGGAGTAAATCAAATGCAACTATATTATGTCTTGTTATAGGCTTGTGCAACAGCATCCTAAGATGCTCAGCAACATCAAGAGGTGCATTCCAAGAAGGGGACCACTTACCCCGAAAGGGGAGGACTACAAAAACCAAGTTAAAAGGAAGAGGGACAAACATGTCAGAATCCTCCCTAGGCAAAATATTCACAGAACTCCCCAAAGCCACGTTACATTGCATATTCAATTTACATTTTTCAAACCGAGTATTTTTACAAAAAGAGCGCTGCTGCATTGATTGAATTCCTTCGGCTGTTAGGGCCATCTGGTCTAATTTCTCTTGAATTTGATTCACCTGAGAGCACATAAGACAAATTGTTTCAGCAGTGACTGCCACATGCTCTGTCAGGAACTCCGTCAAACATTCTGGGACCGACTCAGCAGTGAATAAATTACCAAATTGTGACATTAAAGATCCCTCCTCTTCCGACTTTATAGGCGCTGAATACCGTAGAGAGGGCGCCTTCCCATGACCCAGTCTCTCCAACTGAGGAGACAAAGAATTAACCATTGACTTCCCCCCCCTAGGTTCTACCCTCTGTGAGGGTCCATCCTCTAGGTAGAGTACTCCTACTTCTGGTTCCCGGAGCAGGGGCTCAATCCTTTTTGCCTTTATATTCTTAGTGTCTAAAGGGGGGCTTCCTCCTAACATCCCCTGGGGCCTCCTCATACCTGACATACTGCTTAGTTCCACCACCTCCCTCTGTTAACTACCTACAAACCCCGGCTGCTCTATCCTCCGGGGGCCTGTCGTTCTCTCACCGCCCCCGCCCTGAGGGCCTGGGTGGTGGTGTGGGCTTGCTCCTTGCTAAGCATTGCCAATTCAAAACCCTCTCCCCTCCCCCCTCCTCCTCCTTCCCTTCCTTTGAGGCCCACTCTGTGCGCTTATACTCCCCTCTACACCTTCGGGTTGCTGTCATCTACCGCCCCCCGGGTTCCCTCTCCTCTTTCCTCCCGGACTTTGAATCCTGGCTCACCTTCTTCCTCTCCGATGATATCCCCACTCTTATCCTTGGTGATTTCAACATTCACGTTGACACGCCCTCCGCCCCCTCTGTTTCCCGCTTTCTCTCTCTC
>QEPC01006720.1:4418031-4431642 GCA_003113815.1 Sphenodon punctatus | reverse complement strand
CTCAAAGATCCCCACTCCACTCCGCCGGAGGCTGAAGTCTGAAACCATGGCTTGCTGTGTTGTTCTTGACACAATATTTCACTCTTGGAGTGTCCTACAGCTGTGGAATACTCCCATCATCAAGTAAGCCAGCAGGTCCCCTCAGGAGCTGCAGACTGTGAACGTCCAGTTGTTTTTGATGACCAAAGAACCAAACGTCACAAAGGTGGTCTCCATATGCTGCCGCACCATGAATTAGATCAGGGCAGATTCTCTCTTTTGATTTTATTAGATCTGTCAGCAGCATTTGATACCGTTGACCATGAGATGTTGGTGGCTCACCTGCAGGACCGGGCCGGGAGAAATTGTTCTTGAATGGTTCCCATTCATTTCTGGCCGGGAGAACTCAGCAGGTGGTTCTCGGGGAGTGTTCGTCATCTCCCCGGGATCTCACATGTGGAGTCCCCACAGGGTTCTATTCTGTCCTCCTGTTCAACGTGTATATGCAGCCTTTGGGCGAGGTCGTGACAAGGTTTGGCGTACGATGCCATCAGTACGCTGATGATACACAACTTTACCTCTCCTTTTCTGCAGACCCAGACCCGGCAGTCTTCGTGTTTACCCGGTGGTTGGCAGCTGTGGGAGATTGGATGAGGACGAGCTGTCTGAGGTTGAATCCCGACAAGACAGAGGTGATGCTGGTGGGTAGGGCTGAGGTGGTGGTGGCTCCTATCATTGAGGGGGTTTGCCCCCCTTTAGCCACCCAGGTCCGTAGTCTGGAGGTGCTCCTTGAGTCACAGCTCAACCTGGATTCCCAGGTGGCGACTGCGGCGAGGAACGCTTTTCACCAGTTACATCTGGTGTGACGGCTACGGTTGTATGTCTCGGACTCTGACCTGGCCACCCTCATCCATACCTTCATTACCTCTAGATTGGACTACTGCAATGCACTCTACGTAGGGCTACCCTTGGTGATGGTCCGGAGGGTGCAGCTGGTGCAGAATGCGGTGATCCGTCTCCTGACGGGGACGGGTCATCACGAGCACATTACACCAGTGCTCCATTCTCTGCACTGGTTGCCTATTGTCTTCCGAGATCGATTCAAGGTGTTGGTGCTGACCTATAAATCCCTAAATGGCCTGGGCTCCGCTTTCCTATGGGACCGCCTCATGCCCTGGGCTGTGCAGCAGCCCTTGCAGTCAGCCGAGGACGCCTGACGCGAAGTCCCCCGGGTTTCTTGGGTGGCGACAAAAGGGAGGGCGTTCTCAGTGGCCACGCCTAGGCTGTGGAATTCCCTCCCTACAGAGGCCCGCTTGGCCTTGGACCTCTCCTCTTTCCACTGGCTGTTCCACCTGGTCTTTGGGAAAGGAGATGGGTAGGGGAGATGGCGAAGGGTTTTGGTCTGCTTTTTAGTAATTTTATGTTTTTAAATATTTAGTTATAATGAATTGTTGATTTTATTGTAATTTTTAAATGTTGTGAGCCACCCCGAGCTGCTGTTGTGCAGGAGGGTATGGCATAAAATGTCACAAAATAAATAAATAAATAAATAAATAAATAAATTATCTGGGCGTTGTTGGTGATATGAGACTGCCAAGGCCTCAAGAACTGTTGGAGGGGCCTGAGGTGTAGCCATTGGAGGTGCTGTATGCATGAAACCAGGAGTACCTGTACTGATGCTAGTTGTTTCAGAGGGACTCTGGGTAGTTTCAGGGGGACTCTGGGTGACCTCCTGGACTAAGAGTCTGATTTTTTTTTGACCATGTCTAGATATAAACACCCTGTCCTGGCAGGTGGTGCTCAAGACCCCCAGGTGTTCTATTTTCTTAATGGGGAAAAGATGGCTTTTTGCTGTTCAGTAAGAAGTTGTGAGCATCCAAACAGATTATGGTTGCCTTCAGGCTGGTTAGTGCCATCCCATAGTCTGGGGCCCTGAACAACATGTTGTCTAGGTACGTTGTGAGAACCTACCTGTCGTGAGAAGGTTGGTCACTAAGGGGATCAGGACCCTGGTGAATGTTCTGGAGGCAGATGCTAGGCCGAACAGTACTGCCAGAGGATACTGTCATAACAGAAACTCAGTCACTGCCTGTGCGCAGGCCTTATGGCGACATGGAGATAGGTGTAACGTAGGGTCAGAGAGGCGAGCCAGTCCCCATGTTATCATCAGGCAGGTGGAGGCTAGAGTCTTCATCTTGAGCTTCTGAGGTCTTAAGTGTTTGTTCAGCCTTAAGTCCAGGACGGTTTGCCAGTTGCCTCATTTTTTCTGAACTAAAAATAAGATGGAGTAGAAGCCATGACCCCTGTGATGAGAGGGGACTTGTTCTATTGCTTCTATTTCTGCAAGTCTCACCAGTTCAAGGCTCATGGCTCTGTGTTTCGTTTCTCCTCTTTTGGGGACTGTGGGGACGCTATGAAAAACTCTCAGGAGGGGCTTTTGAACTTGAGAGCAAAACCTTTAGAAATGCGTTCGTTGTGGCATTATCCCATTTTCTTGTGAAGAGGAGATGTCCCCCCACAGGTGGGCCAGGTGAAAAGGAGGAAACAGACGAGTCAGGAGTCTTGTTTGCGATTTTGGAAGTTCAGTCCTGATTTGTAGTGGCCCTGTCTGGGCCAGCGCCCCTGGGTTCCACGTCCCCTGTTGAGAAGAGTAGTGGCTCCATCTGCTGTACGTGCTGAAATAGTTGGCTCTGTATGGACAACAAAATGGATTTATAGGAGTGAAATTATTGCAAGGTCTGCTTCTTATCTTTGTTAGAGGCATCAGACAAAACCTTGTCTAAAGACACCCTCAAACGGTTTGTCTCCCTTGAAGGGACCGTTAGGCGGCTTTTTGCGTGGGAGTCCACCCTTCAGATCAGAGCCAGTTTGCGCCTGGCAGTGAGATTCACCACCACACCCCTGGCTGTCCAAGTGCTGGCATCCACGGAGACATAAGCCAGAAATGCATTCGTCGTGGTGATTTTTATAGCCAGTTTTCTGGCAGCCACCTCTGAAATCTCTGAGGGTTTGCCTAACTTGAACCATTTTAACATGGCTCTGGCACAATAGAAGGCAGTAGGGATGCACAATATGGTAGACAGGGCTTCAAAGTTCTTCCAGAGCCTGGCTTCCATGCCTCATTTATTTATCAATCAATTTGGTTGAATCCTTGGGGTAGCGGTCCCCCTCAGAGAGGAAGACTAAATGCCAAGCGAGGGACACAGCTGTTGCGTCTATCTTTGGGATGGAGAACAGAGAAAAGTGTTGGTTAGCAAAGGAATAAAAGAGCATTCTGGGTTCTGGTGAGGCTCTGCGTTTTCCCTGGCTGCTTCCACTGATTTCTGATTATCTGCTCAAAAGCCCTATCCATAAGGGGCCCTTATGGCGTTAAACCTGGGGATGGATTTCCTATCAGTCATCTTCCAAGGATCAAACTCCTCCTTTTTGGTTGTCTTTTCTTTAGTCTGAGGGCTCTACTAGCTTGCAAAAAAGCTTGTCGTGTTCAGAGGGGAATTCTCATCCCTGTTCCTTATCCCCTTTTACGCTACGGACCTCTAGTCCCTGGAGCTCATTATGAGAGCCTTGCTGGGAGCCTGCTTGTGACTCCTGTGCCACTTCATCCTAACAGGAGCTCTCTGACCTTGAGACCTCATCTCAGGTGTGTTTGCACCCCGTTTCAAGTTTCCTTTTTGGTTTCCTTGGACGGGGTTCATCTGAGATGACCTTCCCCTGCTCCAAGGGCTGCTGGGATGGGGACTGCTCCTCTGTATCCGAAGAGGAACTTATTAGCTCCCTGACCTACTCTAGTGGGCCTGAGGCTTTCTTGGGGTGTTTGGGGGCCAAATGCTTGCCCTTCTCCACTGATTTAGAGTCTCCTATCAGTGCTTCCCTCCCAGGGCAACCCTGGGCCCTTCCTTGGGTCCCTTAGGGGTGTGCTTGTTCTCAATCTGTTGGAGGAACACCAGAATTTTATTTAGGGCCTCCATCTGCAAGTGTTGTACTGGGAACAAGGAGGGGGTTTCTTCCTTGTGATCGTGCTCCTCTTCCTCAATATTTCCTTGAGGCTCTTGGTCCTGAGCCTCTCAGACCAGAGCAGCCCTGTGGCCTATGCCATACTTGGGTGCAATATCGTGGTCTACATTTGGCAGGATTTCTCTGCACCGCTGTGCTCTTAAGGTAGAAAGCCTCCGGGGGGCCTCACAACCCTGACTACCACTGTGGAGCTGAGCAAAGGTGCAGCTTGCAAAAAGAGGGACAATGATAGATCTGAACGGCGGGGAGTGCCGAAGTGGGACTCCTGTGTGCTCATCAATGCCTCCAGTCATGCCCGCAGGGACAGCACAGCAGGGACTGGTGTTACTGTGAAGGACAGTTTTCTTACCAGCCTTTGATAGGCTTCCTGTTGGCCACTGAGGTGGCTGACAATGGCGATCCTTGTTCCCATTGGTCCTAAATGCGGATGAGCCCGGGGGCACAGGGTGCCAGAAAAGGGTTCTCTGGGCCCGATAGTCTGAACACTGCACGGAACACAGCAATCCACCACCTACTGGGTTCAGAGGCAGACATCAAATAAACTGGCTACAGCAGCCGCAATCACCTTGAGCATGCTCAATGAAAACATCAGGATGCTGCCCTGTATTGGTCAGTCGGGAGATTCGTAACCAGGGTTATGAATACCTGGTCTGGAGAATCCATAGAATGTATTTATTCATCATTGATGCCGCCAACATGGAACTGAATGGTATCATATTAGACTGAAAGGCACAGAGCTGATCAAATATCACGTTTCTCTAATGAAAAAAAAGACCAATCTGAACCAACTTCTGAAACTTAATTTGAAGAGTAAAATCCCGAGTAATTACTCCTGCTCTAGCATTTAAAACTGAAACTCTAGATTCAGACTGCAAACACACTTGCAACAAAGACTTCATCATAGTTTGTTACAACAGAACAGTGAACATAAATCCACAGGACAACTGAACTCAAAAATGTATCAGTTTTTAAACACACCTGCACTTCTGTCCAATCAACATAGTATCACAACATATTCTTTAGCACAGAATGTTTTGGTGGAAGTTTTTGTTGTAAGCATAAACACTGGAGGAAGGTGCTACAACGGATCAATAATTAAGGATGAAACCAAGAAAAGTGGTAGGCTCTAGCTAGATAAGCAGGCCAAGTAGATGGAGTATGCTCTAGTATTTTTTATGGAATGGCAAGAATTTCATTTTGGAGAATGTGTGTCTTTTTATGTTGAGGAAAGTGTTTACAAAGTTAATCATAGTGACCACAATCCCATGATCTGTGGATCCCTGTATGCAAGCACGTGACACAATGCAACATCAATTTGGATGTGCCTGGGATCAGGGCCACCTGTTTCAGTTTTTTTCCCCCCTTTAAAATGAGCCTTTTGTACATTTTAAGTTGGGTGTCCCGCACCATCACCCACAATAAAACCAAGCCAAAGCAAATCAAGTCACAAAAAGGCCAAGTAGCACTGCTTTTTGTACTTTTCTTTGGAATCTGATGATGCTGAATGTACAAGAGTATAATTGGTAGAAACAATGACAATCTTTCTGCTAAATTCCCATCAAGGTTCCAAGTTCACGTCTCAGAAAAAAGGTATTTTGGACAAAATATACTAAATGAACATTCCAGCAATTTGGCATTTTTAGCTTATGAAAAACACTAGAACAAAAAGCATGTAAGTGTGTTACCCACAGACCAATGCTCTAAAAGGGAACAAAAAGGCATCATGATTCTTCAAGACAATTTCCTGTCAAACAGGAAATGAAAGGCTAAGGATGCAGAGTTTTGAATCCTTGGCTTTTGCTGAATGAGTTTAAGTTATTAACTGATGAAAGATAAAACACACCAATGATATTAAACACAAGTCTGTACTGGTTCACCCTTTGCCATGTATGTTCATAACTAGGGTGACAAATTTCATCAGGTCTCTGTGCTACTGCAATAATTTAGTTTATCTACTGAAATGTACTGTCAATGCTTTGATGCAACACAATCTAAAATTTGTTGTCTATGCTGCTTCAAAATAAGAGCAAATACTTTCTTTACAGACATCAGCAAGGACCTTATGTTGAACAGAATATTCTACAAGACTGGAATCAGATTATACTCCCTTACCTACTCCAAATATCATTTTGATTGGCAAACTGCTATCAGCCCATTTCCCATTTTTACCTTGTCTTCTCATAACAACCAGACAACTAGATTTTTTTCCCCTAAGTATGATTTAATTAAAACACTAAATCAGCTTTGGTTTTTATTTCATAATATAGTGTACAATAGTTCCAAAACAATACATCAAAACAGTTATGTTCAATTCCATACAATTTTAAAAAGTCATTAGCATGGCATGGTATAAACTCACAGCTTTTCCATATACAAATAATGCATTGTTAAGAACATTAAGATTAGTATTTTGCATTATGTTTCACCTGCTTTTAACCTCTCCAAATAGTTGGCATAAAAACAGTGTTGTAGATGTTTACTGATCAGTTAATATACTATTAGCAAAAATAATAAACATTATTAGTAAAGTTAAAGTTTGCAAGTAATTGTAAAAGTATACCAGGTAGAGCCTGAACATATACACCTAAAATAGTTATCCTTCTCTAGAAAAAGATTTAAGAGCAGTTCAGGTTGTAGTAATTTGGTCAAACTAACTTGTTTGAATGAACAGTCAAATGTATTCAGCCAAAATATGGAAAATACACTTAGTTCTCACAAATAAACAGGTATGATACACTAGATATATATGTATGCAAGTGAAAAGTTGTTAAATGTAAAAAAATACTGTTCAGTCACTCCCAGTTACACCAAATTCAGTATCTGGATACTGAACTGCAAAAATTAAACATATCAATTTCAAGCCTACATTCAACCAGCACAAATACTTAGAAGTATTTTTGTAAACATTTGAGAAGGAAAATCTCCTTTCAGATATAAAGCATTGCTGTTTAGGAAATTTGCATCTTTTCCAATTGGAAATGGAAATGGTACAAGAGCTTTAATTTGCCTATATTGAATCTAGGCAAAAGAACCACCTATGCTCTGAGTAATAAAAGGGAAAGCAACAGAGATCCATAATTTCTAAGTCATCCTCTTAGCTGTTCTCCATTTCCAGTTCACATAAAAAGAAAAATGCACTTGGCTACAAAAATATTAAGGAATGTTATTCAAAACAAAAGGCTATTTTGGTATAACTAACTACAAAAATAATTAGGTCAGGTCATGTTGTAAAGCTTTAATGCAAGAGCATTACAGTACACAATTTCTTTCCAAAACTTTAAAGCTGAATCAACACCAAATTTTAAATATCCACCTCCCAAGTGCTTGAAAAAAAAAAGAGCTGAAATAAAAGTGTCTTTTCAAAATTTAGTCAAACACAATCATGCCGGTGTCAATCCATGGACACTCTGTGTCATCGCCATCTGTTGTGGGTTCTCTCTTGTTCCGTTGGCAGCAGTAACAGGCATGGAGGCATTCTGATATGTTGATGTAGGACAACTCACAGCATCATCTTCATCTTCCCCAACGTCTGAATCAGGTGTTGTTACGGCACTGTTCTCCAATCCCAAGACCTCACAAACCGCTTGAGGCAATTCCTACGAGGAAATATTTTTGTTCTATTAAATTAGCACACTGAATTATACAGAAAAAATACTAACCAGTGTTTCCAGATGCACTTAAATCAAAGTTTGTAATAAAAATTGTTCAAAAAGTTGGTTCTATTTTGCTTTTAGCCCAGTGGTGTTTTCTTTTAGTCCAGTAGTGTCATTTAGACTATTTACCACCAGAAAGTTAATTAATCTGTACACCAGCCAATCTAATGTGAAGAGGACAAAAAATGACCAATTCAGAGCAAAACTCCAGCTTTTCCTGTACAGCAGCACACTTTTGCTAAGGAATGCACAGCCGCTGCCCATGTAGGTGTATAAGGCTTTTGTAAATATTAATCACAGATGGAGAGCACACCCCCACCACAGCCAAACAATGAACTATTTCAATGAGCGCACACAGCCTTTTACTGTGTGGAATGCCCATAACAGATATGTTTTAAAATAATCTTACCTTGCAGTTCATCATTTGCATGGAAATTGCTTCTGCTTTGCAGAGTATGTCTTCCACATCCATTTTCATAGACAGTTCATTTATATGCTAAAAAATATAATCAAAATAATAAAAAACGTACCAAGTGGTGAATTTGAATAAACAATACTTTGAAGCGTTGTATAAAACACTTACAATTTTTTATTACAGCAGCTGTAAGTAGCACACTAGAAATTAATGGGCAGACTCGTAAAGTGCTTAGCATACTCCAATGACATTGACTGACGGGGCCTGGAAGTGCTCAGAGCCTCAGAACTGATGCCCAGCACCTGACAGAATCCTTGTGATGAAGTGTCCATAATGTGGTTTCTTATTCTAGTATTTACCAGCATGTCCAATTGGGCCTAATTCAATGGGAACCCTAACCCAAGTCCCACTGTTGAAGAGGTAATAATAAACAGATCTATAGGAAATGAGAACAATGATTAAACTTAAAATGCTTAAGAAATTGCTTTTTTTAAAAAAAAAAAAAAAAATCTAGTAGACAGTTACTATATTACCAACTGTTGCTAAATCACTGCTAGGCTTGGTCTTTTACTACAGGAAAGACAACCGATCTACAATTACGTTTGTTGAGCTGCTTCACTCCCTTAAAAGTTCTGTAACCAAGTGTGATTGACAAAAAGGTTAACACACACACTAGATATCGATGTCCTTTTACAATGCAGAACAGAGAAAGGACGGACAGAGCACAGACTTGAATTTAAGAACGTGTAAAAAGTTAAATACCTTTAGTATTTCATTAAAGCCATAATGATTGTCCATTATGTGTTGCTTTTCTGATTCCAGGATAGCACAACAGATGAGAAGATGAAAATTCTGGCAAGGCAACTCAGTCCACATTACCTGTTAAAGATTTTAAAGTTTCTTTTAAAAGCTGCACAAGTTCATTTCTTTTCTTTTAGAAACTTAAGACAGGTAGTATCTAGGACAGGTATGAAGAGGTGCTATAACCTTTAAATTAATATAATTCTAGTAAGCCACCTAAACATAATGATTTAACTTTTAAAACAAGGCCAATTAATTATTTTTATCCTTGACAGAATAGGTCTTATGTACATTTTATAATTATTATAATTTAGGATAGAGATTCTCAGAGTTTTGAGATTCTTTGAAGCCATATGCCAGGGCTGGGAAATCTTTTCCCTTTCATGGACCACTTTTAGAAATTAGCACAAGCGCCACAGGCTGGACAGCAGTTTTGGAAATGATCTTGCGGGTTATCTAGTCCTACGCTCTTGCTTGGATGCAGGATGAGTTGGGAGAAGGGCACTTAAGAAGGTGTACTAAGGATGGGGGAAACTAAGAGGAGGTTCCAGCTCATACTCTAGGTCCATCTTTGAGTACGTGACCTCATCCTTGCCTACCTTCCCGTTAGTTCACTTTTTCAGTGTTTGGGACTGGTTCCATGGGTCAGATTCCAGGAATTGGAAAGGGGTAATTAAAATTTATTTTAAAAAAAGAGAAAAGCCACAAGTCAGAACCAGCTGACAGCCAGGATTTCTCCATCCCTACTGCATACTATGGCAGCAATCAAGCCCAACATGCTTCAGGTTTTACTAGTGCCTTCTGGTTCTGTTCAGGAAAGAAAAATTATTTCTTTCAAAACAAAAGAACAGGACAACTGTGTATAAAGCTTTTAAGATATCTTGTGTGTGCTTACTGGATCACTTGATAGATAAGAACATCTGAAAACTACAGCAAGTTTATGGATATACCAAAGGGCCTCAAACCTTTTCATAAGGGTTATTACCCATCAAGGAGGCTTATTCCCACCATTGTAACATATCTACACTCAAAGAGCACTACACATTTAAAATAGCGGCTAAATACTTTGGTGGTGAATGCGGATGCCACTGAAATCAAGCAAAACCAACAAATCCAAATGGGATCAATGCACTAAAATATATATATATATATATTTTTAGTATCTTATGCCTAAACAGCAGGTAGGTGTCAGCTGAGCCCTCCGGTGATAACAGTTCCTTTGTTGTTATGGAGGAGCTAGAGCGTGGTCGCCGTGTTGATCCCAAGTGACAGAGACACAAAGTGGTTCAAATGATCTCTTTTATTGGACCAACTGTTAGTGGAAATAAGCATGATTTCAGGCCACACAGGGCCCTTCCTCAGTGAGGTCCTTCCTCAGGAAGGGAGCTGTAAGGCCTGAAAGCTTGCTTATTTCTACCACCAGCAGTTGGTCCAATAAAAGATCATTCTAATCACTTTGGGTGAAAACAGACATGACGCTAACCACCCTTTAACCACCCTTGGTGGTAATTTATGCATATTACAGAGCTGCATAGGGCACCAATACAGCCCTGCAACATGCATAAATAACCACCAAGGGTGGTTAAAGGGTGGTTAGCGTCATGTCTGTTTTCACCGTCTGTCTCTCTTGTTCTAGAGGGAGAGGCTGGACACTGCTCTGAAACAATGGCTCTTTCTTCCCCAACTCTCTCTCTCTCTGTTGAAGGGATGAGCTGCCTTTTCTGACACAGAGAGGCAGCTCCTGGGTGTCCTGAATTTTATCTGTTTTATGTGTGGTGGGGAGAGGGGTTTGCTGGGGCATGCGAGGAGTCCGGGTATGGTGAGGAGAGGAGTGCTGCTGGAAGTAGTGGGGGGCAGTCTGTGGTGTGCATGTGAAACTGAGAATCCAGGTGCAGTTACAAATCCAGTAGCACCCAACGCTGTAAACCTGAGTGACATGGGGAGGTCAGACCCCCATCAATGATCAGAATCACCACCCTCATTTCTGGTTTTGGAAATTTCATCTAATTGGTATTTTTCAGATTAACTATTTTCAATATAGATTTTCATTAAAAAATTTAAATGTTTTCACTGATATTAGTGACTAAGTAAACCTTCACCCACAGTTCATACACATGCTATTTTATTGGGGGGTTTCAAAATCTCTATAATTTAATTTGTTTCTCTCTGCCTTTTCTCCAAATTCCAGAAAGCACATTTAAATAAAAATAAAGAAACTAAGTTTACATCATGCATCCGATTGACCTTGTATCTATGGGTGTTTTTAGACAAGCACTGCCCACCTCCCACCCATTATAAATGTTGAAGGGCACACATAGGGCATCACTGCAGCCCTGCAACATGTTTAGTGGGTGGGTGGCATGTGGGTGGAGAGGTGCTTCTCTAAAGACACCCAATATTTTAATCAGTAGCAGTTATTAGTGAGGCAACAGCTTTACAGAGTCTATAGTATAGACTAAGGGAAGCAGAGGATTCTGGGAGGAGCTACTCAGGGACAAGATGTATTCAGACATCACTTTAATAAAGAAAAAGCTTTCTTAGTTTGCCTATCCCTTATCAAGGACCACTCCCCAGGCACTGTAATGCCCCACACTGGTGACAGCCTGGGAAATACTTCAGAGAATTAAACAACCCTCAAGCTCAGCAAAAGACAGCACGAAGGATAAATGCAAGACATCTTTGACAGAAAGGGACAGGAGATATCAATCTATAGAGCATTCCAGAGTTAGCAACAAATGCGTCCCATGACTCATTTGGCCATCTGTAAAAGCAGACATGCATTATATTCTCTAAGCCTTTCAGAGGAAGCTTCAAACAGGGGAGGGGAGGGAAGCTAAGCTGAAACGAAGGGCCAGTGTACAGAGTAGGAGTCTTGTACTACTAGCCCTAGAAGCAAGTATCTATTGCAAATGTGTGTTTAGGTGATCTTTTCAAGTCAGTCTTTATTTCCTACTTATCCTATGAATATTACAATCAAAGATGGGTATATTTCCACCTTTTATCCAAGGTGGATGGCTAACCTTTAGGAGCACTACCTAAAAAGAAAGCCAAACTCGACTGCCATCAATCTATTTTAAATCAAACAAGCAGAATGGTAAAGTACAATTCTTTAAAAGTTCAGCAATCCTATTTATTGAGAGAGGTTTATTTGAACCACATTTACGTTTGAGATACACATACAAAGTAAGAACATAAAGTAGTGCTGTACTGAGTCAAGCCAAATGATCCATCAATTCCAGCATCCTGTCTCAGACAGTGACTAATCTCTTTCAGTTGGGAGAAGTACCCGACAGGTCACAATGATCCATTCCCTGTTGCTCCAGCCTCCAACAGTGGGTGCTTTTAGACACACATTTCTCCTGGATGTTTGCTGTAACATCCAGAACTTTCTGTGTGTCTAAAATCACTCAGCCAGATCTTAAACATCTGGAACTTTGAACTTCTGCGTGAAACTTCTCCCAGAATTTGTGTGTGTAAAAGGTTCTCCTGGTAAACTGCTTTGCTCCAGGCAGCTGTGGTCACTTGGTTTCCATGGCAGCCTGTCATGTTTACAGCTGCGGCTACTTTAGGCTGCCTCAGGGCAGTGTTTGTGTGAAGAATGCATCCGGAACTTACTTGTGGACTTGTAAACCCAGAAGACTGAAAACATCCGGAACTTTAACATGTGTCTAAAAATGCCCAGTAAGAGGTTACATTCCCAAAACCTATTTGGACTTATCCAAATTAATGGACCTATCCTCCAAGAACGTATCCAACCCCTTTTTAAAACTAGCTACATTACCAGCCATGAGGCAGTAAGTTCCACAAGTTAACTGTGTGCCAAGTGAAAAAAACAAAAAACAACTTTGTTTAAATTTGCTTCCAGTTAATTTCATGGAGTGCCCCCTTGTTCTAGTACTGTTAGAAAGGGTAAATAACTGCTCCTTATTTACATGTTCCACACCTCTCGTGATTTTATAAACTTCTATCATATCCCCTTCTCAGTTGTCTCTTTTCCAAGCTGAAGAGCCCTAACCTGTCAAGCGTCTCTTCATACGGGAGCCGTTCCATACCCTTGATCATTTTTGTTGCCCTTCTCTGTACCTTTTCTAGTTCTACTATGTCTTTTTTAAGATAGGGCGACCAGAACCGCACACACAATACTCCAGGTGTAGTCATGCCATAGATCTATATAGAGGCATTACGATATTTTCAGTTTTTTTCTCAATCCCCATCTGATGATTCCCAACACGGTTTGCTTTTTTGACTGCTATTGCACACTGAGTCGAGGATTTCAATGCATTGTCCCCAATGACTCCAAGATCCTTTTCCTGAGTGGTAACGCCTAATTTAGAATCCAGCACTGTACACATTGTTTGGGTTATTTTTCCCTATGTGATCATAAGAACATAAGAAATGCCATACTGAGTCAGACCAATAGTCCATCAAGCCTAGCATCCTGTCTCCGACAGTGGCCAATCCCAAACACATGGGAGAAGTACCAGTAGTCACAACGGGCAGTTCATTCCCTGCTGATCACTCCCTGTTCCCAACAGGGAGTTGCAATTGTCCACATTTAATTTCATCTGCCATTTGGATGCCCAGTCACCCAGTCTCGCAAGATCCTCCTGCAATTCTTCACAATATGCTCGTATTTTAACTACCCTGAATAACTTTGTCTCATCTGCAAATTTGATCACCTCACTCTTTACTCCCTTCTCCAGATCATTAATGAACATGTTAAACACCGATCCCAGTACAGATCTCAGG
>QEPC01006720.1:4390254-4415766 GCA_003113815.1 Sphenodon punctatus | reverse complement strand
AGCACCAACACCTGGAATCGGGCCCAGAAGACTATATCCACTGGCACACCTTGAGGCTGGATTACTGCAATGCGCTCTATGTGGGGTTGCCCTTGAGGACTTCGGAAGCTGCAGCTGGTGCAGAATGTGGTGGCTGGTCTCCTCTCAGGGGTGAAGCGCCGGGAGCACATCACACTGGTGTTCTGCAGTCTGCACTGGCTTTCTATAGCCTTCCAGGCACAATTCAAGGTTTGAGCTTAAGAGTCTTTCAGAGGCACTGTAAGACCTTTTTGTCTGTAAAGACGTTTGGCGGGTGGGTGGTTTTGGGGGAAGGGGTTGGATGTAGGAAATGGGGAGATAGTTGGGTTGGCTTTGAAGAGGGCTGCAGGGAAGGTTGGGGGTTTTTGGGGTTGTTTTTTGTTTTCTATTGTTTTTATGGACTTTTAAATATGATTTTGTGTGTGTTCTATGTTTGTTTTTAAGCCGCTCTGAGCTTTTTTAAGGAAGGGTGGGATAAAAGCTTAAATAAAAATAAATAAATAAATACTGTCCTTGCATTTAAGGTCCCCCTTATCCCTGTAAAGCTAAATGTGTGCACCTGTGGCTTCTCAACTTCGTGAGTGTATCATGGTTTCTCCCCATGTTCTCCCACATGGAGAAGTGATGGCAACGAGAAAGGTTAAAGTCAAGTTCTCCAACGTGGATGAAGCAATCTGTTCAAAAGATGGTTCCATGAGCTTGGAGAGGACCATGGTGAGATGCCACAGAGAAGCTAGTTGCATGATCTTTGGGTACAGGTTGCTCAGGTTCTTCCAGAAGGACTTGACTAGTAGGTGCAAAAAGACTCCCTCCCCCCAGCTGACTCTGTATGAGGGACAGGTTAGCAGATAGAGCTGCCAGATGGACCTTGATAGAGAAGAGGCCCTACAACTTGAGATGTAGGAGGTAGGAGAGTATATGAGGTAGTGGAATGTCAGCAAGGTCCAGATTCTTAACGGTGCACCAATGCAAAAATCAGTTCCATTTGGTTGAGTATGCTTGTCTCGTGGATCCTCTCTTGGCATGTAGTAATACTTCATCTTATCTCCAGGGCCAGGTCGGGGGGGAAGAGTATCAGAGAGCAAGCAGCCATGCCCTGAGCTGGAAAGAACAAAGGTCCTGATGGAGCATTCAGTTTTGTTGCCGAGAGAGGAGGCATTGGTAAAGAGGGAGGCTCCATGAGTCAATCTCTGAGGGTTGGGTACCACAGCTGTCTCGGCCAGTCACACTCATGCATAAAGTTTTTTCTTGGCTAAACGAGAGAAGGTCATATGGTTATTTCAGAATACCAACATTTGAGTAATATATAATCTTGACCTGTTCGCTCATAAGGCTGAGGGGTTCAGGGCTAGGTATCCTAGGTTACATTGCAATTAATTATTTGTGTATATGTTTAATTTTATTACTTTTATTCTAATTTAGTTGAAAGATTTTGCAGCATTCTTTGTATTAATATGTAACTTTTAAGGTATTTTATCAATTGTATGATGTGTTATACAATATTTATTTTACCTGTAAACGTTTTTGGTTTTTTTTGGCCATGGCGAAAGCTAGTGCCATTAATAAGTTGATTGATTGCTGTCTCAGCCACTCCAGGGCTATTTGAATCATGTGCACATTGTCATGGGATGCCTTGGAGATAACTCTTCCCAAAGGGGGAAAGGTGAGAATGCATACAAGATGTGGTTGTTCCAAGGTATGGCAAAGGTGTCTGATAGAGAGCAGGAGCCCTTCCCACCCTGCTGCAGAATAGCCAACATTTGTGGTTTGATATATCCGTGAACTGTTTGACTCCCGCAAAAGGTGAATGGCTGTGGGGTAGATGTCATTGGCAATGCACCATTTCTAGATCCGCTGTACTTCTGGTATATGTAATAATTCCTACTCCCCCCTGCCTGTTGACATACCACATGGCTTTGGTACGGTTTGTCACAATTTGTACTACAGAACCCTGTACCATGCTGGCAAAAGCTTTTAGTGCCCACCTGATATTTCTTCGTTCCAGAAGATTTATGTAGAGTCCCCTCTCTTGTTCTGACCAATGTCCTTGTGCAGTTAGGGCCCTGTAGTGGGCTCTCCAACCTTCCAGAGAGGCATCTATCGTCAGAATTATTCATGGTTTTGGCACCCTGAAGGGGGTTCCTCTAAAGACATGAGCTGGAGATGTCCACCAGTCGAGGCCTGCTATGATCCTTCTCGGGGACATAAGTAGTTTGTACACTGAATGAAAAGAAGGGTGGTAGAGGTGACCCAGCCAGTATTGAAGGGGGCGCATGTACAGTTTTGCATAAGGGACTACCATAATTGTGAATGCGAGGCGGCCCGGTACACGCAAGAAGCAGCAGAAAGTTTGCTGTGGGCGAACAGCTAACTGCTTGATCATTTCCACAATGCCTTTGAAACAGTTGTATGGAAGGAAGGCTCTTGCCTTGGAAGAGTCTAGGACTACACCTATGAACACTAAGATTTGGGCTAGCTTGGGGTGCAACTTGTGTGACCCGACTATCAGGCCCAGCTTTCAAAGGAGCTGTCAGGTAACGTGGCTCTAATATGGGTATGATTAATATGGCTCTAATATGGGTAAAGAAGCCACTAGAGCTGTGAAAAAAAACTTGATAGCTTTGTGGTTTTACATTTCCATTTCATCCTCTAAAACATTCATAAGTATTAGCACACCTCCAGCCCAAATACTAATTCATAAGTGTCCCAGTAGAGACGTCTCATTCCTCTGACAAGCCATTTACTATGGTTCTTTTCTTATCACCTAATCATTTTTTCAACCATGAGACAAAACATTACCTCTTACTGAGTAGTTATCCGTTTTCCTTATGGGTCTTTTTTGAAGGACTGTGCCAAAAGCTGTTTAAAAAGCCAAGTAAATGATATCCACACAATCCTTTTTAGCCACTTTTATAATGTATCTTTCAAAGCCTTCTTAAGGACTACAGAAGCACAATTTATCTTCACAGAAGCTGTGCCAGTTTGTCACTATTGCATTAGATTTAGCCAAATGTTTTATTACTCCATCTTTGGTTATACTTTCAATCACTTCACAAAAGCTCTTCTTTTTTGTAGAAGTGCACCACAGTTATCCTCCAAAAGGACCCTTACTTTTTTAAAGTCAGGAAAAAAATCTATGTTCTTACCTCCCATAATCGAAGAATATCTTGAAAACTAAATTCCCTTTTAAATCTGATCAGGAGCCATCGGAAGCAAAAATAAAGGTATCCCGAGTCTTGAGATTCTAGGGGAAAGTCACATTTCTTATTAATCTGAAACCTTGTTACAGTAACACAAACCTTACAGGCCATCACCATCGTGACAATTTGATAAAAGTAATCTACATAAGTCAGCAGAGAACACTGCTTAAAAGATAATAGCATGGCTTAATGGACACGTTTGGGCGTTATTTTGGGGGGGGGGGGAGAGAAGAGGAATATGCCTGAATCCCAATTATAAGTCAGATGCTTGGGACTCTGGCATGATAACAGATTGGATTGAACCCAAATCATTAAAATGAGGGAAGCACATCTTATATTGAACAGATGAACGCTGGGAAAAATATTTCAAAAAAGAGCTCTTTAGAACAACAATGCATCAGGGTCTACGAGAAGTAACAAGTTGTTTGAGTTATTACACATACCTAGGTAACTGCAAAACCCACTGTCTAGCAAGCGAAGCAAGGTACTCAGTTGAATTAGCTGTGTCTTCATTCCCTGCATTTGTTCCTCAAAATTCTGGTGCTTTATGGGAAACAAATATTAGCATTTTGTCAGATATTTATATTGGGGGGAAAGTTTGATAGTCTCCAATGTAGTAATCACAAAACTTGTATTAAATGTGAAAGTAATAATTGCCTTACTAATGGAATATCTCATCTTGTAACTGTTCTGTGTTCTAATTATTTAGAGATCAGACCAAGATTTGGAAACTTTCTATCCCCTGAAGAGAAAATGTCAAACAAAAATACAAAACTAGATTCTCATGCTCTAAGAAATATGTACTTTTTCTAGAGTATATTTCAGCAATAACCTAGATAAAAGTTTGGCAGTAAGGTCAGCTGAATCTAAACTACTGAAGTATTATTAGAATCTAAGCAGATTGCATTTAAGAATTTTTAAACTAAAAGAGCTCTCATACTTATGTTTTACAGCATGTTACATACACAGAGGTTATTGGAAATTAGATTTAATAAAACAGTAGTATAAATACTTTAAAAACACCTTCTCTACAGATGTAAGGCATTTACTATTTGCTTTTGCAATTTATTGCACATACCTACAAAAATGTATAAGATAGAACCTTGGATTCAACACCACTAGTGTCCAATGCAGTGTGGCAGAACAAATGTGGCTTTATACAAGGGCTGATAAAAGAGAATAGGTCATCTACCTTAGTGAATTCTTTTCTTCCTCCGCTACGCAGACAGTCCTCTGGTTGGGCAGCTCTACCTTTGACCAGCAGGTGGCAGAAGAACTGATGAATCTTTGCTCATGCGCTACCCGCGTTACTCGAGCTACCCACCCTGAGGACACCATGTGTTCCAAAGCGGAGGACCGGCGTCCTTGTGACCTCGCCTATGCACAAAGTCCTGCCCTATGTCCAACTGAAAATTAACCTCAACAAGTGAATAAACCCAACAGTATTGGTCCAACAGGAATCCATGTACCGCTACCACTCCCAATGCGGTTCTCTGGGTGGGTCCGGAGGACTGTCTGCATAGCAGAGGAAGAAAAGAATTCACCAAGGTAGGTGACCAATTCTCTTTTCTCCCCCTGCCACAGACAGTCCTCCGGTTGGGATATACCCAAGCAGTAGAGAATCTAGGGGTGGGGGAGGAGGAAGAGACAGCTCCAGGGGACTCCAGCACCACCTGAAGAACTCTCCTCCCAAAGGCAACCTCAGCCAATTGGAAAGTGTTACGTTTGTAATGCCTTACAAAAGTATGAATCGATGGCCAAGTCGCCGCTCGGCAAATCTCCTCATAAGAGGCTCTTGCTTTGAACGCATAAGAGGTGGCTGCCCCCCTGACAGAACGAGGCCAAATTTGGAGGGGAGGGAACCTTACCCCTGGCCCTGTAAGCTTCGGATATTGCCTGTTTCACCCATTTGGAGATTAAAATTTTTGACGCTTTTTCTCCCTTAATGCTAGCTTGTAGATTGACAAATAATGCCATAGATTTTTGGAAATTCTGGGTTCTAATTAGATAAATTTTGAGAGCCCAGCGCACACCTAATGCGTGCCATGTCTTTTCCCTCAGGTGCACGGGCTTGGGACAGAAGGAGGGCAAAACCACCTCCTGAGTCCTATGAAAAACTGAGTTGACCTTTGGAATGAAGGCCTGATCAAGCCTCAGGGTAACTGACTGTTTATGAAAAATGCAAAAAAAAATCTCCATCGAAAGAGCCCCCAGCTCTGACATCCTCCTGGCTGAGGTAAGTGCTATCAGAAAAGCCACCTTTAAAGATAACATATAAAGGGAAACATGTGCGAGAGGCTCAAAGGGAGCCCTAGTTAATGCGTCCAGTACTACATTTAAGTCCCATGAAGGGCACCTGTGTACTACTGGAGGTGAAAGATGCTTCGCAGCCCTCAAGAATTGACAGATATGCCTGTGTGAGGAAATATTTCTGTTGCCCAGGGAGCTCAAAAGAGAATTTATGGCAGAAGTCTGTCTGGCAAGGGTATTATGTCTGAGACCCTTTTCCAGTCCAGCTTGCAGGAAGTTTAGAATATGTGGGATAGACGCCCTACAAGGGTCCAACCCCCTGTCTAAAGTCCAAAGAGAGAAAACCCTACAGGTTGCCCTGTAGGATCTTCTGGTTGTAGGTCTTCGAGCCTCCAAAAGGGTCCAGAGCACTGCCCCCGAGTAGCCTCTTTTTCGAAGGGCTAGGCGTTCAACAACCAAGCTGTCAACTTTAGAGAGCTGGGCTTCTCATGTAACAGGGGACCCTGGGAAAGCAGGGAGAGCACCTGAGGGAGCGGGTAAGGCCCCTGTGTGATCAGCTCCCTGAGGTCTGAGAACCACGGGCGTCTTGGCTACCACGGGGTCACTAGTATTATCCGTGCTCTCTCTCTCCTGACCTTTGCCACTGTCCTTGCCAGCAGGGGAATGGCGGGAAAGGCGTAGAGGAGACCAGGAGGCCACCTCTGATTCAAGGCGTCTATGCCTGTGGCTCCCGCTATCTGAGATATCACCATGAATTGTTCCACCTGTGAGTTCTCCCTGGTGGCAAAGAGATCGATGATCGGATAGCCGAACACCCCCGCTATTTGCCGAAATACTTTCCTGTTCAGTGACCACTCGTGGGGGTCCAAGACCCTCCTGCTGAGCCAGTCCGCCTGACAATTGTCTGCGCCCCTTATACGTAGGGCCTTCCGGGAAGCTGGATGGCACTGGGCCCACTTGAAAAGTCTCAAGGCCTCCCTCTGGAGAAATCGAGATCTTGAACCTCCCTGGTGACTGACATAAGCGCTGGCTGTGGTGTTGTCCGTGTATACAAGAACATGGTGATCGAGGAGGAGAGGGGAGAACTGTTCCAACGCTAGTTGAATCGTCCTGAGCTCCATAAAGTTTATACTTCTGGAGCATTCCTTCGGAGACCAGGGGCCCTGAATGGATCTTCCCTCCATGTGCGCCCCCCAGCCCCTGAGGCTGGCGTCCATAGTCACCACCTTCCTGGCCGGCTCCATTAAGGGCACCCCCTCTGAGAATATTTCCTCGTTTAATCACCAAGACATGAATGACTTTAGGTGGGGGCGGAATAGTTACCCAAGGATTTCCCCCTAGAGTGAGCTCTCCTTGGAAAGGAATGAGCCACTGCTGCAAGGGTCTTAGGTTGCAGCATGCCCACCGTACCTGACGGGAGCAAGAAACCATTAACCACAGTAACCTTGCTAGTGACTTGAGTCTGAGTTGCTGGTTGGCTCGTAGAAGAACAACTAGGGACCGAACTTTCTCACTTCTGGCACAAATACGGCTTCTAAGGCAGTATCTATGATGACTCCTAGATGCTCTATCCTGCGACATGGAGTTAACTGGCTCTTGAAACTCATGGGCTTCCAGATAATGGATCACCCTGGAGACATCACTGGTAGCTCTCTCCTGAGAGGGTGCTCTGATCAGGAGATCGGCGAGGTAGGGAAAGACGTGAATTCCCTCCTCGCGGAGGTTCGCTATTAACGTGACTAGGGTCTTGGTAAAAGTCCTGGGAGCTGAGGAGAGACCTAATGGCAGCGCCCTGAATTGCCAATGGCCATGACCGAAGGCAAAGCGGAGCCATTGTCTGTGGGCCTGAAGGATTGGAATGTGGAGGCTGGCCTCCCTCAGGTCCAGAGAAGCCAACCAATCCCCCTTTGAGAGACTCTGGCAAATGGAGCTGGCTGTTTCCACTTTGAATTTCTGAGGTCTTATCCACTTGTTTAGATGTTTTAGGTCTAAGACCGCTCTCCATTTGCCTGACATTTTTGGTACCAAGAAAATTATCGAGTAGAGGCCTAATACTCTTTCACACTGCGGCACTTCCTCTATTGCCCCTATGGACAACAATCTTTTTATTTCTGTGTCCATAGCCGAACATTTTGGAGGGTCTTTGGAGACTGGAGAGGGAAGGATCCTGCTCCTTGGGGTTCTCAGGAGCTCCAACGCATAGCCTTGTCGCACTATTTGAAAGACCCATGCGTCTGAAATTGATACTTCCCAAACCGCACAGAAAAGTTGCAGCCTGCCCCCTATGTCTACCTCCCCCTGGGAGTCATGCTTGCTTGGTTGACTGAGCATTGACCGACTCATGTTGTCTGCCTCGGTTCAAAGTGGCGCTGGCGCTGCCCCCTGAAAGGGCTGCCTGGAGTATTCCCTATCCTGAAACTGATTCCATCTGTCAAAGGAGGGGTTGGAGTTACCAAATTTAAAGGATGTGACTAGAAAAGGCTTTTGCTTTTTCCCAACTTGCTGCAGCATTTTAGATTATGTTTTATCATCGGCCTCTGTCTAGACTTTGTCTAGGCAAGTGCCAAACAACTTAAATCCCTTATAGGGGCCAGCCACCAGTAGATTTTTTGCCGTGGCATCCCCCTGACAGGACCTCAGCCAAACTCTCCTCCTGGCCACAAGGTCCACGAAAACTGCCCGGGCTGACCAGGCTAGGGCATCAGCATTGGTGTCAGCCAGAAGGGAACTAGCTAGCATGACCCGAGAAAAGAGGACCTTAGATCTCTTCTCAGAAATGTTCTCTGATTGTAATTCCTGTAACCAAGCAATGTTGGCCCTGGCCACATACGAGGTTAGAATATTTATTCTTAGAGA
Organism: Sphenodon punctatus; assembly: GCA_003113815.1. Classification (NCBI taxonomy): domain Eukaryota; kingdom Metazoa; phylum Chordata; class Lepidosauria; order Sphenodontia; family Sphenodontidae; genus Sphenodon; species Sphenodon punctatus. The sequence continues at coordinate 4,407,442 of QEPC01006720.1, read as the reverse complement.
AACGGAAGAGGCTTCAAGGCCCTTTCTCAGGACTCCCTCGATGGCTCTATCAGAGGGGTCCTTGGGATAACATTCTCCTTCCGTTGGAAACACCGTCTGTCTCGCCAGAGAGGCAGCAGCTGCATCCACTTCCGGGTTTCTAAATAACCCTTCCTTCCTTCTGGAAGAGGTATAAAGGGCGTCCTGAGTTTTGTTCATCCTGCAAACCTTTGCAGGAGTCTTCGACTCTGCCAACACTAATTTTTCAAATGCCTTATCCAGGGGAATGCCAGTACCACTTCCTTGAATGGAGGGAATGAGCAGTCTATCATCCTCCTGCTCCGATTCTGAAGACTGGTCCTTGGCGGGCTTTTCCTCAAGCTGTAACGTCTTGATTACCTGGGCCATGAATTCCTCCCGAAAATTAATAGGGAAATGCCTGTCCTGGTCCCTACTAGTTTGGGAAGGATCCTGCCATTTCCCCTCCTCAAACTCTCAAACCCTCAGGGTGGGTAGCTCGAGAGGCGCATGAGCAAAGATGCATATAGTTCTTCTGCCACTTGCTGGTCAAAGGTAAAGCTTCCCAACTGGAGGACTGTCTGCGGCAGGGGGAGAAAGGGTTACCATGACCATCAGAACAACATAAAGCAGCTGCAAGTTTGCTCTAAAACAGAGAGGTTCAACATCTTGGTCACTCACAGCAATTTGATCAAGGGCTGGATTACAGGAACCCCCACCCTCATTGAGCAAATTTGCATTAATATGCCTAAATTTGCACAAGTTTTAATAGGTTGCTCTCAGAGACACACACACTATGCATCCACACATGAAGGCAAGGCCAATGCGCGCACACGCACACATATATACAGGCACACAGTGCAGGTAATACACCTGACTCACAGGCAGGTGGAACATTTGGGCACTGCCCCATGTATTCTGAAAAAAATGTTTTCAAATATAAAAAATTTGGGAGCTGAGAAAGAATTGAGTCGAGGGGAATTCTGCCATGAGCAGGTGGGAGCTGGGAAGAATGGAGGGACACAGGGGACTGCTATGGGCAGCAGGATCTAGGAAGGAATGGAGGGATTTGTGGGCTGGGCTGCTGACCATGGAAGGGAGTAGCGACTGGGACACCAAAAGCCTGGAGCTTTTGCCACAGCTGCACCTCTGGCTTTGTTCTAGGGTTGCTTCTGGCTGGGTGCTAGTGCCTGGCAGTCTTCTATACCTTGGAAAACCAATTCTATGGCAGAAGTGCTGAGCAGCCCTGGTGCCTGGAATCTCACACAGCAGGGAGATGCCAGTGTGAGAGTTAAAGGACCCAGTCAGCAGTGTGAGAGACTCCTGGCTGACATGGCAGGATAACATCCCCCTAGCAGAACTATGTGGTTCCTTCCCAGACTCTGGGGTCCCCAAGCAGCTTAGTGGCTCCACCAGGCAGCCATTAACTATCGCCTTGCTGTGCCACTGGCAGACATTTGGAGGGGTGGGGGGCAACTGGCATTGACCAGATGGATCAATTCTGCAAGTCAGATTGGTCCACAAGTTGGACACCCTTGTTTTAAAGCATACTTGTCTCCACCTGGGTTTTTGGACACCTAGAGGATACTTGAGCATAGTTGAACTCCCATCTTCACAGAGTCGTAGGAAAGGATTCTCCTAATTTAGCAACTAGTTATGCCACCATATGACTAGTTATGCCCATTTGACTAGTTATGCCACCTATTTGGCTAGTTCATGACTGTCATAGCTAAGAATACATCCTGAATGCACGAATAGCATACAAACAACGCTGAAATGTCTACATGAGTCCTCCAACAGTCTAGAATGAAATATCCCAGAGTGCTGAACTCCCACATTTATCCCAGAGTAATTAACTACAATATCCCATGGATGATACAGTAATCAAGGACCATTGCTCATTACTGCATTCTCTGTGTAAGAAAAAGGAAGTCTGCAGATTCGCACTGCTTAAAAAAAAAAAAAAAAAAAACACCTCACAACCTCTGGGAAATTCTTATTTTGGTGCTACAAGCAGGTGGCACTTGGGAGACATAAAATGTTTCCCACCAAAGTCCATAGGTATATTTAAGACTCACCAAGAAGCAGCCAGTCTCATCTTCAGTAGCTTAGTCCTATTTAAGAGGAACTAATGCTATCATACAATTAATATGGCCAGAGACAGTTATGCAGGTGTACACAGTCACACCTCACTCTAACAAATTCTATTATTGGCCTGCTGTTTCAGGCAAATGGACGCTGGACTCTGCAGGTACAGGCGGCGCTGAGCAAGGCTCGATCATATAGAAAGGTAGTGCAGTCCTTTTTCAGTCTCCGGGGTGGCCATCTGATCCGCCCAGCGTTTAGGATCTTTTCAATGAAATGCCTGCCTTCTGTACTGTTTGGAGCTCAACTTTGGGCCCTGGGGTGGGAAAGTGAACTGGAAAGCATCCAAGCAGGTTTTATTCGATCTTTGATGTCCGCCCCACCGGGGATTAGTTCCCTGGTGCTCCGCATGGAGAGCGGCCTTCAATCTGTTGCAGAGAGGATCTGGTCCATAGCATTAAATTATTGGCTTAGGCTGTTGTTTGGGATAACTGCGTCCCTAGCTCTCCTAGTAGTCAGAGAGGGGTCACAAAATGATTGGCTCATAGAAATTAACTGGAAGATAGGGGAGCTGGGCCTGTGCCCAGCTTCCCTCACTTCTATGGGTTACAATGTAGCCAAAAAACAGGTATCGAGGAGACTGGCAGATGTTGCTTGGCAAGATCTGAGGTCAGCCATTGGTGAGCAGAGCTCCCAGGTTTTTTACTTTCAATGGGCACTTGCCCATTGATCTGGCTAATTTATCCCCATACTTAGACCAAGGGTTCTCCCTGCAGGATAGAAGGTTCTTCTTGCTGGCAAGGACCAATTATTTCCCCTCTGCTGTGGTTGAGGGACGTTATAAAGGGATCCCGTTTGCCCAAAGGCTCTGCAAATGTCATCTTCCGACGGTGGAATCCCTGGCTCACATACTCCTTGTATGCCCATCCACGAGGATGCCAGAAGGAGGTTCCTTTCCCCGGTAATAGCAGCTTTCCCAGGCAGACCATCGCTTTTCTATGTGCGACTGCTACTGGGGGACAGTTCGCCAGAGGTGACTGGGGTGGTGATTCTTTTTCTGCGCTCGGTCAGCTCCCGCAAAAGCAAAGAAGGAAGCAGGGGGAGGGGGTTGGTTTTGGTCCCTTTGGGTCTATTTAGTAGGAACCAGTGCCCTTATAGACAATGGTAGAACTCCCTTTTTGCGCATGCAAATATATGGTCAAAACTGACTTGAATGGAAGACAGAATTCTTTTCTGTTTTTCCTGAACAATTTTAGTTTAAAATGTTTATGCTCAGGATGGATCACAATGTGGATGTTTTAAAATTATATATGTCTGTTTTATCTATTTACTTTGTCTCCTGCAATGACCTTCGGTTGTGCAGAATAAAGTTATTATTATTAAAATTCTATTATAATGAACCTGTTTATAACAATCCTAATTCAAGGATTACTGCTCTCAACTGCATATTGCCTAGCACTATTCTAGTGAATATCCTGCTATATATAATCAACTTCTTCTCTCCCCCTGGACTTCTAGAGAGAGGTTCATTATACTTAAGCATACTGTAATTCACAGATTGTTTTGCTCTGCCAGACTAAAATACACCACTATGGACTAGAGAAGAAAAATACGGACACTTACATATAGACATAAAATCTATCACACACACATATTCAGATAACCATTTTAAGAGCTGCTACAATTCTATGTTCTGAATATAAAGAAAATAATCTTCTTAACATTTGATCCATGTATAATACAAAGCACCAAAAAGCATCCACTTCATTTTCCATCACATATAAAATAGGTGAAAGCAAGTCACTCATTCCCTGAACATACCCTTGTGGGGGGGAACAAAAAGTTGACATTGAACTGATTCAGATAATTATGAACTTCTCATAAGAACTTTAACACGGGGTTTATAGATGTGCAGCCAGCTCATCAGCTAAATTTCCCAGAGGAGCCCCCCCAGCTGGGACAGGTCAGAATAACAGAATAAACGTTTCCTCAGCCTGACCTGGCTGGGGAGGGGGAACGGGAGAGCAACATGCAGCCAGCTAGCACTGCCCCAACCATGATGGGCAGTCATGGCTGGTGGACATGGCAATCCCCCAGGCTGGGGTGGCACAGAAACAGACATGCTCACCCCGTTCAGCCCGTTATGGCCTTCCTGGGCAGCCCTTGGGCTCAGTTCTTTCCTGTGCCACATTTCTGGGACAGTTGTGACCTGTACCAGGCCCACATCTGGCTGCCCAGAAATAGAAGTGTGGGTGAGGGACTGGCCCAGGAGCACTGGAGCAGACTGAACCGGGCCAGAGTCATGTCTATTAACACCCATAGTGATAATCCCCCATCTTCTAATGTGCCAAATTTCAAATTTGAGACTGAAAACCAAAATTTCCATAGTTACACAGTGACATGGAAAATGGGCTCTGAACAAGGATTAGGAAACATTGCAAAACTTCCATTACTTCTTTGTGATCTTTTAAAACAAAACACACACAATAACCCACATTTGATCGTTAAGTTCATCTTCTGAAAAGTCTGTAGAAAGTGAAGATGTACAGGTTTACTTTGATTCACCAACTAGTGAAAAAAAGTACACTAAATTTACTTCTTTGAAAGTGACTGTTAAGACGGTTTGGGGGTTTCCATGTTCATTATCCAGCAGTTAGAGATCTGTGTCAATACATCTGGCAGGGATAGCTTAGGCTTAATTAATCCAGCTGCAGGAGGGTGGCCTAATGCTGCCTCAAAGGCTCTTCAAAACTTATGACTATGATGTTATGAAGCTTGTTCAATTTGCAAATAAATAAACGTATGTTTTGTAATTGCCAGCCTTGCAAGCTCAATCTAAGGGTGTTTTTAAATTAGCAAAACTGGGAGTCTGTGGCCACTGAGTGGCATAACTGCAGAGCAACCACTCAGGTGGAATGTACGGGGAGGGATTCTAACAGGCAGCTCCCAGTGTGGCTACTACGGCAGCCACCTCACACTCCCCCTGCCATGGACCATGGGGGAGGGGAAAGCACATGTGGCTGGCCTTTGTAATGGACATTTCCTAGAGCGAGCACTTGGGAAGCTGAGCTCCCCAGCACCAGCGGCCAGTTTCTGTGACTCGCAAAGGCTGTGTCCCCCACCCACAGTGCCTATGAGCAGCAGACTAGTCTGCTGGCATGGCTGGCCACCTCAGTTCATACAGGTAAGGAATGCATGGACGCCTGTTGCCATGCACTTTTTTGGCTTGCCCCACATGGCACACTTCAGATTTCTCAGCAGTGCTCTGAGAGTGTGTCACAAAGGAACATAAACCCACACAGGAGAGATACTCGACTATAGGTCTAACAAATATGTAAAACTGAAACTTACACATGTATGTAATGTTAAAGATAAGAACTGAAAACTCGCTTCATGTAATCATGTACTGTAAACTGAGAACAGGAAGCTCAATTCAGGTAATGAAAAGCACAGAGTCACACTGAATGTGGATTCAGAGAAAGTCAAAAACAACTTGACAGACGCGGGTCAGAGGACATTCACTTGCAAATGTACCTCTTCCTATGCCTACGTGAGAGAAGGCACACAGACGCTGATAGAGAGAACAAAGGAGGTTCTGGAAGGGTCAAGAAGATACCAGGGGTTTCTCCCCAAGGATATAAGGACAGTTGTACCCCATAGGGGGCAGAGACTATTGGAAACTCACTCAACATCTTGCAGCTAGGAAAGGCTGAGCCAAGCAAACCATGCACTGAAGGAAAGGACTTTGCTTTCTACCAACTAAGAGACCAAGTGCCCAGCCCTTACACCTGGCTGAGAATAACCTCAAGCTTATGAACTTTCTATAGGGTAAGATTTATATAGGGATTCACCCAGTATAGAATAGGAATGAGTTATATTACTTTTCATTTTATTAGTCACTCTATCAAATTATCTTGGCTTATGTAATCAATAAACTTCTCTTCTTTGATAAGAAGTGTTCTGTGGTCTACGTTGGGAACACAAGTGAGAGCCTTGAGTTTTCAAGCTCTTGCGAACCCAGAGAGAAAGAGTGTGCAAACAGGAGGCCCCCTGGGAGTTTGGGTGGCAAAAGGATTATCCCCTTTGCAGAACTGGACCAGCCAGAGAGAGAACTGGTTCAGGTGGGCTGCAAGTGAGGGAAATTGAGTCACCCAACCCAGGAAAGTGGGGTGTTAGACCCTCAAACCTGTGACAGAGCGGCTATGAGTGGGTGCTGTATGGCTCATAGGAGCATGCATTCCCCTACACCACCATCAGACAGGCAGTCGGATGGGTGGCTCCTGGGTGGCTGTGTGAGGTAGCATCTCATTTACAAATATCCTAATAATAAGCAAGTCACACTTAATTTAATTTCTATTTAAGTGTTATCTTCAGGAGGAAAAGAGGGGCTCTGCAGGCCAAAGTATGCTCTTTTGAAACCCAAGCAAGCCCTATTCAACATGTCTGCACAGATGTAACAGGATTTTAAGTTACAATATCAGAATCAACCCTTTAAGAATAAATATACCAGCCATACTGAATAACTGACCCACCCTGACTTCAAAAAGTGACCTTATTACTCAAGGAAGAGAGTAATGGCAGGATACTGCTCAAAACTACATTTAATTCATGTTCACCCCTCAGTAGCTAAAGCTATAGGTTTGCAATAAACAGAGAGAAGAAATGAGAAAAACAAAAAGAATCGAAGTTATCTATGCTATTAAACAGTTTGGCATTCACAATAACCATCATAAATACAACAAACTAGTTAATTTAAAAGTCTTCATATAAATGCAATAGCCACTAGGAAATTTGTTCACTAAAAGATAGCTCAGTCTTATCCATTGGCGCAAGCCCATTCGCAAGCACAAGTAGTGTACTTTGAAAGAAGAAATTAATGTTTTTTTTTAAATTCTGGAAGTTCCTACTTACCCAAGTCAAAGTCATACATACAGTAGGTCATCAAAATATCATGAAGCAGTATCAATCCTGGATTATCTTGCCCTTCATAAAACTTGTTTGTCCGGTCCGTTCTGTTTACATCTTTTTCTAAGAAATAATCAACAGATTGAAAATGTTTTTTAAAAAAAACAGTTTTTTACTAAGCCTAGATCTAACACACAAAATGCTCTTTAAGTTCCAGATTTCTCAAAACACTGTGCAGACCTCTGAAGTATTTAAAAAGACAACTATATTCACTGAATGTCATTTTAGAATGCATTAAAGGATTTTTATTTTTTTTAAAGTATGAACTTAAAAGAACATTCTCCCTATGATTTCTTATAAGCAGATTTTCAAATATTTTCTAAATGTTATTCACTTTTAAAAGAAACCTCATGATTAAATGTAAACCATTTTCACTGAAAATCAAAACCGAAGCCTCTCTCAGTTAGGTTAACAGTAAAATGCCATTTAATAATGCATATGATATGCTGTACAACATGAAGCCAGTAATGGGGAAAAACTAATATGCAATCAAGCTTAATCAAAAGGGATTTTGTTGCACTCGTCACTGCTTAGTTCATTTAAAGCAGCATTCTGAAATCCCATTTTCTCATGCTTCTGTAATCACTGTGGAACTAAAGTTGTCTGTCAACTCTTCGATCTATGCTCCAAAGTTTGTGTTGTTTCAATGCATAATTGACACTGCAGGATATCGATAATATTTTTATTATAACTGACAGATATTTTATTATTTCACAGAAGAAAGGCTCTCTACTTTTTAGGTATCAGTTTCCTATCCAGCTTGAATTTCTCAAGAAATGTGTAGCACCACTAGGGACTAGAAAGTGCAAGTTAATTCCATCCTTTAACTTTAAAGAAAGATGAGCTTCCACTTTATACTGCAAACTCTATTATAATGCATTACAGTATATCTACCAGACTTCCCACTTCTCCCACTTTAATGAAATATTTTTTCCAATCCTAAAATAAAGTAATTGTTCACTCTTCAAATAAACAACACTTAAACAAAAGACATACCTTCCTTTTCTTAGAAAATTCACTTTCCAGATTTTCCCCAGCACTATTTTTTGGTAATATAACCTACAGCATTGGCTTCCCTATTTTTTTGCCTGGCTGATCCATTTTGAGACTATATAATCCTGTGAACCCAGTTAACAAAGACATGCAAAGTATATCAAATGTCAACTGGGATTGGGGTCCATAATCCATATATTTCAGAATCTGTGACACTTTGTTAACACATGAAAGAATTTTTAATATCTGCCTCGATTCTTCCCGTCAATTTGAATGGTTTAGAATAGGGCTGAAACTCAGCATTTGGGATTACTCAGTTTTTACTGAGTATCCCGATCCTCAACTCAGTTTTGCCCAAGTACTGAATAACCAAGGAATTTGACCAGCACTCTGTACTCAGCAACTCCTCAATAGAGGAATAGGGCCTGCGAGAACCCACCTGGGACTGGGCCCATCCAACACGGTTCATCGAGTCCAGCAGCTTGGCTGGCACAACCCGAACCTCCCTGACATCATCAGCCTACGCCGCCAGGATTGGCTGTGGCATTGCCTCAGAAATGTAGGCAGAGCCACAACTTGGCACTGCTATCAAAAGCCCAGAGGCGGATGAGCCAAGGGGCGGAAGTCCGTCTGGAGCAGCCACCCCACCCGTTCATACAGCCTGGGAAACTTACACCAGCCCAGACCAATCTGCCTGGGGACCTGCAGCCCTACTCCCTTCGCAGGGACACCTTGAGATTCCAAAACCCCAACATCCAGACCAGGTCCTTCTGAGCAGGAACCCATCCCATATCCCAGATCTGACAGGTAAGCCCCAGGTACTGTTGGGTCAGGAAGGCTTGGAGGTCATTCTCCTGGTAGACCCGGGGTGCCCGGGTCTACCAGGGCATGGGACATGTGTCCCCAGAGCTGGGAGCACCACCCTCCTAGAGAAAAAGCCACCCGGGAGTCCTGGGACATGCCTAGAGGGAGATCCTTCATTGAGCAGGAATCACGGGGCCACAGGAAGGGGGGGGCAGGAATGGAGTGCAGAGGGTAGGCCAGCACTTGTAAATTTAAACGGTTGGCTTCCTCCCCTCCCAGCTGATAGGCTGCTGAGGGCTAGGAGCCCCAGATTATTTTTTTTCTATCAGCTAATAGGCAGGGAGGAAGAGGCCCCAAGGTCTCTTGCTGCCTCCTCCCCTCTATGCAGGATCATCCCGTGTTTCCCCCTCCCTGTCTATTAGCCGATAGGTTGGGGAGGATCAGGAGCTTTTGCCTATCAGCTGATGGGCTAGAGGGAGAAAAGAGAATTGGTCACCTACCTCGGTGAATTTTTTTCTTCTCCTGCTAGGCACACAGTCCTCCGGATGGGTAGCTCCTCCTCTTGACCGACAGGGGGCAGAAGATAATAAGACGATCTGCACATGCCTACTGAGCTACTCCTGCTCTTATCACCAGGAAGCCCCAGAGGACTGGCTCTTGTAGACTTAGAAAAGGACCAGACCTAACCCTGAACCTGAAAGAACTCTGAAACCAGGGAAGAGATAAGGTTCAACAGAACCAACCATTTATAAGGGACATTGGGTAAGATGGAGAATGTCAAATATAAGGAAAGGGAAAAAACACTCCCCCAAACTAGCCAAAGTTGCTGTTTGCTTGGGTGGGACCGGAGGACTGTCAGTCTAGCAGGAGAAGAAAAGAATTCACCGAGGTAGGTGACCAATTCTCTTTTCTCCCCCTGCTGCAGACAGCCCTCCGGATGGGACATACCCGAGCAGTAGGAACCCTAAGGGTGGGAAACAAACAGCACCAGAAGGATCTAGCACTGCCTGTAGAACCCTTCTACCAAAGGCTGCATCCGCCAATTGGTAGGTGTTGAGCTTATAATGCTTGACAAAGGTATGGACAGAGGCCCAGGTCGCAGCCCTACAAATCTCGTCATACGAGGCTCTTGTCTTAAAGGCATACGAAGTGGCTGCCCCCCACATGGAGTGGGGCCAGATTTGCAAGGGAGGGAACTTCCCCTTGGCCTTATAAGTCTCGATTATCGCCTGTTTAACCCACTTTGATATCAAGGACTTAGATGCCTTGGTACCCCTTGGGCTTGCCCGCAAATTAACGAAAAGGGCTGTGGACTTCCTAAAGCCTTGAGTCTGAGAGAGATACATTTTTAACACCTGACAGGCATCCAGGGTGTGCCACGGCTTCTCCTTCGCGTGCACTGGTTTCGGGCAGAAAGGAAGCAAGCACCAGTTTCTGGNGCATGCAATTTAATTTTTCACACCTGAGCTAATGAAGTAATCGGTGCCAGTGGTAAACTGTCATACTCTATATGGCCCAAACTCTAGGGGCAGGTGTAGAGCAAATGAAGAAGTTGGCAGTAGTTTTTAGAATTCCTTCTTTGTTTCTGCCATTCTGCTTTCACCCTGCTGTTCCTGGTAAGCACAGCCGTAGACCATCACCGTGCCTCCTCCTACCCTGGCAGGCTACCCTTGTTCGAGAAGGGGAAGTGTATTCTGCTGGTTATAAACCCTTTCGCCCCATGCCCAGCCCAAATACACCACTCTCAGCTTTGTCTACATTAGCTCCTGTAATTCTCATGCCTTCTCTGGCTCTTACAACCCCATTTCTTCCTTCCACATAAACCATTACAGCTCTTCACCACTCCTCTGCTTTTCTAACCCATTGCACACCTTTGTGATCCTCCTGATCTCCCATGGGCTACTGTAACTTACTCTCCTCTTCCCTCTCAATCTCTAAGCATTTCTTCCTCTTTCTTCTGCATAATGCTCGGACACCAAAAGGAAAAGCACTGATAATGCATGAGAAACCACCTCTGTACCACTGCTAAGGTGCCATTGTGCACCCTAGACAGGAGAAGCAAGTTGTACAGAATGTGTTCATTATGGACAAGATTTTCAAAGAACAAACTGTGGCAAGTCTCTACAGAAAATACAGGAATTAGGATTGAGAGGCTCATATATTGGCCAAATCTGTGAAAAACTTAATGTGAACATCTTAGCAAATTTGAAGATGCGCATTCTCAGCAAATTTAAACTGGTTAAAAAGAAAAAAGAAAAAAGGAGGTACTGGAGTTCCCTAATGAAACGGCCATACCCTGCACAAGTTTATTTATACTTTTATCCCACCCATTCTTGCAAGGCTCAGAGCAGGTTGCAGCACATAAAAAACATCTATTGCAGTACATTTTTTAAAAATTCAAATATTAAAAATAGATAAAATCCCCAACCCACAATACCCTCCCCCTGCCTGTTAACAGATTTCTCTCTGAATCTTGTTCCTGGAAATCACTAAACAGTTTTCTCTAGAACATAATAGTAATAATAATAAGCCTAAAATTAGGGCTGAAATAAGAATCTCGTGAATTCTTGTGATAACGCACAAGATAATCACAAAAGTCTCAAAAATATCACATATACATGTGCAAAATGGGTGCTGCGGCCATTCTGTGAATGGGTGGCCCACCAGTGGCCAATTTATGCACATGCAGAGCGTTTCTGAGAGTTCTCAAGAATCTCATGAGATTCTCAAAACCCTAAAAACGCTCCTCTCACACGTAAAATGGCCTCTAGGGATCACACGTAGAATGGCCACAGCGACGATTTTGCGCATGCACAGTGTCAGTTTGCAATTGCACAAGTTTCACACAAGAAAAGGTGGAGAATTGGCCAATTCTTGACTCGTTCTTGCAAATCTTGGCGCAAAGACAATTCTCGCTGAGATTTGTGAGAATTGCAAGGGCAAGTTTCAGTCCTCCCTAAACTAGACTTGGGGCATGGAAAGTTTCAGCTCAAGTGGCTAAAGGTGGCAAAGTCATAAACAGAATCTTATAATAGGAAGTGATAACTAGAGATACAGTATACTGTTATGCCTATAGTTTATTAAACTGAAATTGCAATAAATTTAAACCTTAATGTAAGTTATCAAACTAACATTAAACAAGTTTATTTTTAATGTTAAAATAAAAAATGGTGGGTGGGGCGGTTGGGATGATGTTGGGTTTTGGTTTGGGGTATTTTAATGTATTTAATATATTTAATGTTATCTGCTCTGAGTCTGCAGAGAAGGGCGGTTAAAGATATAAAAAATATAAGTAAATTTTAAACCATTAAATATTCAATTCAAAAATGATAACTAAAAAAATAAAATTTTATCTAACATGGGTAACAGTGGCTAGTATATTCTTCAGTTACACTGAGTAGTAGTCCTTTAAGAGAGAGCTTGTCAAACACAGTATTCAATCATGTTAAACAGTTGTCTTTCAAGTCTACAAAAAGCTTTCTACATCACTACAATTATGTATATTCGGAAGCTATTTAAAACTTACTTTGTAGTATAAAAATGCGTCTGTACTCACGTTTTTCTTTTTTGCAAATTAGCTCTCTCTTCCCTAGTACTGTGCCAAGGAAAGTAACCCAAAAGAAATTTCCATACTTCTTTTCTCAGAGCATGACAGAGTCCCTAAGGGAAATCATGCATATAAATCAAAGAATGCACGACTCTAAATCTGATGATGAAACAGTTCTATGGTAAATGATACTTCTTGAAGCAACATCTCAACAACAAAAAAAGGACAATTATTCTGGTTCTCAAGGCAGATATTATCCTCCCATAAATTTTATTATTGTAGCTGCAATCTGCCCCTTGAATAGATTTCACAGATTAGCAAACAGTGTATCCAATTACTCTTCACCTAGAAAGTCATTTAAAAGAAACAATGCAAGGACTCCTCCAAAATACTACACCATCAGTATGTGTCAAGTCCCAATACAACTTACTCTGCTTAAGCCTGTCCTACACAATGCCTCCGTTTATAGACCTGGTATATTTTATAGCAAATACACTTTGTTTCACAAGAACGTCACAAGACGATTGTATATACTGGCCACGTCCCAGCACATACTCATTTTTGGATGGCTACAGCTTCACAAGATGGGTAGCTTTGGTCTCTACTAGTGCTACAATCGACAATAAGGATTACTAAAATGAAATCTAGAGCACCTTCTCACCAATCTTTCATATTATTAACTGGCTTTTTCTACCACATTTTTCTCATATATACTGAGCATTACTAACCTTGTACCACTCATAAGTACAGCTGGTCTGTAACACACCAGGGAACAGACATCTTGTGCCCCAGCAATGATACTGTCTTAATGAGCCATCATCAGCATATCATTGTACTCTTTGCTAAGTTTCCCAATTTTCTCTAAACTACACCAGCAAAGGAAATAGAATTATAGCTAGCATTGTTCATTTTCCAAAAAAGTTTCCATGCTCACAATTCTAAGTCTTTGGTTTTTTTGGTGGTGGTGGTGGTGGTAAAACAGCAGTAAGATAGGCTATTACGTTTCACTAGTATGTACAGTGTAATTTGTTGTTGTCTGATGTAATAAAGGCTGCAAGCAGCACAGCCATTCACAACATATTTATTCTCTCAGTCTGAAACCTGTCGGTTCCCCACAGGACTCTGAAAAGTTTACATTAAACAACAAAATACAATAACGAAATAAGCCCAAAAGCTGCCAAAGAATCCCAGCCTTTTTCAAGGGGCAAGACAAATCACTGCAAAAGGCATTTACTACTCATCCTTGGCAAAGGGGGTGATGAATCAAAATGCACCATTAACTGTTTAGAATACAAAACACTGATTTTAGTAGCAATTTTAACTAATGATTTACATAAAAATACAAAGGCAGAAAATTGTTCAGTAAAATACTCCATGATGATTTCTTTATAAAGTTGTCCAACTCGTATCTTTAATTACACCTGCATCATGTTGCCGAAGCCCCATTTTTTAGAATCCCATGGGTACGCTTATTTTTGCAGAATTTAGCACAAGACCAAATTACTTAAGAAGTCAGCTCCAAACACAGTAAAGGATAGGCCCAAGGAGAAGAGCAATGTGCATGTCAGGTACTCTCTTCCTCAATACTGGGCATGCACAAGCGATCTCTGCTGTCTCCTCTCCTAAAGAGAAAGAATGAAGCCTCTGGAGCAAGGATGGAAAGCCTCCGGCCCTCAACTGTTTATTTGGCGTCTTTCCAGCGCTTGGATCCAGCCCATGCATCCAGTCCCTACCCTCAAGCACTGAAAGAGTGAGCTATGGGGAGGGAATTGAGAGAGGAGGGCATGCACCTCAAGGATAGAGAATGGATCCATGGCATAGATTCATGATCTGGACCCTCCGCTTCCTTCCCCCCATCCCAAACACATCCCTTTAAGTGCCTCTGAATATTGTGCCCACAGAGCTTGAACTAATTTTTAAAACGGCCCACAAGACAGAAAAGCAGAGCGATCATGGATGAGGACTGCATGCATGAAAGTTAGGGTTGAAAACAATGGTTTCCAAACTCCCAAAATTTCTCAGACCATTGTGCACCTACTGGAGGGCCACGTCCGAGCACATGCTCATTTTTGGATGGCCACAGCTTCACAAAATGGGTAGCTTGGGTCTCCTACAAGTGCTACAATCCACAACATATGGCTTCACCAAAGACCACTTTGTTGTAGCCATGGCCAGTTATGGAGACCAACAAGACAACTTACCATGGTCTCCTGAACTAGCAGTGTTCTACAGACCTGTGTTTGTGGACCCCCAATCTAGAATAAGGAGGTTGGAAGTAACACTAATTCACTTTATGATGGCTTGCAATTCGGAGTCAAATCACTCAAGGTCCCCTTAACACCCTGTGAAGATCGAGAAACAAGCTTAAAAATACATCTGACACCTACAAATCCTTATTCTAATTATAAAAACACCATAAACAATGTCTGTTGATTAGGTTTCCTCCTGTTATAGTCTGGCTTAATCTTTGAATCTACAAGATTCTGCAACGGCTGAATTTACATAATACAACCATTAAGAGAAAACACAAAAATTAATGCAAATCTTTAGGAACCCACAATGAGTTCTCAATCAAGATTAACTGTGGAGAATGATCAGGTCAGACTCATCCAACATTATTCCGAAGCTTCCTTCAGAAAGCGTTCTGAAAATTTTAAGCAACAGCAACAAGGTTGCCAATTCTTGCAGCTTTATAGTATGGTTTATGATTTTAGACATCTCATTAAATCCTCAACTGCTATTAGATTGTAAGCCTCCTGGGGTAGGGTCCTGTCTATAGCCTTTGATTCTACAGTGCCAGGTACGCTGATGGCATAACAACAAAAAGAAGGAAAAGTCCACCAACCATTTCCCTCATTCTAATGTCAGTTTTTAACCCAATAAAACAAACTGAGTATGGGTTAACAATTCCTATAATGAAACCAGACCAACATCACAGAAAGTACAGGAAGGAGTTGAAAAGCACTAAAAATCAGACTATAAGGCACCAAAGACATTAATAGTAAGCATTCATTACCCCTCTGAATATCATTTGCTTCGCCAAATCAACATTTACGATTCTGCCTTCTGAATCCATGTTTGTAGTCCACTCGTCAGCTGACATCGGCTCCCTTCTGTGAACTTCATGTCGTTTTCCTAAATCAATCTAAAATATTTTTGAAAGACCTATCAGTGTAAATGCCATTATGCTGAGTCACAGATTCTTATTTTAATTACATGATTTCTCCCTCTTCCACTTGTGGAATGGAAGAAGAAAAATTGTTTGGAAAAGAAGGAAGGGAAAGAAAGGGTAGATGTAGGGAGCATGACACACCTTTATTTGGGTCCCTTCCATAACGTTCAGTGCTAAGGCTATCAATTCATGCCCGTCCTGGTTGGTAATGCCCAATTCATGTCCAATTAGATCCATGCCCATCTTGGTTGGTGAAAAACAGCCGGGAGACATTAGGGCTGTTACTGACTGGGGTTGTCAGCACCTCCCTTTGTGATGGCAGGATGCTGGACTCCCTTAAGATGAGGATTGTCTAGCCTCTGCTTAAAAAACCATCCTTGGACGCTGACTCCCCTGGCAGCTATCGGTCTGTCTCTAATTGGGGGTGTGTGTCTTTTTTGTTTTTCTTTTGGGGTGGTGGGTGTCTTATTTTTCAGGCCTCAGTATCTGGGTTTTAATTGGATATTTTATAGGCCGCTTTTATACAATGTGTTTCGACGTGCCTCTGGAGCCCCATATTTAACAAGAAAGCTGTGTGGGGAGCGTTTACACGCTTCCCGCGCTAACGAAAGTGACATGCCGCCCGTTCAGTTCAGTTGTGGCAGCTGCAGACACAGGGCTTTCAAGAGGCACGTTCTGTAGACCTGAAAATTGAGGTCTACAGAACGCGCCTCTTGAAAGCCCCGCATCTGCAGCCACCGCTGCTGAAGAGAATAGGCAGCACGTCACTTCCAATAGCACAGGGAGTGTGTAAACACGCCCCGCACAGCTTCCCTCTTGAATACGGGGCTCCAGAGGCGCTTCTAAGTACCTCATATAAAAGTGACCATAGTGTTTTATATTTTTGTATTTGTTTTAATGCATTTTGTTGGCATCCCCAAGCTGCCATTGGGCAGGAGGGGACGGGCTATAAGTAGTGTAAATAAACAAACAAACAAAACCACCCCTTTTTTAGGGAAGGTTATGGAGCAGGTGGTGGTATGTCAGCTCCAGGCCCACCTCGATGCTATCAGATTCCTGGATCCCTTTCAGTCTGGCTTTTGTCCTAGGCATAGCCTGAAGACTGTGCTTGTGGCCTTAGTCGATGATCTACGCCTGGAGATCAACAGAGGGAACTCCACCTTGTTGATCCTATCAGATGCATCAGCTGCTTTTGACACTGTTGATAGTGAGGTATTGTATTGTTGACTCAACCGCATGACCTGGCAGGGGTATGTGGGACTGCTCTTGAGTGGTTTTGCCATTTTCTTGTTGGAGAGGTCTCAGCAGCTGGTAATGGGCGATTGCTCATCATCACCGTGTGATCTCCACTGTGAGGTTCCATCTTCTCTTCACTGCGGAGGATTTGGGGGAGGTACCCACACCAGATCCTTGCTTTGTGGGTGAGGAATTGGAAGAGCTGCTACAAATCAATGGGACGTTGGAGGATATTCTAGGGCAAATTGACAAACTGAATACTAACAAGTAGGGGCGGGAAAACCGGTAAATCCGGTATCCGATAATGCCGGTACCAGGCGTACCGGCATTATCGGATTCGACCCGGTAAATCCGGTCCGGGTACCGGATTCCGGGTACCGGATTTTTTT
>QEPC01006720.1:4374657-4388463 GCA_003113815.1 Sphenodon punctatus | reverse complement strand
ACCCTCTCAGCTAGTACTAGAACTAGGGGACACTCCATGAAACTCATGGGTGGCAAGTTTAAAACAAATAAAAGAAAATATTTTTTCACTCAGCATATAATTGGGTTGTGGAATCTACTGCCAGAGACTGTGGTAAGGGCCAGTGCTATAGCTGAGTTCAAAAGAGGTTTGGACAAGTTTCTGGAAGATAGGTCCATTAGCAGCTATTAGGCAGACAGGATCAGGGAACATGACGGGAGCTGGGGGGAAACAACAGGGAATGGATCCCCCATTGGTGACCTATTGGGTGCTTCTCCCAAGCCACCGTGATTGGCCACTGTCAGAGACAGGATGCTGGGCTAGATGGACTATTGGTCTAGCCCAGTATGGCACTTATGTTCTTAGCATATAACACAGGTGCTCTGGAATCTGCACTGGTTGCCTATTGTTCTCCAGGCTCAATTCAAGGTGCTGGTTTTGACTTTTAAAGGCCTAAACGGTTTGGGACCCACTTATCTAGGAGATCACCTGGCCCATCGTGGTCTTTGCGTTCCGTCAGGGATGACTGTCTGGAGGTACCAGTTTTTCACCTGGTCTCCATGGCAAACAGGGTGTTCTCGGCCGCCACTCCGCAACTGTACAACGTCCTCCCCTGGGAGGTTTGTTTATGTTCAGGTTTGAGCACCTTTAGAAGGCAGTGTAAAACTGTTTTATTCACGAGGGCATTTGGCAGGGTGTGTGTGTGAGGGAATAGGGGTGAATTAGGAGGTTGGGGCGGGGTATTTTATGTTTTTATATTTTTGTTTGTTTTCTTTTGTATTTTATATTTTGATGTTGTATACCGCCCTGAGCTGCCGTTGGCAGGAAGGGTGAGGTAAAAATTAAAATAATAAATAATATAACTAATTCCCCTGTCTGTACTCCCCACACACACAAAAAAAAGACCTGGGGGGGGGGGAAAAGAAGGGCAGAAATTTTAGACATGCAGTATAACTCCATAGCCAGGAAAAGATTGTTTTCCCTCAGTTCCCAAAGAGTCGCCCCAAAACACAATCTTTCTGCTCTGGCAACAGGCGTCCAGGATTTGGAAAATATTTGTTTTCTTCTTCGTCTCCAACTTGGTTAATTCGTTTGGCCTCCTTTAGTAACCAAGCCTGCTTCAGCTCAACATGTTTTCCAACTGTTTAAAAACCACGCTAGTTTAATAGAGCAAGGGTCAGTCCAACAAATTATTTCTTCATATCCATAGTTAACTGAAATGGTAACTTCTAAGAGGCATGAATAGCTACACATAATACAGCTGAATTTAAATACCAACCTTTGTTTTCAGCTATCAAGAAAAATCTAATCATTTGAATTTTACAATTTTATAATAAAGCTTCTCATGCCTTTAATGCATAAAAAGCATGGAGGCTGCTTAAATAGGCTCATTTCCATCAGTCATTCAATAAAAATTAATTTCCCCTGCTGCCTAACTATAATATATCTATAGAGCTCACAATAACCAACTTATGATACAGGTAACAGTGCTGGTTACAAAACTGTGGATAGCAAGGAACTCAAAAAGGATAACTGGGCACTTACCTCCTGAATTTTCCTTCTACTGGGGGTCCTCCTGGACGGCCAGTCAGTACAGTAGGGTAGATCCCTGCTATCAACCAGTAGGAGGCAGACATGATGATTTTTGCTTTCGGTGTCCCAGGGATCTCCATTTCTCCAGTATATTCCAGCCTTCTCGTTTATCAAAACATTATACTAAATAGAAAATTGAAAAAACTAACAAATTTAACTGTGAACTTTGGAAAAAACAAAATTGAGTTCCTTCCTTGGAAAAAAAAACTCCCCCCCCCCCTTTTTTTTAATTTTATAATATGGTCACAGTCTAGACAACCGTCAACTTTTCCCTAGAGTTGACCCTTGAAAAATAAATCTTAACTTCCTGCCCCCAGAATTCCTCTTCATTCCGGGAGGGTCTGGCCGTCCAGGAGGACCCCCAGTAGAAGGAAAATTCAGGAGGTAATTTTCCTTTCTCCCTGGGGGTCCTTCTGGATGGCCAGTCAGTACAGTAGGGACTTTCCCAAGTGGTGTCCCCAAGATTTGTCTATTATATCTGAAAAGGGAGGGTTTAAATGAAGAGTACTCCAAGCTGATCCAGCTGCTGTTTACAGCACCGCCTGTAACACCCTTCTTCCAAAAGCTGCGTCGGCCAATTCGTGCAAAGGAATTGTATAATGCCTCGTGAACGAATGCACCGAAGCCCACATGGCTGCCCTACAAATTTCGCCATAAGTGGCCACGTTTCTGAAGGCCTGAGTAGTTGCAGCCCCTCTTAGGGAGTGAGCGAAGATCCCCTCTGGAGGAACTCTCCCACGAGCGCAGTATGCCTCCTTTATGCATAATGTTATCCACCGAGCTATTACTGCTTTTGAGGCTTTTTTCCCCTTGTTGTGCAGGTCATAAGAGACAAACAGCGCTGCTGATTTCCTGAATCAAGAAGTACGGTCTAAATACATTTTTAGAGCCCTGGTGACATCCAGTGTGCGCCATACCTTCTCCTGAGGGTGAGAAGGATTTGGACAAAAGGATGGGAGAACGATCTCTTGGTCTCTAGAAAAGGAGAATTTACCTTGGGGAGAAAAGACGGGTCAAGTCTGAGTGCTACCGATGACTCTCTGAATGAGCAGAGATTTGGTTATATGGAAAGGGCCCCCAACTCAGAGATCCTTCGGGCTGATGTAATACCTATTAAGAAAGCCATCTTTAGAGACAGGTAGTACAATGATACCTCCTCTAGAGGCTCAAAGGGGGTGCTAAGTCAAAGCCTTTAGGAGTAGGTTTAAATCCCAATTAGGGAAGCGATGACTCACAGGAGGGGAAATAACCCTGGCTGCTCTAAGAAAACGAATTATGTGAGGGTGACTAGAAATCCTTTCGCCCCTAACCATGCACAGGACGCTTCCTATGGCCGCAACTTGTCTGTGTAAGGTCCTGGGTTTTAAACCCCTTTTCAGAACTGCTTGCAGAAAATCCAGAATCACCTTAACTGAGGCCTTGCCTGGTCCCTCTCCCCTTTACTGGCACCACCCCGCAAAACAAGCCCAAGTGCTTTAATAAATGCGCTTAGTTGCCGGGCGTCTAGACTGGAGCATTGTCTGCAGGACCTGATGAGAATAGCCTAATTTCCTAAGGGCCTCCCTCTCAATCTCCAAGCCATTAGCTTGAGGGCTAGATGGTCCTTGTGGAGGATTGGGCCCTGCAATATAGTGCCCTGTCTAAAAGCGAGTCTGATCGGGGATTCCAGAGTCATTTCTAGAACATCTGCGAACCAGGGTCGCCGAGGCCAGTAGGGATCACTAGTATCAGCTCTGCCCCTTCCCTCTTGGCCTTCGCCACAGTCCTGTGGATCATAGGAAAAGGGGGAAGGGCATATAGTAGGCCTTGGGGCCATGTCCGGTTCAGAGCATCAAAATCTTCTGCTTGAGGGTCTGGGAACCTGGTTATGAATCTCTTTGTCTGTGTGTTGTTTGGGGAGGCGAATAGGTCTATCTCCGGAGTTCTGAAGGCTTCGACTATGGAACTGAAAGTCGCTGGATGGAGTGACCACTTCCCCGGATCCGCGGTTTTCCAGTTCAGCCAGTCGGCTTGTGTAGTCTTAATCCCTGGTACGTGGACTGCTCTGATGCACTTTAGATTGGCTTCTGCCCATCTGATCAGGACTGAGGCCTGTTGATGTAGAGCTTCCGACCGTGACCCCTCTTGGTTGTTTATGTATGCGTTTGCCACCGTGTTGTCTGTATAGATGACCACGTGTTTTCCTTGGATCCAAGATGCGAGCTTCCGAAGGGCTAGGTATGCTGCTCTCAACTCCAGCCAGTTTATGTGGTGTCTCTTCTCCCAGGTGAAACACTTGCCCTGTACAGCTCTGCCTTGTGAGTGCGCTCCCCATTCGTGTAGGCTCGCATCTGTGGTTATTGGCAATCTGTCTGGGTTCGTCAGTAAGATCCCTGCTCCGAGTCTCCCTTCTGTGTCCACCAGTGAAACGATCTTTTGACTGCATCTGGTACTGTTAACCAAGGATTCTCCCCTTGTGTGAGACAGTCCTGCCAAGGTCTCAGGAATCGTTGTAGGGGTCTGGTGGGGAATCTGCCCACCTTATAATTCCTAAGCAGGCTATCATACTGCCTAGGAGACTGGCGAGCTCCTTCAGTCTCGACCGGCGATTCCTATATACTTGATTGATTATACAGAGCTAGTTCTGACGTCTCTGTTGACTGAGTGAGAGTTTGTAATTCTGTGTGTCTATGATCACTCTCAGGTGCTCGAGGGACTGGGACGGGAGTAGCTCGCTTTTCTTGAAGTTTATGATAAACCCGTGCTTCTGTAGGTATTGGGTGACCTTGGAGGTGTCCCTTATCGCCTGGTCGTATGATGGTGACCTACGAGGATGTCGTCCAGGTAGGGGTGGCTCCCGATTCCCTCTCTGCGTAGATTTGCTATAAGGGGGATCAAGACCTTGGTGAATGTCCTGGGAGCCGTGGGTAGTCCGAAAGGGAGCGCCCTGTATTGCCAATGTAGTTTGTCGTACTTGAACCTGAGCCACTGTCTGTGGGCCGGCAGTATTGGCACATGTAAATAGGCCTCCTTGAGATCAAGAGACATTAACCACTCCTCTCTGGTTATCGCTACCCAGATGGATTGTAGCGTTTCCATCTTGAATTTTCTTGTTCTGATGGACGTGTTTAGACGCTTCAGATCGAATACCGCCCTCCAATCTTCTGATTTTTTCGGTACCAGGAACAGGATTGAGTATAACCCTCTACCCTGTTCGTGTGGCGGTACCCTCTCGATAGCCCTGATGGTTAGGAGTCTTTTGATTTCCGTAGACATTGCTAGGTGTGCTTGCTGAGGCAGTGAAAAAGCTTTGAGGGTATCGGTCAAATTCTACTGAATATCTCTTCTGGACCGTTCATCTGACCCAAGAATCTGGGGTGGTTTCCAGCCATGTTTTTGCGAACTCCTGGAGTCTGCCCCCTAGCTTGAGTTGGTCCCATGGTGGCACTTGATAGTCAGGCCTCTGGCTTGCCACATCCCTGTCCTTGGGGCTACTTGACTCTGTGGCCTGATCCCTTCTGCTTGTTCCATCTTGGTCTGTACCTGTTCTGATGACTTCTGTTCGGGAAGAATGGGCGCCTAGAATTTCCCAATGTTTGGCGTGAACTGTAAGGACGAAAAAATTTCTTTACAATGCCTACGCTTTGCAAAGTCTGTTTTTTCGACTTGTCAGCGGCATCTGTGAGCACTTTATCTAGGCATACGCTGAAGAGTTTCGCCCCCTGGAACGGCCCCCCCACCAGAGTGTTCTTAGCTGTGTGGTCCCCTTTCCACGATCGGAGCCAGAGGCGACTCTGCGCTGCTACGTTGGAGGCCACCGCTCTTGCCGCCCATCTCAGCAGATCTATGGAGGAATCCGCGATGAACACGTAGGCTAGTTGGATTCTAAGGGGATAAAATTCTTGTCATTTTCATTGACACTTTGGGGTCTCTGGCCCCCTTGATCCAGGTCATGAGCACCCTGGAAAAATAAGACATTAGGGTTGCCATTTTTATGACTGCTGCTACCTCCTCAAAGTTTCTTCTGAGGTTACACTCTATCCCTTTATCTGTGGGATCTCAGGGAAAACATTCTCCCTCCGTAGGGGACACGGAGTTTCTTGCCAATGAGGCAGCTGCCTCATCTACCTTTGGTATGGCCAGGAGCGCCTCCTTGTGTTTTGACAGGAAGTATAGGAAATGCTGTGTTTTGTTCATTTTGAACAGCTTATTAGGCTGTTGCCATTCCCGCTATGATTTTTTTGTATGCTTTGTCAAGCACCATCCCCGTCCCTGGCTCTAGGAATGTACTCCCTTGCTCCCTCTCCCTCTTCTGAGGAATCCGAGGAGGCCTGCTTCGCCTTTTTTTGTTGTAGGTGCAATGCTCTAATCACCTGTTCGAAGATCTGGTTCCTATATTTTATGGGGAATTGTCTATCGGGGTCAGTTGAAGCCTCAATTTCCATCTCCTCCAATTCCCCTTCTTCTGGGGAAGAGGGTTCAGCCTCATCTCCTAACTCCTGCTGTTCATTTCTACCCCCTGCCTCTTGGGTGTCCTCCTCTTCCTCCCCTTCCATATTTATGGGAGGGGATCTCCCCCTGTTTCTTCTCAGAGGCTGCTTTCTCCTAGTGCGCCTCTCTTCATCTGAAGAGGAGGCTGACATAACTTCTTCTGAGTTTTCCTCATCCGAGGTAGAGGAGTCCAGGGACCTCGTGACCCGGTGTGGGCGTCTGTGTCTGGGGTTCCTTCCCTTCCCCGCCCCCTTAGAGCAGCCCTTATATGTTGTTTTCTCCTGCCTCTGAGGAGATCGCTTCCGCTGTAACTCCGCCAAGATCTGCTTCAGGACCTCCATATGTAGGTCCTGGGGGGGAGGGGGGGATGCGGGGCGAGCGGGGCTTACTGCACTCTCCTCTCCTGTTTCTGCTGCCACCACTGCCACTACCACTGTCGTTGACGTCCTCTTCTTGGAGGACATGGCTGACTGCCGGGTGGGGGGGTATCCCAATTGGCATTGGGCCAACCACTGGGAACGATACCGAGCGGGAAAAGAAAAGCGGTACCCGTCTCTTTCTCCGGCGGGGAAAAAATGGGCGTGCCGGACTTTTTTTCACGCTCTCTCTCTTTACGCGCATGTACGGAGGTGCCTCCCTTCGGGGCGGGGGGGGAGTCACGGCTTGACTCTGCCTGCCCTGCTGGTTCCGTGGCTGTCTGCTGGCAAACCGTCTCGCCGACGCTCCCCAGGGTGATCTGGCCCCAGAGATACTCCTTGGGAGGGTGAGGGGCGACACAGGACGGCTTGCCTCTGTGCGAGCCGGGCATCCCCCTTGGTCTCCCTCCTGTGTTCCGTTTAGTGCCGGTTGAGGGGGGGGGGGGAAGGAGGTACCCTTCGCCCCTTAGTCGTTCCCCTCTCCCAGGGCGCCGGTCCCTTTACCTGGTCTTCCCCGCCTCCTTCCGTGGAGGGGATCCGGTGAATGCAGCCGCCCCGGGATCAGCTTTACTGGGTTCACTGCCGTGGCAGAGGCTGTGCTTGCTCCGGCTCTAAGCAGGTCGGGCGATCCCGAGTCCAGTAGCACCCCCCTTAGTTAAAGCGCTACCCCCGCTCTTTGGGGCCCCCTGTCCATAGGAGAGGGGGGTTTCCTGGCTCCACTCTCCTTACCCCCTCGCCAGGAGGGGGAGATGAACGGGNGGGGGGGGGGGGGGGGACTTCCTCCTCCCCTGGCACCTGGAGCTCCACAAATCCTTTTTTTTTTGCTGCCAATGTTTTCTCTGTTTATATATAGGGAGGCAGCTCGCCTGCTTCCTACCGGTCTGAAGACAGACAAACAACTGGAAAAATGGAGATCCCTGGGACACTAAATGCAAAAACTGTCATGTCTGCCTCCTACTGGTTGATAGCAGGGATCTACCCTACTGTACTGACTGGCCGTCCAGGAGGACCCCCCCAGGCAGAATGTTAACTGTTTGTAAAGGAACGCCCAACTAAACATTCTATTCAAGACAGACCTGTTTAAATGGCTTAGACTTTGTTGAAATAAAATAGTGCATGTATATTTGAAGAATGGATATTCCACAGCACAAGTGTTTTATTACATGCACACACACAGAGGACAAAATACAAGCATGGATTGACCCATGCCATTTGTACTTTTATGGGATTGCCCCTGTGAAAAAGCAATGTAAGATCCTACCAAGTTCAATGGGAGCAGGACTGACTGAGTGCAAGCTTCTCATTGTACTATGTTAGCAATGTAACGTCTACCTTCAAGGCATTCCTAGAGAAACATTTTGAACTCATCATTCGTACAAGAGAATAAGCAATGTACACTGTTAATCTAATCTAATGATACCCCCTTTAAATAGTAGCCAAACTAAGGCATCCAAGAGCTGTAGCAGCTTTAAAAATCAGTGACTACACTTCGGAAGACCATGACTATCACTATCCATGTTAATAATATACGTAAACTCACTCGTGTAATGACTTCAAATCCTGGTTCTTCTTGTTGATTTATCTTTAGCCCTGGAATAGCATCGCTAAGAAAGTCTGCCATTTCCGATGGAGGGCGTTGCTGAGTTGATGGATCACTTCCACGCAAGGTATCAAAAACATAGTTTGTCACTTTGGAAAATCTTCCCATAGTTGCTGTGTAAGGATCCTTCTTCAGCTTCTGTGCAACAACAGGAGGGGAAAACAAGTTCATGATAAGAAGGTGATATTAATTTACAAAACCTACTGCAATGAGAAATAGAAAGAATAATGATCCCCCCACTCCCCAATTTAAACAGAAACGGGTCAGAAGCTTATTTAGCCATATTGCGCATACAACAAAAAATATGAAATCACAACAAGTGATGATCCAGCACTAACAATTTGAGGAGTCTACCCGAGGTGCACTGGTTAAAATGTATAGATCTGAAACATGTAAACTAAAAAGTCACATCCAGAGCTTAATTTCCAAGAGCAAATGGCACAAAAGATCTTCCTTCTAGTCAGCTGCTCTACTTCATAGAAAAAAAAATAGTTCTTTAGGTATGAAGCTGCATCCTAGAAATCCTGTGCAAGCTACATATTACTTAAGGACTATCCTCACGGTGTCCCACCCGCACAAGTTTCAATGAGATTTTCCGTAGGAGACTACTCTGAGGATAAGAGACTAAATCTGAAAACTAACAGTTTGATATTTTCTCTGTATGGAAAACTGAACCAATGGACTGGAAGTCATAAAATTAAATCCGTTTCAGTTTGGATATTATTTACACATGAAACAGCAACATTTCAAATACTACCTTCAGGCTGAAAGTACACAATTTGAGTTGGTAATCGCCCATGGCTTTGCCTAAAAAGTTAACATGTCGAGAATAAGCACTGCCAAGCTTTTTTCCATGCAAAGCTTAGTGTATTTAAAAGCAAATTCAAATTATGACTATGTGTACATTAACTGAGAATACAGTTTTACCCATTCAAACCAAGTATAGAACATGGAGAAAAGGGAAAGCTAGTTCTAATGAGGAAAACAGTAAAGAGCATAAGCACTGGCAAATTAGATGTAAAATGTTAATAAAGCAGGCCAAGAGAAGATTTGAAGAGAGACTCACTAAAGAGGCAAAAACTAATAATAAAAACTTTTTTAAAATACATCAGAAACAAAAGTCCTACTAGAGAGTCAGTTGGTTCATTAGTTGATCAGGGGGGCAAAAGGAGTGCTCAGGGAGGATAAGGCCATTGCAAGGAAGCTGAAAAAAGAATTCTTTGTTTCAGTCTTCACAGCAGAGGATGTAGGGGAAAGATACCCACACCAGAACTATTCTTTGTAGATGATGAATGGGAAGAGCTGACACAGTTCAGTATGACCCTGGAAGAGGTTCTTGAGCAAATTGACAAACTGAATAGTAACAAATCACCGAGACCAAACGGTTTACAACCCAGAGTTCGGAAGGAACTCAAATATTGCAGACCAACTACTGGTACTTTGTAACCTAGCGCTGAAGTTTGCCACTGTACCCAAGACTGAAGGGTAGTGAGTGTAACAGATTTTCAGAAAGCATTCGATAAGGTCCCTCATGAGAGATTCTTGAGGACATTAAAAAGTCATGGGATAGGAGGCAGTGTCCTGTTGTGGATTAGAAACTGGCTGAAGGATAGGAAGAAAAAATTAGGACTAAGTTGTTAGTTTTCACAATGGCGAGAAGCAAATAGTGGAGTGTCCCAGGGAACTGCACCGGGACCTGTGTTGTTTAATATATCCATTAATGATCTGGAAAGGAGTAAGGTGATCAAATTTGCAGATGATACCAAGTTAGTAACAGTAGTTAAAACACAAGCAAACTGTGAAAAATTGCAGGGGGATCTTGCGAGACTGGGTGACTGGCCATCTAAACAGCAGATGCAATTTAACGTGGACAAGTGCAAAGTGATGCACATATGGAAAAACAATCCAAATTTTATGTACACAATACTGGGTTCTAAATTAGGCGTTACCACACAGAAAAAGAACCTTAGAATCACTGTGGAGAACACATTGAAATCCCTAGCTCAGTGTGTGGTGGCCATCAAAAAAGCAAAGAATATTAGGAATTATTTCCAAAAGGGATTCCCAAAAGTAAAGAGATCGAGAATAAAACTGCAAATATCATAATGCCACTATATAAATCTATGGCGTGACTGCACCTTGAATATTGTGTGCAGTTCTGGTCACCCCATCTCAAAAAAGATATAGTTGAAATAGAAAAAGGTACAGAGAAGGGCAACAAAAATGATAAAGGCTGGCTATGATGAGAGGCTGGATAGGTTGGGGCTCTTCAGCTTGAAGACGACAGAGGGGATATGATAGAAATTTATAAAATCTTAAGTGGTGTGAAACATGTTAAAAAGGGAATAGTTGTTTACCCTCTCAAATAGTACTAAGACTAGGGAACACGCCCTGAAACTAACAGGTAGTAGATTCAAAACAAAGTATTTTTTCACTCAACGCACAATTAAGTTGTGGAACTTGTTGCCAGAAGTCGTGGTCAAGGCAAGTAGTATAACCAGGTTTAAGAAAGGATTGGACAAGTTTCTGGTGGATAGGTCCATTAGCAGCTATTAGTCAAGTAGGTTTGGGGAATGTAACCTCTTACTGTTGGGAGCTGGCAGTGAACAACAGGGAAAGGATTGCCCCCTAGTGACTGGTTGGGTACTTCTTCAAGCAACTGAGATTGGCCACTGTCAGAGACAGGTGCTGGGCTCAATAGACCATTGTTCTGATCCAGTATGGTACGTATGTTCTTAAACATAATTTGATACTTAGGGAGTTGATTACATGGAAAAATAGTTATTTTATTAAAGATACTAGCTACATTTGCAACAAAAACTTCAGCCAAGAATGAAACTACTAAAATGATATCCAAGGGATCTCGATCTACTAGTGGGTCACAATCTAGTCTCCACTGATCATGGCTTGGGGAGGGGGACAAGCCTCTCAGACATCACCTCTAGGGAGAAGAGCAGGACCGGTGCCTCAAGGGAGGCAGCACTGGGAAGGAGACCGACTAGGAGAGCAATGCAGTGGGAAACGCTCTCTCTAAAAGGAAGTGCTCCTCTCCACTAGAGACCAGTTGCTGAGGTGCCATGGAGCTGGGAGCCAGCAGGAAGAGTCCTGGCCTGGAGCACGAGAGGCAGCAGGAGGGGTCCTGAAAGATCACTTGAGATGGACACCTGGATCAAGTGCACCATAAGTCTGGCCACTCAGATCTAAGGGCCGCACTTCATGCAGAAACTGCTGTAGCAGGATTAGACATGCCAACTATTTGGAGTCATTTTTAAGAGGATGGAAGGTTTTTCAATGCCTTGGATCTTAGAAAGCAGAAAGGAATCCTACAAGAAGCTTTTCTACACAGTACATACTTGTATTAGACCATAAGCTGGTTCGTCAAGGAGATTTTCAAAAGACTGTGAAAGACTCTTGTTCTGACAGTTCACGAGAAGAGTTCTTTCATCCTGGGGAGACCTGTAAAAATATTAAGCACATAAACCACTTCAGAGTGCCAAGTTTTTCCACAATATGTTTCCAAATATTAAGTATCAAATTGTATCTTGTTATTTTAGATTAAAAACTGATGCCCAATACAAAATTATTCATGTCCTTCATTCACTATTAAGATAGAGTCATAAACTTGAGCATTTTTAAGCAGTCTAACTTTTCAATATACCCGACTAATAAAGAAATTCAAAATTAACAGACTATCACACAAAGGTACATAGTTTCTGAAGACTTCAGTGTCACTATTCTCTTTCAAGAGAGCGGTTACCATGTTGGCCCCAAACATAAGAGAATGAGACAAAGTAGTTCAGATGAAAATAAAATATATTTTGTCTCAGAGTGGACCAATTTAAAAATCAAGCAGATCCAAATCACCAATTTAAACTGACAAATGTTAAGTCCTAATTTAAAGCAATTTCGATATACTTACAATTTATGACACAACTAGCTAAATATAGCCTCTACATTAGATTTAGTACATTTTTGCTATCTAGAATAGGATACTAGAATATACACATATTTTTAAAGTTATAGTTTAACATTTGGATTTTTGTAACTTCTACATTTATAATACACTATAAACCAGTGATTTATATACTTCCAACTCACTAGATGATTAACTTTTTGTTCACATTTGTTTCAAGCTGCATTAAGATGGTAACTGAAATTTAAACACACAAAATCAGCAGCTAAGTTTTTTTATTAAACAAAACTACCTTTAATGTTTTGGACACACAAACTTTTAAAACTCAAAACATGTTTCACATCTACAACTAATCTGACACAAGTATTAATAGTTAGCATTAACTGTTTTGGAATAAGAAGCACGAGTTGTAGTTAGTGAATTATACCAATCATTTCAAGTCTTCTTGCATAAAATATTCCAAAATGCCTAAGTCATTGGATCTTAAAATCCTACTTGCCTAAGGGTAATTTCAGACATGACGGGCCCAGAGGCCCACCACGCTGAACCCTGGACCGGGATCCATCTCCGATTCCGGTTCATGATCAGGCTTGCCGTCCTTTAGACATGCCGCCCTGATTCCTGAAGGGGATCGGGGAGGGGGTGGGGCTGCGTGGGGTGACTGCCAGCCCAGCCCAGCCCCCCCGTGCTCCTTCGGCCGCCCGCCCCCATCCCGTGGTTGGGACCTGATTCCAGGATGGAGCTGGCAAGCAGATGTGCAGCACCGCCATCGCCGTCCCTGTCCCAGATTGTGGCCACTCTAACCATGCCCGTGGAGGTCTAACCTCCAGCCAGAGGTCGAGAACCGTGGTCAAGCTTGATCCCAGCCGGGGGTTCACAGTGATGAACTTCTGGCCAGGACCAAACAGACATTCCCGTAAACGCCACCACATTTTCGTAACATCTGAAATTAGCCTAAGGGTAATTTCAGACGTTACGCGCTCCTGGGTCACCAAAGTGGATTCCCAACTGTAGCGAACCAGCCAACCCCCTCCTGTGGTCCAGGAAAGCCCTGAACAGACGTGACGGGAGCAGGACCACAGCAAGGAAACGGACAGACGGACCACGGCCTGGGGCAGCGCAATAAACGTTATGCCAATTCCGGACTGTGGTCAGAACACCCAGAAGACACCGGGGCAGGGCGGGAGGCAGACATGGCCGACTGAGGGCAAAGGAAGCCAAAAGAACCAAAAGGCAATGCCCACACAAGGGAAACGGGAAGGGAGAAGGAGAAGGGAGAGGAGCGGCTGCGGCGGCACACACAACAGGCACAGGGAAGCCGAGGACACTGCAGAACACAGACCGCGCACACACACATGCCCGGGCACAAACACACCTGAATGGGACAGGAAGGAAGTGGGGAGCACACCGGGAAGGTCAACACACACAGCACCACAGACACGGGGGGAGGAAAGCCCCAGGCCAGGAACAGTGCAGGACACAATGAAAAGCATCCAGAACACCACTGACAGCACAGGCCACCCGACAGCATCCTCACGAATGTTGCATCCCTTGTCCATCCCTCAGTTCCCCCTTCTGTCTCCCCTCCTCCTGTCTTTGGATCATAAGCCGTCGGGCAGGGACCATGTCTATCCTAATCTCTGTAAAGCACCAGGTACATTGCTGGCGCTATATAAAAGCCTATAATCAGGGCCCCGATACTTCCGCGGAATTTTAATATTTTTTTTGCGGGAGTCAGGGCTCGATTCTGCGCCTCACTGCACCACGCTGATTTACCATGCCCGGGGGGGGGGGGG
>QEPC01006720.1:4360091-4374524 GCA_003113815.1 Sphenodon punctatus | reverse complement strand
CCACTGGTCAAACCCTTAGGGCTTCCCCCCAGCTGCCAGGGCTTGCCTCCCCCCACTTTCCCAGTTTAGAAAATGAATTGACTTAGGAGGGACGGCAGCGGCAGCTGCTCCTTTCGGCGCGCTCATCCCCACCCAGCTCCTGGCCTCTTCCTGGCCCCTCCCAATGGGGCCTCTAAGGGCGACACAGCCGGATGACGTCATCTGGCTGCGCTGCTCTGGGAGACCCTGTTGGGAGTGGTCAGGAGCCGGGTGGGGACAAGCATGCCGAAAGGAGCAGCTGCCACCACCATCCCTACTAAGTCAATTCATTTTCTAAACTGGGGGGGGGGAAGGCAAGCCCTGGCAGCTGGGGAGACTGGGGAGGGGAAGACCTGAGAGTTTGTTCATTCCCCTCCCCCCATGGAATCTCCTGCCCCACGTCTCCCCAGCACAGGCTAGAAATTCTGCACTGGGGTAAGCGGGGCAGGAGATTCTGGGGGGAGGGGGGGAATTCTGCACAAAATCTGCGAATCGCAGACCCGCATTCGGCTCGGGGCCCTGCCTATAAAA
Organism: Sphenodon punctatus; assembly: GCA_003113815.1. Lineage (NCBI taxonomy): Eukaryota > Metazoa > Chordata > Lepidosauria > Sphenodontia > Sphenodontidae > Sphenodon > Sphenodon punctatus. The sequence goes on along the minus strand of QEPC01006720.1, from coordinate 4,373,975 downwards.
ATAAATAATAATAATAATAATAATAATAATAATAATAGGTCACAGAGGTCCCCATTGGGACAGAGCAGGGTCACAGGGGGAGGGCAACCAAGCCGGGGAAGGCACCAGAGCGGTCCGAGGCAGATCCAGACAGCAAGGATCCCCCTCGCTGATGCAGAAGCATGGCTGGGGATGGAGGCAAGCTGGATCCTGCAGGCAGCACATGCAGCCCTCCCCCACCCCCCAGGAGTCCGGGAGGTGCTGTCCAGTGGCCCCAAGTCCCACACAGTCACGGAGGCACCCAGGGGGCTGAGCGCAGGGCATGGCCGTGCGGGCAGCCAGGAAGGCACCACAGGGAGATGGTGTCATGGTGTCAGGCAGCAGGAACCAGCCAAAAGAGGGAGCCGGGCATGGAGAGGAGCACCACAGGCAGCGAAGGACAGGAGGTGCCCATGGAGGGGGCACAGCGACACAGGCGAGTGGAATGGAGGCAAGCCAACCAGCCAGAACTCCCGTGAGGCCAGATGGCGCGGAACGAGCGGCCAGTGCCCCAAGCCGGCAGGGAGACGCAGGGAGCACACGGTGGAGCTGCCATCCATCACACCGAAGACACAGGGGGCCTCACAGCCAGCTGCAAGGGGTCACAAAGGGGGCTGGGACTGGCTGGCCCACCAGATGCACATAGTGGGGCCACTGCAGCATGCCCCAGCAGTAGCCCAGCCCCACCATGTGGTGGACAACTAGGTAGGAGGCCTCAAAATGAATCCAGCACAGCAAACCCCACCTGAACATCAGCACGGGTCCATACAGCAGGCAATGCCACCAGCTCCGGTGGGCCACGACAAGGTATAGTCAGCAGCAGGGGGGCATGGCAGGTGCTCAAGCTCCAACAGGCGGTAATACGCCGCCCCACACAACCGCTGGTAGCCACGGGCCCCGTGGATGCAGCAGAAGAACGAAACGGTCAGGGCAGGGCCCCCCTCCTTCAGACAGGTCGTGAACCTGGCCAGGCCACAGACCGAGAGGGCCAACACAGTCTCCGCTGCACACCATGTCACATGCAAGTACCTCATCTCCGGAATGTGCCCATCGGGAAAGGGACAGAGGCCAAGCGCCTCTGCATGGAGCCGGCACGCGTTACCGCTCGCCTCATAGCCAAAGTAGCAAAGCCTGGAGCTCAGACTTACATAGGCAGAGAGGGTATCCGGGCAGCACAGGAGCAGTTGCACGGCCGGGGAATGCCATGGGTCACATAGGGCCATGGTCTCCCGGAAGATCCAGCTATGGGGGGCGTCGGGTGATCCGGGGAGCGGGAGCCCAGGGGCAGCACTGCTGAGCATGGCCCTGCGGGCAGAGGGTCTGAGCAGCAAGGAAAGAGGGGCCCCACGATGCCATGTGGGCTGGGGAGGGAAGCAGGGGAGCCCCAAGAACACTTGATAATGCCGCAACAAGGCACGGCTAGAAAGCAATGCGTGGGGAGCGGACTCAGCACAGCTGCAGGAACCAAGCACACAGGCTGTCCAGCAAGCACTGATAGCAGGGAGGTGATGACAACAGGCAACCAGCTGCGGACTGCACTGACGGGCGCATGCAGGCCCGGGGCAAGAGCCCCAGAATGGGAGCACAGGTACACCCAGGGGAGGGGCACCATCTGCAGGCACACACCGGCCGGCAGGTGGGCCGCTCCTCTGCCCCCTTCCTGTTACCATGAAGCAGACAATACAGCAGTTGTTGTAGCTACACCTCGTGTTTCTTTTCCATACCGTGCCCCCTTGTGCCCTACCCCCTCCCACCTCGCTCGTCCTCCACTCTCCTCTCCCTTCTCTCTTTCTCTGTCCCACCACGTTCCCCTGCTGATGTGCCCTTTAAATCTCCCTCCCCGGTGTGTGTGTTGTGCGTTGCCTGACAGCGACGCTGCATGCTCTCACCACGGCTGGGGATCATGTTCTGATTCCGCCTGGTGGTTGGTGTTCAGTCATTACATTTGGTAGTTTCCCAGTGGGGATTGCTTTGACCACGCTTCCGGGGATGGTCCCGTCCCGACCTCCAGCAGCGTGGTTGGCTTTGGCCCCTACGGGTGATTGACTGTGGTGAACATCTGGATGCCACTGATCAGACGTTCAGGGCTCTTTGGCCACGCCATGGGATTGTCTGTGGTTCACTGTGGTCTCGTAACGTCTGAAATTACCCTAAGTCTCTTGAAGAGGGGACACTCATTTAAGCTACACTGCTCTGAAAATTTTACCCCATTTCCTTCAAGTTTTTTGAACTCAAGGTTGTAAATCTCATTCCTTCCCTCCTCATTTATATTCATACATTGGAAAAAGATGAGCTTTACTGCTTATTCAGTTCCCAATTGATTTCTCAAATGAAGAAAATGTTCTTCTCCAGATCTTGAAAAGATTTCTGCTATTGTAACCCCCATGCTTTGTGGGCAGTGCACTACTGTATTTTATTTTAGTTCTTAATATTCCACCCCTCCTGCCTCCAGCAGCTCACAAGTATTAAAAACACAAACATCAATTTTAGTCCGGAGACTTTGAGAGAAGCAGTTGAGAAGTTAATGGATTTCTACTTGTTTACATTGGCATACTCCTGCAAAGGGAGGAGACCAAGCAAGGCCATTTTTAATTTAGTAACCAGAACCACCCAGAGGCAGATTTGTTTTCCAGGAGCAGGAGAGTAAATTTACATAATCTAATCAATCATAAATATTCCTAATTTGAGAGCTGAGCTAGTCACTGCTTAAGCAAGGCAACTAAGAAGAGTTTGATACCATGTAGGAGTAGATAATTTGGATATAGGAGTGTACAAAATACCAAGCCATGTGCCAATGCCTGCCATGGACTTTTGCTAATCCCTGTACCCAGTAGCATAGACTTTGCATACTTGCAGGATCAAGACTGTAATAGAATACATGACATGTTGCACCAGGTTCCATATTTATAAAGCTTGATCTCAAAAAATTGTATAGAAAAAAAGTAGTCTAACAGTTTTTAGTCAACACTCCTGGTGGAGTCTGGACTTAACATTTTATTTAAGTGATTTTAATAGTTTATACTAAGTTTGTATCTTAGCTTGAGCTACAGCCAGTTCAAACCTCATTAATAATGGGTTAATATTAAAATTTTAAAATCCAATTTAATTTTTAATTGTTTTTTATCCACTGTGATTTGTCGTAGTCATCTTAAAATTGAAATTACTTGAAATGACTATGACCTGTTGTGAGTTCAGCAGGTATCCAATGAAAACATTCAACTTTCTGGTTAAAAAAAATTAAAATCCTTAAGTAAAATTCCTTAAGGTTTTGTGTAGCCATGCATTTTCTAGGGACTGTTTTCAGCACTAGGTCAATTTCGCGATAAGATCCTCAAGAAAACTGGGACTGCTGGCTACATGATAAGTGTGCAGGTTGGGTTAGGTGGTAGTCATTAAGTGGCTGGTAGCAACTGTAGGGCTGCACCTAAAGCGTCCTTTGGGCATGGTCCTTTAAGCATGGGAATGAGGATAGGGGGAACCACTGGAAGCTAGAGGGCAGAAGCTATTGGAATTGCTAGGGCTGCTCAGATGTGGAAATCTATGAGATCTGGCTGGACTAGAGATATCCTGAAACTGGTATGGAAGTCTTGGGAGGGGAGGGAAAAAGATATTTTTGGGGTCAGTGAATGTGGGGTATGAGGGAGAAGTGGGAGTTTATGAGGGTGAAGAAGTCCGTCCCCCTGGTGAGAGCGTGGGAGGGAGGAATTGGGTTAGGGTGGGGGTGGGTAGTCCCCCCAGTGAGATGGGGAGGTCTGACCCTCAAGGGTATGAGAGAGAAGTTCGTCCCCCTGGTGAGAGCAGGGGGGGTTCCCCTTAGTGAAGGGGGGGGCTGACCCTCAAGGAGGATGATATATCATCCTGTGAGAAGGGGCGGGTATGGTGGGGTCTCCCTCGCCGCTCTGGCAGAACAGCCGAGAGGAGGAGGGGCCCACGTAGCCATTGGGGTCGTGACAGGTCAGGGGAAGTATGGTCCTTATGAGGGGTGCTCAAGCTTTGAGGCAGGAGAAGTACCTAGTGCCTGTCCCTCAAGCAGATGCTGAGGTGGTCGAAGTATGAGTCGCCTCGCCTCTGGACCAGTTTTGATGCTGTTGAACATGTCTGTCGTAAATAAGTCACCTACGGTTGGGGAGCTGATCCTGGATCAGGCGGCTGACCACATGTGCATCATGGACACCTGGCTGGATACTGACTCGGGGCCAGTTTTGGCTGACCTTGTTCCAGCTGGGTATTCTGTGCAGCATCAGCTGCGGCTGAAGGGATGAGGAGGCAGTGTAGTCATTTTTTTCAGGGAAACATTGTCCATTACGAGGTATCCGCTGCAGACTCCATCCGGTATAGAGGGCGTCCATCTTGTGTTTGATTTGACTGGAGACAGACTGGGGTTGCTGTTAGTGTATCGTGCACCCACCTACACAGCAGCATCTCTACATGCTCTAGCGGAGCTGGTGTTGGAGGTGATCTTGCGGTCTCCAAGGTTAGTAGTCTTGGGGGACTTCAACATTTACACCACCACCAGTTTTTATGGTATGGAGCAGCCATGGGACTGTGTCAGGTGGTGAGTGGCCTGACATGACAGGGGGGCATATTCTGGATTTGGTATTCTGCACCGGCCTGGAGGTGGGGGCTCTGCTGGTAGAGGAATGAGTCTTTGGTACGCTTACCATGGATGGATCATTACTTCCTGCGAGCCTGTCTCCCGGTACATGTCTGTCACCCGGAAGGGTGCAGAACTATTTGGTTGGTTCGCCCACAGAGACTCAAGGAGACAGAGCAGTTCCAGAATGCTCTTGGGGAATTACCCTCCAACCTCGATGACCTTGTGGAACACCTTGCTGACTGAGGCCATTGACAGAACGGATCCCAAATGTCCACTTCCAAGGCATCGCCGACACAGGCCCCTGTGGTTCACTGAAGACCTGCGTTAGTTGAAGGAGGGGAGGCAGTTAGAGCGACGGTGGCATCGTATTCATACTTAAGACAACGGATTGCAACACAGAGCTAGTTTAAGAGCCTATGCCACTGTTGTGCGGGCATTAAAGGGGGTTTCTTTGCTGCCATCATAGCATCTGCAAAATCACATCCAGCTGAGCTTTCCCAGGTTGGTAAAGGGGCTTGTCAGTCCAGCCTGTCTCCACCTGGAGGTGGATTCTTCCAGTGCTCATTGTGATGTGTATCAATTACTTTGGGGGGGAGGGGAGAAAAAAATCACTCACATTCACCATGGTTTAGCACAGTAGTGAACCCAGAGGTCATGGATGCCCCACCTTGCCCAGTTTCCTGGGATCAGTTTCAGTCTGTATTGTCTTCTGATGCCGTTGATGTGCTTGGGGCCGTTATAGCCACATCTTGTGAACTGGACCCATGGCCATCATGGCTGGTTAAGGCCAGCTGGAAGACACTGGGGCCCCTGCTGGCAGGAGTGGTCAATGCCTCCTTTCAGGAGGGCAGAGCACCAGAGTGCCTTAAGGAGGCTGTGGTGCGGCCTCTGCTCAAAAACTATCTCTTGACGTTGATTTCTCAGTCAGCTTCTAACCTTTCCTTTTTAGGGAAGGTTATTGAGCGGGTGGTGGCTCAGTAGTTTCAGGTGCATTTGGATGGCATCAGTTTTCTGGATCCCTCGCCATCTGGCTTTCAACAGGGTTATGGCACTGAAAATGCACTTGTGGCCTTGGTCAATGACCTCCACCATGAGTTAGACCAAGGTCAATCTACTCTATTGAATTTGTTAGATCTGTCAGCTGCTTTTGATATCACTGACCATGAGGTATTGGTGACCGTGCAGGGATAGACAGCATTGTTCTTAAACTCAGCAAATGGTGCTGAGGGACCTTTCTTCATCACCCCGGGGCCTCACGTGTGGAGTTCTGCATGATTCTATTCTGTCCCCCCACCTGTTTGACATGTATATGCAGCCACTGGGTGAGGTCATGATAGGGTTTGGGGTTCGGTGTCATCAGTATGCAGATGACAACCAACTCTACCTTGCGTTTTAATATGACCCAGGCCCAGCAATCTTGGGGTTTACCCGGTGTTTGGCAGCTGTGGGGGACTGGATGAGGGCAAGTCATCTGGAGTTGAATCCTGACAAGACTGAGGTAATGCTGGTCGGTGGGACTGGGGGGGCCTGGTATGGGAGAGGTCCCCATCATTGATGGGGTTCATCCATCCTTGGTCCCTCAGGTTTGGAGTCTGGGGGTGCTCAACTCGCAGCTCCACCTGGATGCTCAGGTGGCAGTTGTGGCGAGGAGCACTTTTCGCCAGTTACATCTTGTGCAACAGCTTCCGCCATCTATCTCCAGCTCTGACCTTGCTACCGTCATCCATGCCTTCATCACCCCAAGGCTGGACTACTGAAATGCACTCTGCGTGGGACTACTCTTGGCAGCGGTCCACAGACTGCAGCTGGTGCAGAATGCAGTGGCCCTCCTCATTGCAGAGACATGTCGCCATGAGCACATAACTCCAGTCACTGCACTGGCTGCCTATAGTCTTCCAGACTCAATTCAAGGTGTTGGTATTGACCTTTAAAGCCCTCAACAGCTTGGGCCCCATATATCTAGAGGACCGCCTCACCCCCTGGGTCCTAGATCAGCCCCTGCAGTCATCAGAGGGTATCCCTCTGGAAGTCCCCCATGTCTATCAGACAGGGACGATAGAGAGGGCATTCTCGGTGGCCACCCCAAGGCTGTCGAACTCCCTCCTGGTGGAGGCGGGATCTCTCCTCCTTTCAAAAACAATGTAAAATCTGGCTGTTTCGCCGGGCATTTGGTGAGGGAGGAGTGGGAGAGTGTGGGTAGGGTGATGGGGGGGAGGGGGATTTATTTCTAGAATATATATTTATTGTTTTATGATGATTTATTGGTTTTAGTAGTATTATATTATTGTAGTGGCATTATTGTAGTAGGTTTTATTGTATTTTATGTAAAATTGTAATCGCCCCAAGCCACCATTAGGCGGGAGGGGGCAAGATTTAAGCTGCAGAAATAAATAAAATAAATAAATGAATGAATAATGTTCCACTGCTCTGAAGATGTTACTTTATGGGATGCAACTGCAATGGAGAATAGAATCTTTGTAATATGTCATCTCAAGGAGAGAGATGTTGGGATAGTTGAGTGAAGGATAGGGAATAAGTGAGTGGATTGGGAAGATTTGGGGATTAGCCATGACCCCTCTTTCGGGTGGTGAGGGGGTGAGGAGCAGGAGATGTTGGTAGACGTATTTTAATTTTCCTCCAAGCAAGAGATTGGGGGGACTTTCTGTGTGCAAGGTGCACAGGAATGAGCATAGGGATTGAGGTACAGTTTTCAGGGGGTTCTTTTATTTGCAGGGGTTAGAGTGGATATACATTGTTTTCTAAACTGTAAGCTGCCCCAAGTCCTTTGAGAAATAGAAAGCATATAAATTAAATAATGAAATAATAAACTGGTCCTAGATGATTCAGAATTTCACATCACAATAATACAAGTCCTTATTTTTTCATTCTTCCATCAATAAAACTGTAATTATAAATTCTTTCAGCCAAAATAAGTGTCTTTCTACAACTGGCACTAATGCAGCTTACACATAGCATAACTATTACATATTCCATTGCACTACAGCTCTGAAAGTGTAATTCCAGTCTAAAATACTGGTTCTAAGCCCACTCTCTACTCATTAAATCCACCAGTTTAAATAAATATTTGAGCACTATAATGCATATAGTTCTTTAAAAGTGACAAAACCCTTGGTCCACTTTCTCCTCCTTACCCCAGGGATTTATTGTTTTCAAAGTCACCTGACTGAATACACCATTTCTAGTCTCTGAAACAAAAATATTACTCTTATTTCATTGCTACCTGGAACACCTACTTTGTTATTAAAGTCTAAGATAAGAACTTTAATAACTGTTATCGCCTTCCAAGTCCAATGTGACGGGATACATTGTTAATACAAGAGGATATGAAATCCAAACAAGAGATCTTATCTTTTGAGGGAGGCAGAGACTGTAGTCATAGTTCTGAGAAGATGGTAGTTTATAAACCACTACTGGGTTTTGCTCAAAGCACACTAAGAAGCAAAAGGCTGAGTCACGTATTATTTTTTTCTAAGCCTTCAGAATGAAAATCCTTGTGCGAAATTTCCATTTTAATTAAACATTCTCTCTCTGGACAAACACTTAGATAATGTTCAAACAAATTGTGAGCTTACCACTCTCATAAAACATTTATTCATATTATTCCAATTTTGGAAGCGTGCCATGAGACTGGGATTGCTTTCAATAATATTGAGATGTGAAACCAAGCACAGAATCTTCAATGACAAATTTACAGAAACATTTGATAAATTTCAGCTGTCTCAGATATACTATTCCAACTGGGACAAAACAATTTTAAAATTATGTAAATGTGTAATTGGGAATTGTACTGAACATAATGTTTGTGACTTGAAGAATATTTTGCTATGTTTTTTATATATAGCCGTTCTTCTATGTTCATGTGTGTAAAGTGTGTAAGATGTGGGAACATGGCAATGCAAAGTCTTAGAAATACACTAGTAGCAACTGAAAAAACTCGTAAGACCATGAATACAATGATGGAATAATCAAGTTTAAAACTAAAAATACATAAGTTTGAAGAAGACCAATGTTTGTGTGTATTTCAGTGTTTGTGTGTATTTCAGTAAGATGAGTAAGGAATACATGCTGAGGGAGTGCTTAATGGCTTAGTTTGTATTGACACAGGGAAGTAAACAGCAGTCTAGGAGCTGCCAAGGTAAAATGTAAGGGTTTAATTAAAAAAAATTTAAAATTAAAAAGTATCCCAAAAGGAATAAGTATTTTGGCAGAAAACTTAACCTAAACTTGCACTTGAGATGGAAAATATAGAACAAAAAATGCTTTCTCTGTTCCATCATTATGCCATCCCAAGCCTTAGGGGAAAGGCAGAGTATAAGTCTGAATGAGTGAATTAATTAATTGAAGTGATAGTTTCAGGAGCATCAGGAATTGGTTATCTAAGCAAGACAAATAAGATGAGAAAGGAAGGCATAGCGCACCCCTTGCTGCAAGACCCTGTATTACAAAAACACCACTACTGTGTAAAAAAACTCAGCAGTTCTCTCGTTCTCACTCCCTCATTAGTTACTCTATATAATCCTTTCACTATAGCCCTTTTTACACCAACGCCCCTTGCCCACATGTGTATCTGCGTGGGTAGAGGGGGGCGTCCGTCTGACTGACGGTGGGAGTGTGTGCGTGCGTCCGCACTCCACCAATCTCCATCAATCCCCCATGCACAGAGGCATTGGGGAAAACAGAGGTACCTCCGTGCATGGAGATGGGTGGGCATCCATGTGACGCGCCGCACAGATGCCACCCCCACACTACCGGCTCGTTTGAAAAGGGCCTATTGCACACCCCTTCACTACAATGAGCAAGATTCAAATCCCAAGAGGTGTTACAGCAATATAATATACATGGCATAACAAGGTACCCATAACACTTCAGTGAGAAAATAAAGGAAGTCTTTGACCAGATAATATTGTAATCTTGGTTATATGATGAAAGGGAGAAGAATCCATAGACTGAATTAGCCAAGAGGGAAGGCACTGCTCCAGTTGGAAAGAATAAGTTTTGTCTTCTATGTACCTTAAACATAACACTGCCTTTCCAAAAGGTACATACTGTGTCTTATTTTCTACTAATTTAGATTGAATTTGTGGAAGGAAGCTGGCTTGGGGGGTGGGAATGCAGATACCCAGTTGAGGTTAGTAGGTGAGAAGTTAAAAAAGCAACTAGTAATATTTACTGTACTAGACCAAGGCATTTTTTGGGGTGGGAGGCTGGCAGGCCACTTAAGCCTGATCCAAAGTATACACTGCATGCGTGAAATGTACGCAGATGATTCGTGCCTTGCACATGTGTATATCATCTGTGTACTGGGTGTGCGGACCTTGTATCAGCCCTTTAAGTCACCATTCCAAACATACACCCAATAGATATGCTGGAGCTTCCAGGTGTTACAATACCATATTTGCAGAGAAAAATGTTCTTGTGGATCAGATGAAATAGAAGATGTTTGTCATTACATTTGCTCTTGTTCTATGTATTCTGTTAAAAGAGCAAACTGGACTAATCCAGTTTGATCCATTAATTTCTGATAAAGTTAGATGGTCCAAAAAGACCATACTGTAATGTGGTTACTGGCCACATCATATTTGTTTCAATTTCTACCCTGCCCTTCCCAAATGGCTCAGGGTGGCTGACTAAGCATATAAGTCCATTTTCTTGCTTAGTTCCAAAGGAGAGTGTTATGGTAATGAATTCAAAACAGTACAAACTGTTTTGAATTCATTACCATAACACTCTCCTTTGGAACTAAGCAAGAAAATGGACTTATATGCTTAATCAGCCACCCTGGAATACAAATTCCTATGCTGATGTAGCTTTGTTGTATTGGATTTTTCTTGTATTTATTTATTTCACCCATATTTAATTTTGGCAAAAGCTGTAAATAAATGATATGTCAGCTGGATGCCACCAAGTATTTCCTCCCCACAGCAGCAGCAAGAATGAGAGAAACTCGCACTTTCCTTTTGGAGTTGTTCCAGTGCAACAATGCACAGCTCGTTACTTGCACCATATCATGATTGGGGACCTGTGCTCATTGCATTTTCCCTTTTGGTGACAATGAGGAAAAGCACAGTGAACAAGGGTACTTGATCATAATGTGATCTAGCCCTATGCATAATAAGTACAGTATTGCAACAACAGAGGACATCAGAAAAGAGTAGGGATGGGCGAACAGATCACGGTTCGTGTTCAGCCATTCGGTTCGGCAGCGTTCAGTTCGTGTTCGGCCGTTCGGGTGGATCGCCAAGTTCACGTTCAGCCATTCGGTTCGGCCACGTTCGGGTCATGTGATCATGTTCGGTCATTGGGGTGGATCTCCAAGTTTGCGTTCGGTCTAAAAATATCACGAGCGCGCGGGAAGACGGAAAGCATGCCGGAAAACAGAAATTTGTGTGCATGTGAGGCGAGTGGGTGTCTGAGTCGGTGGCTGCTTGGTTCATGTGTTTTGGCTGTGATTGTGTTGGGTTTGGCTGTGCTGTGTGTTTGGGTGGGTTGGTGCGTGTGGTGGGTGACTGTTGGTGTGTGCTGTATGTTGTTTTTGAAAAAAAAAAATGAAGAACGCTGCTCCTGCTTGCTTCCTCCGGCTGGGGGCACATTTGCCGGTGGAGGAGAAGGAGGAGGAACCGGTGGAGGCCACTGCCCCCGCTACACCTCCCGTGGCACCGGTGGCACTGGCTTCCTCCTTGGACAAGGAGGAAGCGGTGGGCTCTACTGCCATTCCTGCCAGGTTTGTAAACCTTTTTTTTACTTTTAAGACAAGAAAGGCTGTATCAATTAGCGTGAGCTCTGCTCACTGGCGTGCAGGTGGGTGCATGGGTGCTGGGCATCAGTCAGGCACAGAGAGAGAGGGTACTGTAGTGTGGGGGACTCTTCCAGCAGTCAGGCATGAGCATCCACACCCAAACATGTGCCAGACTATCAAGGGTCACCACTCTCCAGTTGTTGCCATGCCATTCCCTACACACCCTCAAATAAGGGCAGTCTCATTCCTCCAGCCAGGGTCACATCTCCCGTCGCCATCCCTAGCACCCCTGGGAGGGCAGGATTTACACGTGCCAGCCAGGGACGGCTTTCTAGTTGCAATATCTAGCATCCCCTAGCACCCCTGGGAGGGCAGGATTTGCATGTGCTTTATGGGTTTTTTTAGTTGCCGTCCCTAGCACCCACAAGGAGGGAGGATTAGAGGCATCATCATAAATGCATGATATTTACTTCGTGTTCTTATGTGTTCCCATTTCAGAGAGGAATTGGAGGATTCTGGCCCCGGGCCCAGCCCTGCTTCCAGGCCTAGGATGACAACTCGTCGCCGCCGGACCCCAAGGCAGAGCTCCCCAGCTTCACCCCCAGACATTCCGCGCCAGTCATTGGATGTCTGGCGGTTTTACCTAAAGGGCGACAGAACCGCCACATGCAAGGTATGTCACGGGGACTAGAACAACAGGGAATGAATTACCCTCTGACCTGTTAGAATGGAAGTCCCCTGCAGAGAGAGATTGGCTGGCCACCCAGTCCACCCGCTCATGGAGACAGAATGCAGGCAGGGCTTGACAGATCATTGGTCTAGCACCTGTCTCTTATACACATCTAGATGTGTATAAGAGACAGCTCATGGAGACAGAATGCAGGCAGGGCTTGACAGACCATTGGTCTGACACAGTATGGCACTTCTAATGTTCCTTTCTTTTTCTGCTCTTTCTAGATCTGCAGAAAAGTGTTCCACTGGCAGAGGAAGGGGACAACATCGAGGCTTCTCAGCCACAGAGCGGGCCCACAACACGCGGGTCAGGCGGGCAGGTGAGGAGGACACCGCTGCTGCGGTGCCTGCAAAGGGGGGGGGGGGAAGGCCTCCAGGGAAAGGAGGCATATAAGCCCTTCCCCTCCCCCTGCCTCAAGCCTCACCGTGGAGACCCCCCGGGATCCCAGAAGACGCCACCATCAAGGCCCTTCAGGACAGGTTGCGTCGCTCCACCCGGGGGTCACATGGAGGAGGTGCAGCGCTCCACCGCCGACCTGGAGAAGTGCCTGGTGGCGGAGATGCAGGCAGTGCAGGCGGAGCAGCAGTGGGTGGTGGCATACGGCCAGTATGTGTCCGCCGAGCTGCGCCGCATGTAGGTCTACCACCAGGCACGCTCCAGGTGGCATAATGACCTAACCGAGGTGGTGGAGTACGCGGTGGACAACAGCGTGGTGGACCCCTCCATGGTGGCCACTTGCCCTCCGGACTGCGAGCCGCCCCAAGGCCTGTTGCCTTACCCCCAAATATGGGGGGACATGCCCAGTGGCAGAGACACTAACTCTTAGGTTGTTTATGTTTATAAGTTTCCTTTACATGTTTGCTTTTGTTTTATTAAATGTCGTTGCTGATGTTGTTGTTTCCCTGTATTGAATTTGTAAATAGTTTTAAGTAAAGTTTTCAAATTTATTGTTACGAGCTTTGTTTTAGTCCTCTCTTTTATCCCTCTCTATGTGCTGAAGTTCTGGCTGGCAGGTGGCAGAATCCCATACAGTTACTAGATCCCTTCCAGCAGCACATGCCACCTCAAGTAGTGTAGTAACCCAAAGTTGTGCGGTGCCAGCAGCAGGGTCTCAACTACCATAAAGTCCCCAGCAGGTGCAGGGCTGGTGTTTGTGTGGGTGGGTGTGACAGAGAGAGAGAGAGAGAGACAGGCTCCTCGGCAGCAGGCACTGGTGGTCGAAGGGGCTTTTAGTTTCAGCAGCCAGCTTCAGCAGGCATCTGCGGGTGGGTGCAGAGGAGTAGGCTTTTGGGGAGGGGGGCAGGCTGGCATGCGGGCACCGGGCTTCTGGATGCTATGGAATGGAATGCAGCCCCCAGTGACTGGAATGATGGTCCCATAATCTTGTTGATGGTCCCTGGGATGGGCGGGCATCGGGGGATAGTGAAATGACAGCCTAAAGCCTATGGGGGACACTTAATTTGATCAGGGCAGCAGTTAAGGACACACACAGGCAGGCAGATATAATATGTTGTGGGTTTATTCCATCTCATTTCGGTAGGTTTGCTGTGTGCTAGATGTGGGCGATGGGCATTAATGGGCGCAGCACAGATGGGAGTTCTTCCAGGTTCCGGCTGGTGGCAGCTAGGATATACCTAGCTGAGCTCTCCCCCTCTAACTCCCATCTCCCTAGTTCTAGCTGGGAATGGGAATCTGTCTGTCGCTCTCTCTCTCTGGCCATATAGTGCCGGTGACAGCATGGGTGGAATCGTGTCTGTCTTTCCTTCAAGCAGTGGGTGG
>QEPC01006720.1:4303758-4342288 GCA_003113815.1 Sphenodon punctatus | reverse complement strand
GGAGATCAGGGCAGAGAGGTAGGGGGGAGAGAGGTTGTGAAGGGCTTTGTAGGTGAAGACGAGGAGCTTGTGCAGATTTCGCTCAGGAAGGGGGAGCCAGTGGAGAGAGGAGAGGCTGCACATGGTCAAAGCGACAGGCTTGGTGGATGATCCTGGCAGCAGAGTTTTGAACAGAGATGAGGGAAGAAAGGTGAGAGCAGGGAAGGCCAGCAAGGAGGAGGTTACAATAGTTGAGGTGTGAGATGACTAGGGCATGGATGAGTTTTAGCAGAGGAGACGGACAGAAAAGGCCAGATCTTAGCAATGTTGTGGAGGGAGAAGCGGCAGGATTTGGCCACGGAGTCAATGTAGGCTTTGAAGGTAATGTGCGAGTCGAAGATGAAGCCCAAGCTACGGGCTTGGGGGACAGGAGGATGGAGACCCCATCAATGGCAATTGACAGGGAAGAGGGAGAGGAAGGATTGGGAGGGAAGATAAGGAGTTCAGCTTTCGCCATGTTCAGTTTGAGCTGGCGTTGAGACATCCAGGCAGAGATATATCAGAAAGAGAGTTGGAGAGACGAGCCTGAACAGAGGGGGAGAGGGAAGGAGTGGAGAAATAGAGTTGAGTGTCGTCAGCGTATAGGCGGTATTGGAACCCATGGGAGGCAGTGAGTTTGCCTCGGGATTGGGTGCAGATATTACTGCCCTCTTCCCAAAGGTTCCATGTCCCAATTATAAAAGGGTAAGCCACAGAGTATTGCATACCTTTGAGGCCTCAGATGCCAGAGAAACAACCCATAAGTTAGGTTCCAACCATTTATATGACTCACATGACAAGTTCTCCAACAACTAAGTTTACATTTCTTAAATGTAAGGTTCCAGTTGGCAGTGGGAAAGCTGCATTTCAAGGAGTTCATATTAAGTTATACTATGGGTGAAAACAGACGTAATGCCAACTCCACTTTTAACATTCCTTATGCACGTTGCTAGGCTGCATAGGGCACCAATACAGCCCTGCAACATGCATAAGAAATATTAAAATGGAGTTAGCACTATGTCAGTTTTCACCGTGTCAGATGAGACAGGAACCCTTAAGATCTGTCGACCTCACACCACTATATACGTGCTAAGTCCAAGGCTATATAGCACAAGAGGTTACGTGGAAGTTAGTGAATCCTGTGTGTTAAAAGGAAACTAAAGAGATTCACAGTAGTCCTCACAGAGGCAGAGAGTTAACTGCAAGGAATTAACTACCGAGCAGTGACTTGACAGTCATTCCTGCTGCAACAGCTGGTGTTACTGACACCAATGGTGCAATATGAAGAGAGTAACCAATACATGGATGTTTGCCCAGCTCTGCCAAGTTCAAAATAGTGACTAAGAAGTATGAATTGCCCAGTTGCCTTTTTTACAACTGATGCTCCAGTTAGGACTCTTAAAAGTTAAGATTCATTATTTAAATAACGGGGAGGGGGATGTGCCTGTCCCGCTGGAGCCTAGCCGAGCCACACCTGTGAGGGAGGAATTGACTGACCTGTTGTCAGCTTTGCAGAACCCAGCACCGGAGTGTGGGTGGAGCTACAGCCCTGAGGGCTTGAAAAGAGCCGGGGGAACCTACGGTTGCGCTGTAGGCGCGCGCACCGAAGGGCACGCCCTTCCGAGTGCGGGCCCAAAGTTTTGGTTGGGGTGCAGTATAGCGCCAGAAGCTACTGAGGAAAGCAAGGAAGGAGCGTGGAGTGCTCGGAGCCCTGCTGCTTTCAGGAGAGGCGCAAGGTGGAGACCTGTAGTATATGGTAAGAGCTTTCCCTCAGGCGATTGGAGAAGGAGCTATACGTTATCTGCCTATCCCTGTGCTACTACATGTGCGCGCAATATTTGTGGCTCCGGAACTTCGCTGAGACACAGTCATCTGGTTGACTATGGAGCGTAAGTGGGGACGTGCCAAGTCCTTAGCAAGTGACGATCCTCCTCGAGCAAGTAGACGGCGGAAGATACTCCTGGAGCCACAAGTGAGTCACATTCCTCTATCTAATAGATATGCCCCTCTGTTCAAAGAGGAGGGGCTCTCAACTGAGCCATTAGGGATATTTCCCCAAGCTTCTGAGCAGACATCTTGTGCCCCTCCTAGAAGAGTGGACCTCCTGCAGGAAGAAGTTGGCCAGGACTATCTGTTGCGCCAGACATCCTTATAGCACGAACTGTATCTTTACTTTTTGGCAGTATCTCAGATATAAGCCTTTCCTTGGATAGGGCTCGGGCCTAATTGAGGGAAATTATGGATAAACTGAATCAGGATTCTGATTCAGCAAAAGTCCTAAAGGTTAGTCCTCCCCCTTTGGAAGCCTACTATCCTTATCTGGGAAAGCGATCTGGAGGGAATATTGTATCAGCTTTAGATAACGTGCCTTTAGCTAAGGGGAAGGTAATCCCTAATACGGTCCTATTTAAAATCTGCCATGAGCAATATTTTCCTACCCCAGAGTGGAAAAATGAGTCCTTGATAGCGACACATTTGTCCTGCCTGCTATTTAGCAGGATATATATACAGGATATTAGTAACTTTAGGCTTCTAAGTTCTCGCAAATGGGCGTATGTAGTTTTGGTATATTTTAGTTCCCCAGTGCTAGTTGAGGATATCTTCAAAGCATGGAAATTCCTGCTTACTCGGGATATTTCAATTGATAAGGAAGTACAGAGGGATCGATCTGTTGGTATGCTCCCCTATAGAAACACTTCCCATCAGGTGCCATTGTCCGCAGCAAACTTTGTTCCTTTGGGTCAGCATATTGGAAGGAATACTAAGGTAGGGTTACTGGTGAGTGAGGGGGAAACCCCCTTAGATACCAGAGTACCCCCTACCATCGATCCTGTAAGTTTTGGAAAGAAGTATTTGGATGCTAGGGAAGATGATCAACAAATCCAATCTATCGAACAGGGTGAATTGATCTCTGATGAGCCCCAAGCCCCTGTAAAGATAGATGCCCTTGAGCTTATTAATCTTGACCCTATGGATGGGGTAGAAGATAACTCCCTCCCCCCAAGCCCAGGCTCTCACTCCCTTGTTGTCTGGGGAGCTGGTCAGGGCGGGTACCTGTAAAAATCCAACTGCATTTATTGGTGGGGTTACAAATCAACATCCTCTGATAAAGGCTTTGGAGGCTTTCTTGATAGATACAACAGGCACAATTAGTGTTTCTTTACCACACACTGCCTTCAGGAATCTTTCTTCTATAGATCAGGATAGTATTATACAGAAGCTAGACGTATTTCGGAGAGAACTTTGGGTAGAACCTCTCGAGTATCAGGCTCCTCCTCCAGTGGATGCAGCTTCGCTGCATATACCTTTACTTACTTATCAAGAATATACAGATGCTCGTTATTTAGAATCGAATCGGTGCCTATTTATACACCAACGAAAGTGGTGTATAATCACCGGGGTAACCCTCTAGAAATTGAGTTGCACCATAAACCCCAGACAGCAAATTTTTCTCACAGTAGTTTAAGGAAGGGTGAACTTACAGAAACCGAAGGCTGTACTATAATCGGCGATAGTGAGGCCACTCGTGTTATCGTGGGACAATCTCAGTTGCAAGCTCTTGGGGAATTAGACTGACACTCTGCTGGGGGGGCTTCACCTTTACTTGTGGAGATGGAGCCTCTGCCTGCTTCAGGTCGGAGTCTCTCTCTACAAAACATTGCAATTCCTTTACCTACTTCTTTTAAATTAGTCTCTTGGAACATCTCACGCCTCAGCTCTGCGATAGCAACTGGGTAGATTTTCTTGACCAATTTGACCTTACATGCCTCCAGGAGACTTGGTTACTTTCAAACCCTTCTCCTGTTGGCAATCCCCTTACCATTGGGAAATTTCTAGTAGATTTGCATGGTGCCCAGAATAGAGGAAAGAGAGGCCATGCATCTGGTGGGCTAGCTTTTCTTGTTTCCTCCTCCAACCTATGGTCTTTTTTGACTTTAGAATCACCTAGACCAGAGTTTCAGGCAGGGCTACTTAAATTCCTCGACACTTCCCATTACCTTGTTGCTAATGTATATGTTCCTCCTGCCTCTTCCCTGTACTATAGCAAAGATGTATGGGGTGCTTTGGAAGATTGGTGCAGTAATCTGCAAGACAAATACCCTCGAGCTAGTCTTATGCTCTTGGGTGATTGGAATGCGAGGATTGGGATGGATGACCCTACAGAGCTTGATCAGGAAGAAGGGGAAACACAGCCCCGCTCCTCGGTCCCTTGTCGAAAAACACACGGCAAGATAGTCAATGAAATGGGGCGCCACCTTTTGGAGTTTATTCACTCTGTCGGATTAATTCCTTTCAATGGCAGATTTCCTGGGGACTGGGTAGGGAATTACACATTCGAGAATTCTTTAGGTCACAGCACGGTCGATTACATTTTTATTGAGTCAGATGCTTGGGCGGGTTTGGATAATTTTATACTCCATATCAGACCTGAAAGTGACCATAGACTTTTGGAAACTCAAATATTGATGAATGATCTGCCTAAACATTCATCTCGGTTAACTTCAGAAGCTTCCCCAAATGTGTGTCAGAGGAATTGGAACCCTATGGCTTTACTGTGTAAGCTCCAGGAATTGTGCTTTTTGGGCCCACTTAAAGAACTGGGAAATCAGTTTCTTCAGGAGGGAGATCCCCTAGAAAGCTTGGCCATTTTTACAAAAATAATCGAAGTTCTTCGGGGGGGGGGGGGGGGGGGGGNACTTACGACCTCCTGTAAGAATGTGGCCAAGCAACAGAGGGGATGGTTTGATAGGCAAGGTAGAGCAGCCAAGTCCCAATTACAGAAGGCCAAGAAGTTTTGGGTCAGTAACCAATCGGATAAGAACTTGGCCATGTATCAGGCTCTAAGGCAGCCATACAAATTGTTACTTCGCTCCAAGAGGCTCCGGTATTATAATGTGATGTGGGCAGAACTAGAGGTAGCCGCCCGATTGGGAAACTCCAGACATTTCTGATCTTTGTTAAACCAACTAATGCATGTAAATCGCAAGGCCCCGATGTGTGTGGTTCCAAATGCGCTCTGGGAGTGTTTTTTTGGAAGCTTATATGAAGCCAGGAGCCCCCCTCATCCTTCAATTGAAGGAGAAAAAAGTCTAGCTGCCTGGTCTTCTATACCTCCCCTTTTTGAGCTTGAATGGCAGGATCTGGAGAACTCGATTATGGCCCTTAAGAACAGCAAGGCTCCTGGCCCGGATTTTTTGACAGTGCAAGCTCTACAGGCGGTCACACAATGGTGGGCAGCTATTTTATGTAAACTGTTCAGGGACATTCTTGGTGGGGGACAGTTGCCGCTCTCCTGGGGTAGGAGCTGGATTATACAGATATATAAAAAAGGGGATCGAAGTGACCCAAGCAACTATAGGCCAATTAGTCTTCTTCTGGTCATAGGCAAACTTTTTTCCTCAGTTATTCTTCAACAGCTGCAGAAATGGGCAGATACTAGTAACATCATCCCAGTAGAACAATACGGTTTTAGAACAAATAGGTCAACTATGGATTGCGCTTTTGCACTGTCCCATCTAATTGGGAAGTACACGAAGACCAGGAGGGGGAAACTGTTCCTGGCATTCATGGACTTCAAAAAGGCATTTGACTCTGTTCCACAGGAGAGACTCTGGACAAAGCTTAGTCAGATGGGCCTAGATGACAATCTCCTTGCCATCTTGGTGGTGATCCACACTAATAATACAGCAAGAGTGAGAGGGTCCCCCAAGAGTCGTCTTAGTGCTTCCATTGCTGTGGATAAAGGTGTCCGTCAAGGATGTGTGCTGGCTCCGCTACCTTTTAACCTATATGTGGCAGACCTGGTACCTTACATCAAGGCAAGAAACCCGCATTCCCCCAAAATTGGTAAATTTCACCTCCATGCTCTCCAATACGCTGATGACCTTATTTTACTATCTCAGTCTGAAAAAGGTCTAAAAAAATCCATCTCCTCCTTAATAGAATATTGCCAAGAAAATGGCTTGGATATTAATGAGAGTAAATCTAAGATCCTAATTGCTAGTGGCAGGCCACAGGTGCGTAAATGGCATATATCGAATTTGTCAATGGAGGTTGTAAACAAATTCACCTACTTGGGAGTGCTGTTTTCAGCAAGGGGTACATGGGTGTCGCACATAAAGAAAAGAGCTCGCCTGTCTAGGAATCCGGTGAGAGCCCTTCTCAAAGCCTCCAAGATCTCCTATGGTATATCGGTGGGTACTGCCTTGAAGGTTTTTCAAACAAAAGTTCATTCTATGCTGACCTTCGGAATGGAATTAGTTTCATATCCAGATTGTGTAACTGTCAACCGAGTACAAAATCGTTTTCTGCGAGGAATTCTTAAACTAGGAAATAGTGTCCCTGGGGCAGTTATCCAAGCAGAGACTAATAGCCTAGCGTTGGAACATTATTCTAGGATGGCATTTCTTAGATTCTGGTTTATAATAGTGGTAGCCCCTATGGATTCCTTGCAGTCTCGGTGTTTGACTGAGGAACTACAGGGGTTTGGGGGCATATCCTTGGTTGAGGTACCTTTCTCAAATCCTGCAGAATCTGGGATTTTCCTTTTTATATTTTCAAGGGAAATCTATTTCAAATATAAAGAAGGAACTTGAGATACACTCTAGAGATGGCTCTATTCAAGACGATATCGAGAAGCTGAAAGTCTGGAAGGTGGCGCCCAGACTAGGCCTCTGCAAGTTGGGTTTCCAAAGGGAGCCCTACTCAGAGTTGCTGGATAATAAACTACTGAGGAGACATTATACCCTTTTCTGGTTCCACCTAGTGCAATCAGTGGTCCTTGAGGGTCGTTTATTGAAGGTCCCCTACGAGGATCGCAAATGTACTTGCACTTTGCGGGAAGTGGAAACGATTGAACATCAAATCTTGAACCGTCCATATTATGTGTACTTAAGGGAGATTTGGGTGACTCCACTGATAGAGAAAGGCTAAAGCCTTCCGAGTGTATCCTCTTCCTGCTTACTTTAACAAACAGGAATGATTTGACTGCTGATGCAACTTTTTTATTACTTATTTCCAAAAGAAGAAAGTGTATTCTAGCTCAGTTAAAAGCACTGAATTTGTGAATTTCATGTGGTCCGTAAATTAGGTGCTTTTTACTCATTCTTGTGTTTGGATGTCATCCTGTCTAGCTCCTGAGATCGTGGATTTCATTTTTTAAAGAATTTTGTTAATCTGTACTGGTTTTGATATTGTTTTATTTAATTTTACTTATTTAAATGTACCTGTTTTGTGTATATTTTACTTTGTTTTTTGGCCATGGCGAAAGCCAGTGCCCAATAAAGATAAAGAAAAGTAAAGTAAGTGAAGTAATTTAAATAACTGATTCTTTTAGTGAATGGAATGGGATGGGAGTGAAACCCACTAGGATTTTGCCTTGCCCTACATTTAGGCGGCAATAAGGGTTTGGAGGAGTCTCCCACTGCCGTGTCACAATTGCTAGAAATATTTTTTAAAAGCCAGCTTTCTGGTTTATGTTTATGCTAGCAATTCACTGGGCTAGTAGTTCTGGCATTACATTTGCTGTGGTTCCTGTACTCCACAGTACTTTTCCAAAATTGTATAGATTCAGTAATGCTAGCCACAGTTTTCTACTCCCCATAGAATATAACAAGGAGCAGTTTTCCTATTAACACATTTGAGACAAATTTCTTTTTTTTAAAAAAAAAAAAAGAACACCTCCAGCAAAAGGACAATTCATAACAGAGTAGAAGAAATGCACACGTTAATGATGACTTGATCACTTTCAACTTACCCAGCAAGTCTTGCATGGGGTGGAAGGTAACAGAACCTCCATAGTTCTCACCCCTACCCTATCACACGTTCAATACCTTGGCACAGATCCTAAAAGAGCACAGACGGAGAAGTTTCTGCAATATCAGAGGGAAATGTAGGAGGTACTTCTACTCTGGTACTTAGCAGCCAGGTTTTATTGGACCTTGGTACTCTTCATTCAGAGGGTGGCAAAATTCATCAGTCATACAACCGATACAAAAATGTGTAGAAAATTGCCAGCATCGATCATGTATTCAATTAAGCAACATACCTTTCCAGCACAGAGGATATTGGATGAATCTACAGTATCATCCAAGGGTCTCCAATATACTATTACTCCAGCATCCTACAAGTACATAAATTACACTTTTAAATGGCTAATTTAAATTTATTTATTTACATTTCTACCCAGACTCTCTCCAAAGATTCAGGGCAGCTATGAAATTTAAAACAAACACAGACCTCTCACTAGTACAAAAACAACAATGCCCTTTTATTTTATATAAATATGCAAAATATTTGTATGTCTGCAAAACACCATACCATTAATAAATGTTGAACTTTTTTTTCCTTAAGGATAATATATTAAACTTGTAGAAATCTGGTAGATGAGCAATTACAAAGCTTTTTGCTTCTGACACCCCATTTTTGAGACTGGACATAATTCCCAAACCCCGCAAAACAACAAAGACAATGCAAAGTATCTCAGATAACAGCCCCAGCCAAAGAAAACGCAAGTCCACTTGAGATTCCGAGCCACAATTTGGGAACACAATAGCTGTTTTCCCCTACAGAAAACAAAAAGAATATTAACTACTGAGTCAATACCTTTTCTATGACGCATAGTATTCCTGATATTAAACTGTCTTGATCATCATTTTTTCCACAGGATGAATGAATGAAGACCCCTTCTTGACTATAAACAACCTAAAAGGGGGGGAAAAAATGGATAAAGGTGTCTTATCAAAACAATCAAATTGTGCTCTACTACAACTGTTAGTGTTAGATGAAGGCACACAAGTTAAATTGCGTCAATTTTCACCCATTTTTTAGACTGATTTATTTGAATTTCTATTCTACCCTTCCCGTAAGGCTCAATGTGGCTTACATACCGCTCAGTGTGGCTTACATACAAACACCATACATCATAAAAATACAATAAAACTCCATTTAAAAACATCAATTTAAAAACCCACCCTCACACCTAAACTCTCTCACCTCAATCCCTAAGCAAAGTTTTGCACTGCCTCTGGAAAATGCTCAGGCTCGGACAGACCTCCGGAGGAAGGAAGTTCCATAACATAGGTCAGCAACCAAGAACACCTCCCTGCGGGCCCTTGTCATACAAACAAGGCATTACCAGCCTTGATGGTAGTTTTAATTAGCAATTTAAGTCACCATGTGGAAAACCTCAATTTAAATCTTTCCATTTGTACTACTGTTATTTTCTTTAAAGAGAGCCCATCTTTATTGGTTGATATAATCATTAAAGCACACTGATTACATTAGATCGAGCACTTCCTTTTACCATGTAGGAGGATTCACTACATTTACATCTTAAAAATTTGATAATATTTCCAGATCTTTATTGGTTATACATTTTAATATGCTTGAAAAAAGCAAATGACATTGCTTATTTACTAGATAATTAACCTTTTACTCTGCGTCAAGCTGTATTAGGATGGAAACTTTAATAAGTCATTGGTCAGAATAGGGTTGGGTTTTTTCCAATGAAAGGGAGAGTAAATTTCCATGATCTGTTTGGAGTCGTAAGTATTCATAATTTGAGAACCAAGTCAAACAGTTCAGATAGGGAGCAGGAGACTCTCCAAGTAGATGATTTCCCAGGTTGGCATCTGTCCTGCAGAGAGATGAAGATCTCAGCACCCGTTATGACTTTGCCCCCTACAGCACAGTTCTAAACTCCACCACAGTATTAAACTCAATTCAGTACATGACCTATTGTGCTACATTTATACAGGACCTCAAAGTTAGTTTTCCCCTGCTTCTTTCTTTCTACAGAAAAGCTGCCTTAACTCAGTTGTTGATGAGTTATGGGCTCAGATTTTTACTAATGTCTTGATTATAGTTTTATCCCTTAGCATTAAGTTCAGATTTCATTTCAAAGTTCTGATTTTGAAAATTTTAATTAAAATTCTTAATCAAAAGTCCAAATTTTAAAAATCAAATCCATCTTAGCTTATCCACTTTTGAACCATTCCATGGTTTCCAAAATTAAATAATAATAATGCTTCTCAGCTATGAGCTCACGATGGTTTGTTGACCTAAAAAGGTGAACAAATGACAATTTCAAATAAGTGGAAACACATTCATTTATTTTTATTTATTTATTTAATACATTTATTAACCGCCCCTCATGCCAATGGCATCCCGGGCGGTGTACAATTTAATAAAAACATTCAAAATAAAAAACATTTTAGAAAATCCAGCAATTTTAAACCAAAACTGGGTCAGGATAAACAAGTAAAAATAAAGAGGTAAGGGGAGAGATAAAACCCTAACCCACCCTCCCCCACTCCTCCCCAAAGGCCTGGGCGAACAGCCAGGTTTTACAAGCCCGCCGGAAGGTCAAAAGGCTTAGGGCCGGGCCAGGCCAGGCCATCAAGTATTCTTCTTTACTAGATGTTCTCTACTATAAGAAATAAACTCACCTATCACTAGGGTGGCCATACCTCCCCTTTAAAAGAGAACACTTATGAAAAATACATGTTGCAGGGCTGCATTGGTTTCAGTGCAGCTCTGCACCACGTATTTTTTAATAAGCATCCTTTTAAAGGGGAGGTATGGCCACCCTACCTATCAGCCAGTTAATCCAAGACATAATTTCAAAATGAAACAAGGCTAATGCCTGAAGTAACTTCTTATTTTCTGTGTGACTACAGGGCTGATTTTTATATCAGGGAGATCTGGAACGGATACACAAGTCACTGAGAGGTGCAGGTTCTCATAATCTCTGAAAAGTCATGATTCTGGTACCAACTAGTCCAGCACAAATTGAACTAACCAAAGACCTACACTTTAAGTGATCACAGCAATTTTTGTAGAAACAAGCACCTTGGCAAGTTTAAGGTCGTTTAAGGTCATTGAAATGGGAAGTACTGTGACACAGGAGTCACTGCCAGCCAGAAGTGAAGCAAGAAACGGGAGATGTTGTTCCAAGCAAAGTCAAGTCACTCAGACCCTGACCATTCCCCTTCCCCTAGCCTGAAGCCCCTCCAGCCAGCAAAGACCACTCCTCCAGACCCTGCCCCCATCCTAGACAAGGAACCTCCCTTACAGCCCCTCCCCAGACCCTGCCAAGCACCCCCTTCACTCGCATTCAACAGAAAAACACTCAAATGCTGTTTCGACCCCCTCCACCTGCCAGCCAGCAGCAACTTCCTCTTCCAGACCTTGCTCAGCTCTCCTGACCCCTGCTGCCTCCCATAACCAGCAGCAACCCCATCTCCCTGCTCAGTCACCTTTTCCCCAACCCAGGCCCTGCGCCCCTTAACACTTCCGTAGTCTTTGCACCGCCTAGACCCTGAGAATCCCTAGCATCCCTATTTGAGCAATAATAATAATTTTTAAAGGCTATACAAATTCTGTGGCCAGAATTATGGAGAAAGTAGTTCAAATGATATCTTTTATTGGTCCAACTGTAGGTAGAAATGTGCAAGTTTTCAGACCTGACAGGGTCCTTCCTCAGGCACCAGAATTCTTGCAAATAAAAATACTCCACTCACCAATTTGGAGATTGTGGGGTTTTTTGATCCGACTAACAATCTCGGAAGTGACCTTACAAGTGTGCACACATTAAAAGATTTCACAAAATAAACTTGTACCAACCATCTCCAGAAATAAGGGGGAAAAAAATCTGGCTTCTTCTAACTGCTGCCAGGATACTAATTGTAGTAACTGGCAAGCACACACACAAAACCTGATGATGGCAAGGAATAACCAGAAACTACTCCCAATGTTGTAGTATGAATGCCCACTACTAAAGAAAAACTGAATCACCCATTAATCAAAGAAATAAAAATTAATGAAACTAATTGACCATGTGGGGAACAGAGGAAGCACTGAAAACAAAAAAGAAACAGCCAAATAAGGTTAATCAACTGTCTCCTGAGAGGTACAAGGTAAGATATCAAGAGACCCAGACTCGAGAAAGCAAGTACAAACTGGAACAAAGTCCTGGCTGTCATATGTAATAAAAATATGTTCTTGAGATTATTGAACATAAATTGAAGTACAAGCAGTTTATGAAGGTGAAAACAGAACTACAGAAGTGTAAATGCAACTGAGATATGGCCCTGTTGTAACTGAACATTGCCAAACAGGAAAGAAGAAACTGACAAGATGCTGTCATAATCAGCAGGAAAATTCTAGCGAACAGGAAGACCTTGACATGCAGAACAACAACAAAAGGAGGAGTCAAAAGAGAGCTACAATACAATCCAGCAAGATAAAATAACTTGGATGTTTGGAGATGGGTTTAATGTGGTTCAGAAATCTTTTATTGGACCAACCGCTGCTGGTAGGAAAGAACAAACTCGCATCAAAGAAAATGTGAGAAAATGAAGCTTCAGAGAATGGACAATGATGGGAACCAAGCTGTAAGTGTGGGTAAAAAGTGACACTCACTTGAGCAGCACGGAGAGCAAAGAAAAGAAGTTGTCACAATTCAACTAAATTAGATTAAGGAAAAAAGGAGAAATAAAAATAAGCTTTGGCTGGCTTATTGTGACCATTTCATGTAGTGCAAACCGCTCTCCCAGATTTTTGTTTCCTGCATGAATATCACATTTACATGTACTCTCCTAAAAATCATTTCACAAAATATTTCTTAAGATCTTCTTCTATACCCATTGGGGGGGGGGGGGGGGAAATGGGAAATTGCATTCCCATCAGACATATGTTGCTAAGCAACTCAAGGTTTAAGCATGTAATGTTTTACTGTTGTATGTATAAGTTGTTAATGTTATTTAAGATATTTCCAGCTCTGCTAGAATTAGATTTGACAACCAGGTTTATTCCACACTCCAGATATACCTGTGATCCTAATATAGAACAAGATAAAGAAACCCATAAGCAAAGAGAATCACCACATACTCAAACACAAACAACCCAATGGCAATGACAACAGGTAAATCCCCAAATATAAAATCTGTTTCCCTGAATGTGAAAGGCCTAAATCATCCTGTAAAGAGGAAAAAAGTTACAGAATTTATAAGAGCAGAACAATTATTTAAAGACAACCATTTCATAACAATACAAGAACTGTGAGAAACAACCAAAACAAAAATAGACACATTACAATACCTCCAAATAAAAAACAGATTCATGGACAAAAATAAAATACAACACTATACCAGAAAACCCATGACCTTAGAAAAAAATTTATTTAGCCATACCGTCAACAAGGGCTTAATAGCAAGAATTTACGGGGCACTGATCGAGGCCGAAGCCAATAAACCCAATCATATATATAGAAAAATGGGAACATGAATTGGGAAAAAAATTAGAGAAACAACAGATTGAAAAAATTGGATACCACATGCATAACTGTGCGAGCTCACTAGAAATTAAAGAAACCCAAATCAAGGTAATTTTAAGGTATTACTTAACCCCAATTCACTTCAAAAAAATAGATGGCGGGGGCCTCGATCAATGCTGAAGGGGTTGCGGGGAACGGCGCACCTACCTTCATTGCTGGTGGTCTTGTCCCAAGGTACAACAGCTGTGGTGTATAGTATGGACCTATATGAAAAAGGCCACGGGATTGACCATACCATTCTGACCAGAAACCGCACTACTGGGACTATACCCGGAAATACCTCTAATGAAACACCATCAAGAAACCTGCACACTTATGACTCTGACCAGACTAAATATCATTGCACATAACTGGAAAACAGCAAAAAAATTATCAGAGACCGAATGGATAAAAAGACTTTGGTATATGTATTCAATGGAGAAAATAGCAGCAACACAAGGACAATAAATCGAAGAAATTTACTACAAGATGGTTCTCCTGCATAGAGAACATACAAGGACACACGGTCAAAGATGAACCTCGATCATACCTGGTGGATTATAACATATAAGGGACAACAAAAACATACCAACAGAGCAAGTTATATTGTTAGTAGACTTAGATTTGTAAGTTATTGAATGTTTTTTATGTTTATAAAAAAATAAAATAAAATCTTAATAAAAAGAAATTATTTCACAATAAAAAAAATTAGCTTCAAAGGTTTTCCTTAACAATAGATTATAAATCATCACATAAATAATCTAACATGTATATATGTGTATAGTACCACATGGAAATTAGTGGAAGTCAAAGGGGAATGGGAACAGTTCCAAAACACACACAGTTTCTGATGGGGCTATCTACAGCAAGGGGAATGGGAAACAGACCAACAGAGGGCTTCTGGAGCCAGTGCAATAGGGGCAACAGTAGCCTTATGGAAGGAGGGAGCAACCTGAGAATGAAGTGTCCTCATTTTGACCTCAGATCCAGTTCCTACCACCAAGCACAGAGCTCAAGGTAAGGGGACAGAGATGAGGGCATGTATACAAGGGGCAGAGATCCATGACCTGGAGCGCAGGAGTGGGGAGAGCGGACAGATCCTCTTCCTTTCCGCAGCACCAAGGTTTGAGCCTCAGCAGCCATTCCCTGGCTCCATCCCAACATGCAGCACAAAGCATGCATAGCACTCCTGGCTCTGCACATGGGGCACGTGTAGGGGCATTACTGCGGGGCCCCCTGGGGAGCATGGTCCGACCCACCCTTTCCCAGCCTCAATTTCTATGCAGCCCTTGAAGATTGTACTAATTTTCAAAATGGTCCAGGAACGGAAAAAAGTTCCCCACCCAGCTTAAAGCCTCCATGATGAAGACAACCTGTGGCAACATTTGGGCTTTAGAAATATGTAGATATAAAGCAGAAATATAAGTTTCTGCTCCTGACCACAAACGCAACCAGGTTCGAGGATACATATCTAAATGACTGCCTCTTCCCTGTGTTCCATCACAATCCCTTAGGTCAGCAGGAGTTGTCCTCTTACAAGTTCCTTCAGTGAACCATGTCATTACAAATGGCAAGGACAAACAGAGGCACGACAGCTGCTCCATACCATGGAATTCCCTTCCTCTAAGGGTTCACCAGAACTCAAACCTGAGCATTTTTCAGATGCAATGCAAGACCTATTTGACCACGTATTTAGTAGGCAGGGATAGGATCCAAGGAAATGTTTTTACATAAAGTATATATTTTAAAGATTAATTTTATGTATACCATAGGTTTTCTGTTTTACCCACCCTGAGTCTTCCAGGAAGAGCAGGGCAGGTTAGAAATTTAACTAAACAAGTTGACACAATCCCGTTAACTAAGTCAGCAATTCATATTCAGCATGTTAGAACCGTAATAAGTGCTGCCAAGTGTTGAATGGGGATATAAAACCTCACATTTCAGGTCTTAATAACCCCTAACCAGGGTTTATCTTGCCACGATAACAAATTATGCCACGTATGCCTAATATAGGAGTTTTACACCTCTGAATCACCAGGAAGTGACATTTTTGGCGACAGGTTGCTGGATTATACGAACATGTCTGATCCAATAGGGCAATTCCTGTAAGGCTTAAGATGAAGCCTTACCTCGTGTCTAAATTTTCTGGTGATCTCTACCGAACAGCAGAACAGAGCTATTCTACCCAGCCTGTTAAATCCTCCTCTCTCTACTCAGCTAGGTTCCTTCTACAAGACAGCACATACCTAGATGATTAGCTAATCAACTCCTAAAAAGCATTTCAGCTGAGCTTCAATCTGGTGATGTTTAAGAAACTATAGAAGACATCTTTTCAATCTCAGGCTCACTCTAGTGTGGTGTAGCAAGTAGTCAACAGGTACAGGTTTTTAGGTACAGGCCCCGTCGTTTAACTAACTGATTGTTGATGGTGGGATGTGAGCCCTAACGAGGTTTTGCATCTACTTCTGATGGGGGGAAATGGCTAGCTGAAGATAAAGATATAGCAAAGACAAATTTTACCTCAAGATAGCAAGCCAACGTCTTCAACTATTATAGAAGGAGACAAAGTGGTATCTTTCATTGGACCAATCTGTAATTGGCAAAATTATTCAAGCTTCTGGGACACACAAAGCCCTTCCTTGGGCATGCAACAAGTCAGTAGCACGTGGGGAGGTGCACGTCCATGACCTATGCAGTAGCCACTCATGGCCATGCAAGGGGCACTCCTGAAAAATTCCGAGTGACTTGTGCGACGGGCTTTGTGTGGCCCAAAAGCTTAAATAAACTCACCAACTACAGTGATAAAAAGATAACATAAGGACGCAAGTACTGCCATACAGAGTCAGACCAAAGGTCCATCTAGTCCAACACCTGTCTCCAACAGTGGAAAATCTCTTTTCCAAGCTGAAGAGCCCTAACCTATCAGTCTCTCTTTGTATGGGAGCTATTTCACACCCTTTATTATTTTTGTAGCCCTTCTCTGTACCTTTTCTTGTTCTACAATATCTTTTTTGAGATGGGGTGACCAGAACTGCACACTGATTAATTTTGGGTGTTTTTAAACGAGCGCCACAGGAGGGGAGGCAGGTCCATGGCCAATGAGTGGCGCAACTGCAGGGTGCCACACACGCAACATGGCATGGGGAGCGCTTCCCACACAAGTCACTGAAAAAAAATTTCAGGAGTGCTCCTTGTATGGCCATGAATGGCCACTACATGGGTCACAGACACACACCTCCCCACACACTACCATCACACGAGTAGTTGGACGTATGGACGGTGGTGGGCCATGCGTGGATGTGTCTTGTTTAAGAACACCCTTTGTGTCATCTGCAAATTTGATCATCTCACTCTTTACTCTCTTTTCCAGATCATTAATGAATACATTAAACGATACTGTCTCCATTACTTACGTTTGAGACTAACACAGCAAGCACTCTTTCTAGTCAGCTAGTCAAATTTCACTATAATAAACCTGCTTACAACAATCCCAACTTGAACAGCCACTCCTGTCAAGTGGATAGTGCCAGACCCTATTGTAGTAACTGTCCTGATGCAATTATTTTTTTCTCTGGTCCCATGGGGGCTCATTACACTTATATTAGATGATCCGTTTTACCCGTAATTACTACCTGAAGGAAAAAGACAGGACACAAATATTTTTACCTTCAAGATGAAATACAACTTTTTCCTTCAAGTAGACAACCCCTTCATTTGTGAGGAACTCCGTTTGAAATAGAAAGTGTCATGATAACTTAGGGCTCCAATCCTAAAAGCACAGCATGTTGAAAACTGGGACCCAAGTTGTCTTGTTGGGCAATAAAATCCTAACCTCTAACTTGTCTTTAACAAAGTAATTTCTCTCTCACTACAAACAGGGATTCATATTCAAGATGAATGATACATTTTCTGCTAGTGGAACCCAAGGCACTGCATCCATATCATATGCAAGATCTATGGACCAAAATCAGCCTTGCCATGAAGCAGAGGTGGGGAACCTCAGGCTCTGGGACTAAATGGAGCCCCTGTGCTGGCAAGTTTTTCTGTAGCCCTTTTCCAGTTCCTACCCCACACCACTGAAAAACTGAGCTGAGGGCAAGTGAGCAGAGATGAAGGCATGCAGATAAGGATAGGGGACAGATCCATCACACAGATCTATTATTTGGGCGGCTGGGCCCTTCCTTTCTTCAGCACGCCCCTTAAACATCCCACCCCCAATATCTCTGTGGCCCTCAGAACTCGTATTCATTTCAAAGTGGCCCCCGGGAGGAAAAAGATCCCCCACCCATGCCATAAAGGATGGATGGTTTGCATGTGGAAAGTAGGTCCAAAATAAGCCTTCTTATAGAACAAACAAACAATGATCTTTATGCAGACAAATCTGGAATCTTAGAATTGGAAGTGACCTCAAAGGTCATCTAGTCCAATCCCCTGCTCAACGCAGGAAATCCACAGCTACAGTATCCCTGAAAGATAACCGTCCAGCCTCGGTTTGAAAACCCCCAGCAAAGGAGAGATCACCACCATCCTATGTAGTCTGTTCCACTGTCAAACAACTCTTACCATTAGAAAGTTCCTCCTAATGTTTAGCCAAAATCTGCTTTCTTGTCATTTGAGCCCATTGGTTCTAGTCATGTCCTCAGGAGAAACAGAATACAAGTCTGCTCCATCTTCTATGCAACAGCCCTCCAGAAATTTGAAGGTGGATATCATGTCTCATCTTAGTCTTCTCTTCTCCAGGCTAAACATACCCAGTTCCTTCAACCTTTCCTCATAGGACTTTGTTTCCAGATCCATGACCATATTTGCCACTCTCCTCTGAACCCGTTCCCATTTGTCAATGTCCTTCTTAAAGTGCAGTGACCAAAACTGAACACAGTACTCCACACGAGGTCTGACCAGCACACAATAGAGTTAAACTATTTTCATGACCTCGACACTATGCTTCTGTTAATGCAGCCTAAAATTGCATTAGCCTTCTTAGCAGCTCCATCACACTGCTGACTCATGTTCAGTTTGTGCTCAACTACAACCCCAAGATCCTTTTCACATGACCTGCTGCCAAGCCTCCCATCCTATACACATCTAAGTAGATAGCATACTGTATTTAAGGGTTCTGCCAAGACAGAGTATAGAATAGATGGATTAGAATTAACCAGGTGAAGGACTTAAGTGAGCCAACCCCATAACTCCCAGTACCAAGAAAGAGGTTGATGCAGCAGTATGAGTTTGTGGGCACAGATTAGATGTTGTTCCTATAACATACACAACTAAGAGATAAAAGTAAACTCTGTGCAAGACCGTTTAATTGAGGAAACTATCTCCCACTCATCCATAAAAAGATAGGATTCAAAGGTTCATGAATAATCAGCAGATAACTAATATTCAGCAGCTAAACTTTTTTTTTTTTTTTAAAGGGGGGAGGGGGGCAAGAGGAAAGTTTCCACTCCAATTTAACAAGGGAATGAAAATCCCCATCCCAGCAAACCCAAAGGGCTCGCCCTAGCTATACAAGGGACTTAGACAAAGGTGGGAAGCCTCAGGCCCAAAGGCCCAAAGATAGCTCTTAGCTAGTTTCTATTTAGATTTGGCCCCTAGATCCTGTTCCTACTCCCAAACATTGAAAAACCAAGCTCAGGATAAAGAAACAGAGATAAAGGCATATGTACACAAGGCTAGGGGACAAATCCATGGCAGAGATCTATGGACTGGACTCTCTTTTTCCTTAGTGTATCCCTTTCAGCATCCCCAACCCCAATTTCTATTTGGCTCTCCGAGCTTGTACTAATTTTTAAAGTTACCTCAGGGAGGGTATGACTTATGGGTATCCCCACCCCTGACTTAGAACTTCTCAGCCAGGGACTTGGGAAACCCCCCACATATAACACTCAGCAAGGGGGGCTGACACACTCCTAACTCCAACCAGGGGCATAGAGTCAGTCCACCATGCGTGCCACCCAAGATACACACACACGCTGAGTCAGTAGCAGAGGGGGCCTGATACACTCCTGCCCAGGCAGGGACATGGAGTCAGAATCTCTCTTCCCTCCCCCACGCAGCAGCGCGAGGGCAAGGCTGCCGGCAGGACTCTCATTCTTTCCCCTCATCAAAGGCAACTGGTACCATCACAGCAGCCACCCCTGGCCCAGCCCCCCAGCAAGCGTGGCGATGAAGCTCCCGCCCCCCGTTACCTTTCCGCTCACAGAAGCCGCCATGTTCTCCACTAGTGTTTATGATGACGTTGCGCTCTTCACGTGCTTCCAGTAGCTTCACAAACAACCCCCACCTCCCCGGCCAGGATTGGCGACGCATGCGCGCCTAAGAAAACCAGAGGCAGAGAGCACGCGCCGCGTGGTACAGACGGAAAAGTACGAAAAATGCCGAAGCTGAAGCTGGCGAATACCTGAGGAGGAGGTGACGCCTGGCGGAGGCGGATCTCATTAGTCAGGGGGTGCCCCTTCCATGAACCGTTTCCCCCGCCCCGACTCACCCGAAGTGTTTTCATTAGGAGCCAATGGGCTGCCTTTGAAGGGTCCACGCCTGGGAGAAGATAGTATCGCCCCGCACATTACAACCCTGATCTACAGCGTAGTGTCTCTTCCAGCGCGCAATCCCTTTCACTAACTCCCGCTCACTTCCACTCAAGGATGCGTTTAGGGGCTGGCCATACGCTTTTTTTGTTGCTACCTCCCCCTTGTGACTACTACTACAGACTGCCCCTCCCTAAAGAATGCCACACAACACAAATTATGCCCCCGATGTAGAGCAACATTTATTCTCTGTAATTTTTTTAATTTTCAAAATAGAAACGTAACTGAAAAATTACAAGAAATTATTGTGAGGTCCTATTACAACTAATACCCCTTCTCCCCCTTGTCACAGATTGTCACAGTGCTATCTCCCATTTGCCCACCCAACCCCTTTTCAGGTATGTAAACTTCCTCAGGCCCTTCCACAGACATGTAAACTACAGAGCCAGTAATGCAAAATGAGTATGAAAGGAATCATTTGGAAGGAAGTTTCACACTTGGAACAGAAAGTGTTACATTCATGTGTGTACATGCTCACACCTACATACTGAAGCTTTTCACCAATGTTTCATGCTTACTGCAGTCCACTAGTGGGATCACATTCTCCAGCATATAAAAGTTGCAGGCACAGGTCAGCAATCTAGCAAATAATATCAGCAGGAGAGCAGAGGAGACAAAGGCCCTATGAAGGAGTATATTCTTACTCTTCTCATTACTCATGCAAGTACCACGAGAAAAACTAAGGGTTTGTTCACAGTGATGGATACAATACACCAGGATAAAGAAAAAAATAAAAATAAACCAAAGGGTATTTATTACTCTGTAGCATATCTAAACATATGAACACACAGAAGAGTGTGGTAAGCTACCACACACTTCCTGCCAGTCCCTAGCCATAGAAGCAGTCGCAAGTTAAGTTAATAAGAGGTAATTGAACTACCTAAGGGTTTGTTTGGTTATTTATTTAGATTTGTGTCCCATCTGATCCCAAGAGTTCAGGGTAGGTGACAACATATAAAACAAAATATAAAATGAATGTAAAGTAAAATACATAAAATAACTCTCCCCCCCCCTCCCCCCTAAAAAGCCCCTTCCAAAAAAAATCCCAAACCCTATCCAGGTCTGCCAAACACCTGTGACAATAAAAAGGTAGAGATAATAAAATGAAGTTAATAAAATGCAATTGCTTCCAGGAAATGATCAGACTTTGGCTAGCCCCAGAGGAAGAGTTGTGGGGCACTGACAAGGAGGTTTTACCTCTTGCTAAAATAACATGCAAAAATGCTAGTAAAAGAGTGACAGGAAATATGGGGGTTAGCTTCCCATGAACGCCTGATCATTCACACCAGCGTTTCCCAAACATTTTGCCTGTGTAACCCCATTTTGAGGCAGCAAAAAAGACATACAGAGTATATCAACTAGCTGTCAGGTTCGTGACCCCAGCAGTAGATGATACAATCCCATTTGTGGCCTTAACCCATAGTTTGGGAACATCTGATTTAAAGATTCAGACACAAAACAGGTAAATTGACCATGATTTCTGTACTGCTATATCAGTATTGTTTTTTTATTTCTGTATCGCTATGTATTGTTTTTTTCCTGGTTTGTAAGCTGCCTCGAGCTGTTTTAGGAGGGGCGGGGTAGAAATTTGATTAAATAAAATAAATAAATAATGTGTGAACAGGCTCCAAGATAATGTAACTTCAGGTCCTGAGACCAAAGTGATGAGAATGTTGCCTTAATGCTTGGTTTGAAGTTCACTGATCTTTGTGAGCTCTCGGAACTTTATATTTTTGAAAACGTATTTGATGCGTGTGACTGTCTTCTTTAAAAATTATTCTTGTGTGGTGTGTTTCCATAGTTAGTGTAATTAATTTAATTATATGCTTGTCCCAAATACAC
The DNA here is from genome assembly GCA_003113815.1 of Sphenodon punctatus. Lineage (NCBI taxonomy): Eukaryota > Metazoa > Chordata > Lepidosauria > Sphenodontia > Sphenodontidae > Sphenodon > Sphenodon punctatus. The sequence continues at coordinate 4,320,523 of QEPC01006720.1, read as the reverse complement.
ATACCACTTAATTAGTAATGAAATTAGTACTAGAACATCAGAGCTTTAATGGTAATGAGGCTGTCCTTGCCTAAGAATGGACTTAGATGGTTTTTTTGTCTTGCTTGCTCTCCCCTTTGTTTATCAGCACTTAACGGGATATTTTAAGTTTATTTAGGGCTTAGTCCTCCCTCTATTAAAGCCAGTGGCTCAGCTGCGATTGACTTTAATAAATGGAGGCTTGAACCCTTAAAGCATTATGCTCCTGCAGCAGTTGTTCTGTGAGAATGCCAGTTTTCATTATAAAGTTGTACACCTTCATAGTTTCAGAGAAAAAAATGCAAATCCACTAACTCTGAGTCTCATCAGAAAACAAATTTTAAAAAAAAACAAAAAACTTGTTTGGCTGGGTTTTTTTAAATAGCCAATATTATGGGGGCCTGCCTCATCATTTTTGACCACTTGAGACTCAAAATGTTGACTTTCACTTTGTAACAAAATACAATGGCTGAAAGAGCTGTTTCCCATAGTTTCTTAGTGCTTCTGCTTCATTTGGTAGTCAAGGAAGCGTTGTTGGTTTTTTCCAAGAGTTAAAGATTAGAAAACATTAGAAGAAAAAAGTAAAGTTATTATGCATGGGCAGTGCAGGTTCATGGCAAGTAACATGTAAGTTACAGAATAATTTTAGAGACAATCAGGACAACTTCCTGCTTATCACTCAGCAAACACTGCTCAAAATGTAGCTATGTCACATATACCTCCTGACCGTCAAGTCCCTCCTAAAACCTACCTATTCCCTCTGACTTTCCCTTTCTCCTCCCACCATAGATTCCTTATTATACTTCTCCTTATACTTTCTAGCTGTATCTGAGCCAAGTGCATCCACCTGCAATGTCTCAACTTTATTAATGTATTCTTCAATTTAAAACAAACAAACATTGGTTTAAGAAAGAAGTTAAGGCGCTTACAAATTCAGCTGTACTCCAAAAAGCATGGAAATTGTAAATTAAAACTGCTGCCTTACCTTGCATGCCATGTAAGCAGTAAAGACATTGTACAGTACAATTTCATGCTTGGTTACAACTTAGGCTCCATGCACCCACACTTTGCTTTGGTCTTTCAGCTCCAGTCCTCTGCAGGCTGGAGACAACACTGAAGCTGAAGACAGCAGGCTCCTCTTTACCCCAATATTATGCTTTAACCTCTGGGTGTTTTTAGAAAAGCACCTCCCCACCGGTCACCCACGCATAATGAATGTTGCAGGACTGCATAGGGCACCAATGCGGCCCTACACCATGCACAATGAGGAATGGGATAATAGGTGGGGAGGTGCTTGTTCAAAAATACCCTCTATTCCCACTGTAGCCACAATTTCTCCTTCATTTATTGCTTCTTTCTCAGGCAGCAGCTCAAGTGCATCTGTTCAGGTGATTACAAACAGGTGAATATTTGTCATGCAATGAGATACTATACTGTATTGTGGGCGTGGGAGAACTGATGGTAATACTGTGGCTTACAGACAGATTCCCCAGCTTCTGCGCTAACTCTTCTTCATTCCATACTCCCCTTTGCTTAGTACTCACAAAAATAATCCCTTGGACTCAGTACAACTGTTTATTTGGGAATGTCCTTTTTGCTTGCAACACATCTTTAGTGTACCATTGCACAATTTAACACTTACCTATGAAGATCTGCTTTTCCAGGAAAACTAAAGGTGAGTGGTCACTCCTGAGCATTTGAAATAATTGTGGACACAGCCTATTTCAGGCACTCCTACACCACTTTTCCTTTGCTCCCTGAAGCCTCCTGGCCTGATGCTCAAGTAAGGACACATCTTTCACTCACAATGTTTTTTTTGTTTTCCTACTTAGTCTATTAATGTTTATGTTTATTTTCGTTGCAGAATCAAGGACTATGCTAGACATCTTACACCCATATGATGAAAAGTGTCCCTGCCCTGAAAGAGCTTACAAAAAATCTTTAACCTATTTTAACCCTTGATAAACCTGGCCCAATGATGGGGCATTACAGTGGGCCAGGAATTAACCATCCCAGCCATAGGCGACTGGTAACCGTCAAGGGGGGGGGAGAGACAGGAGTGGGGGCTGGGCAGGGGTTCTGTAAGCTTCCATTTGGCTTCCCAAAATGAGGGTGATGTGCCTCCCATGTCTTCCCCCCCAGTCACCTATGAGCCTGACTTTGGAAAATGTTCAGCATGGTGCGTTGACAATCCCCTGATGTATTGAATGCTTTGCTGCCTCTTTCTATTTGTGATATTCATCAAACATTTGTGATTATTACTGCTCATTAAAAAGAGCATCTTTGAATGTCACCTTCCAAAAATAGAAACCTAAATAAGATGACCGTGGAAAGAAGGTGCTAAAACAAATTTAAGTTAACTGATAGAATCATGATCAAACCATATTTTGTTTTTATTATTTTTTTACTTTGGGGTAAATTATTATTTAACAATAACACTCAAGGACCACAACCACATTTGTTCCCCTTTGTTCTAGGCAAGGTACGCGCATGTAGTAATTGATATGTCCTGCACTAAAGTGTTTAACCTGTACTTATTAATGTTTGGAAATAGGGCTGTGAGCAGATAAAAATGTATAGCTGATTAACTGTAGCACTTGTTAACCCACTAATCAACTAATTAAGATTGTTATAAATACTATTGAATCTTAATTATACAATGGAATTCAATTGTTTTTGTTGTTGCTCTATCTTCTAAAATTATGTTGATTCTTATTTATTTTAAAATTTTATATTTTATTTTGTTCAGTCTCCTATTTTAATCTGCAACCAATGCATTAATTGATTAACTGGACCAATTAACTAATTAATGTTTTCCATCTAGAGGAAATAAAAGCATCCTAGATTGTAAGCCCCTCAGGGAGGGACCTATCTCTAATTCAGGATAGTTCAGTGCCAGACATTGCTGGTGCTATATAAATAATGATGATGATCATTAATATCAACCAAGGCCAAGAATGGTGCAGGCAGGTACTAAATAAGCTTCTGCACTGTTGATTTCCTGTTCTCACCTATTGCAGTCCTGGGCTTTTCTTGGGCACAAATTTCAAACTGTGAAGTGCATATAAGGGTCCATTAGGGATAGTTCCCTACTTAAGACTTGAATACAAATCACTGACTGGAGTTAAAATATTAGAGCTTGGAGTCACCTTCACCTCCCTCCTAACCTTATAGAATCAGAACCGTAGCATATAGTCCCTTACATAATGTCTGGCTGTGGTAGGGGACTGGGTGCGGGCAAGTCAATTGAAGCTCATTCCAGACAAGAATGAGATAATAATGGTTGAAAGGCTCTGTAATTGGTGGCCATGGGAACCCCTGTCATTGATGGGGTCCAGCCTCCCCATGTCACTCAGGTTTGCAGCCTTGGGGTGCTCCTGTATTTACAGCTGCGCTTGGATTCTCAGGTTGTGGTGTTGGCTATGAGAGCATTTCACCATCCCTATAGGGTGAGTAGACCATGACCCTTCTTATGGACTCAGACCTAGCAACCATCATTCATGACTTTGCAACCTCAAGGCTTGACTACTGTAATGTACTTGATCCGGGGCTGCCCCTAAAGAGTGTTTGAAGGCTTCAACTGGTGCAGAACATGGCAGCCCACCTCCTGATGGGGGTGGACCATTGGGAGAGCAGTACACCAGTACTGTGGCTTCCTATAGGCTGCTGGGCCCTGATCAAGGTGATGGTTTTGACCTATTGTCAGGGGCCATGGGTATGATCCTGGAACTTACAGGCAGGCTCTGGGTCAATAGTCGGAGACGTGGTTGGGTCTGGGCTGGGGGGCTGTCCGTAGTTTGAGCAAGGTCTGGGGCAGAATGAGGGGTGGTCCGATAGAAGCAGGTGGGAGAAGCAGGTGAGCAGGAGAAGAGCTCTAGCAGGCCAATCTGGCTAGCAGTCTGTTGGCCGATTACCCAGAAAATGGGGTGTGGCAGGAAGGGAAACTATATACAGCAGAGGAGGCAATGGGAAGTAGTGCTCTGTTCACATGACTTTCTCCAGCTGTGACAAGGCTCTGGGTGGGATGTGCCTCTTGGGTGAAGTTCCTTGATCTGGCCACGGGTTGCGGTTGTGCAAGTGGTAAGGGCGTACACCTATCAAGCCCTAAATGGCTTAGGGTCAACATACCTTAGGGACCTCCTTCTGTGGCCATTTTTAAATGAGACGTTTCCATGCGTGGATACCCAGTATTCATGTGTAGGAACATCTTGTTTGAATGTGGAGGTGCGTGGATGCGTGCTCCCACAACCCACGCACCTCCACCCATCTCTACCCAACCCCCATGCACCTCTACCCAACCCCCATGCACTGGCAAAAAGGTGGGTTGCTCCATGCATGGTGCTGGGTGTAGATGGGTCTGCTCCCTCCCTCCATGCATGACCCATGCACTGGTGCTCCACCCACCACACATGGACCTGGCCTGCCTCCACCACCTGTTTAAAAACAGCCTAAGACCCATTATGCTCTCTTTCGTCAGCCAGGTATGGCTTTATGCCATTGGTGTGCCAACTGTGAACGGTGACAGTGCAGTTGAAGGCATTCTTGGTGGCTGCTTCCAGCTGTGGTATTCTTTCCTTCCTCAGGTGTGCCAAAGCTCAGCCCTATGCATGTTGTGGAAACAGTGTACATTTTTTGATTAGGTGGGCTTTTGGTCTGGGGATGGGTTAGGAGTGGATATATTTTAATTGTTTCCTGCCCCCCCCCCCCCGTTTTTGTTTTTGTTTTAATGTATCTATTTTTATTTTAATGTAACCTGCCCTGAATCTACTTTTTGTGGGATGGGCAGGGAAGAAATTTAAATAAAACAAATAAACAAAAAACCAAAAATAAATAAATAAGCCACTATAGAAATGTGTAACAGCAAGCTTGCATTTTATACCTGCTGCATTCCCTACATTGTATTTCAATGTTTTCAAATGCTAACTGCTTTCCTCTTTGAACCTCCTTTCTCCTTTTTGCGTTTCTGTCCAGGTTCTTGTACCTCCATACCCTATTGCAGCTGGCTGTGGAAATACCATGCCATTTTCCTCTGCTTTATCTCTTGTGTATGGACCTGTCTCTAATGAATGATTGTACAGTCCCAGGTACATTACTAGCGGCACTAAATAAATAATACATAAATAAATCCTTGTTCTTTCTGATTNGTGGTTTCTACATATATATCAGCCTTCATAGTAGTTCTTGAATAAATACTAGTCATGCTTTAATCTTAATTTATTGATATGTTGATGTTCCTTGGAGTTTGCCAGGGAAATGGCTCCAGTTAAAAATATTTTTGAATAAAACATTTGATCTAAAAGGTTTTAAGAATTCTAGCAGTAGTGATTTATTGGGAAAGTGAAGGTTTTGTGAAATCTTGCATGCAGTATTTACAAGACGATCATTTCTTATCTGCCTGGCTCCTCCGCTTCTAAATGGAGTCCTTCTACAAGACCTGACACCGACGGTTTAGCTGCTAGGTCGTTTGAAGCACCGCATCCTTTTCATTTACTCCTGCTTCTTTGGTAATGTTTCTTTTGGTTCAAAGCACAGTACTCTGTCGGCTAGATAGGGCTTGATAAGTAACGTTTCTCTTGATAGAAAAGATTCACTGTGACAGTTTCAGAGATACCGCGATGTGATTAAATAGGGTTGACAATGTAAAAATCTTCCTTCCTCTGTTCTCTTTGCCAAAAAAAAAAAAAGAAGCTAATTTAGGCTTGTTTCATTTTCTGGTTTTCACAGGAGATGTTCCTTGCTTTCCAACATAGCAAGCTACAATTTAAGAATGGAACCTTGGTATGGGTTCAGAAACTAGCTCCTTTTAAAAAAATATTCTTACATCTCATGTTCGCTTTACCAGTAATGCATAGGTACTTGAAAATGTCTGGGCAACTGGAATCCTTAAACTTATTACTTTGTAATTTTCTCATTTGTGCTTCTGTAGATCTGCTTATCTTACTCACCTGTTTTCTAATATTAAATTTAGATTTGTAAGCTCTTTGAGCAGGAACCATTTTATATTATGTCTGCAGAGTGAGTGCCATCACAATGAGTGTGGATATGCAGGCACTATTGCATTGCAAATAATTAATACAATGAACATATATGATCATATTTTAACTGGTAATAACCAGATAAATGTGAGTATTCAAGCAAAGACCACATGCCCTTGCTGTTAATCCAGTTTATTAATAACCTGTTCTCCATTATAGTGTAGATGGGGAACCTCTAGATCGTGGGCCAAGTCTAGCCCATGGATCCAGTCTCTACCCTCAAGCACTGAAAGAGTGAGCTCAGTGAAAGGGAATAATCTTAAATTGTGATACACAATCACAAGCTTCCCAGCAGTGGAGGTGTTTGTCACGGAGGAACATAGGGTCACACACGTGTAACACGGGCCTACATGTAGACTACAAGTCTGGTAAATATGTAATGCAAGAGGATCCACATGTATGTAATGTTACAATTGAGAACTGTAAAACTCAAATTAGGGCTGTGACATGTGATCAAGCTCCAGGTCACATGCAAAGAGGTCACATGGAAATGCAAAGAGATACACATTCTTTGTATTTGGGAACCCTGGCCCAGACAAGGTGGCCAGAGACATTTATATGCTAATGCAGGCAGCCATTGCCTATGTGCAGAGACAGAGAAAGCGGATACCGAGAACTAAGGGAATTCTAGACGCCTCAAGAAGATACGAGGAGTTTCCTCCTGAGGATATAAGGAGTTGTACTCCAGAGGGGGCAGTGACTTTCAGGAACTCACTCACCATTTTGCAGCCAGCAAGGCTAGAAAAACATGAACTGAGAGACAGGTCTTTGCTCTCTAGCCACTTTAAGTCTGGAGACCCAGTTGCTTACATCAAGGGCTGAGAAGAACTTATGGACCTTTGTAGGGTAAGATGCTTATTTAGGAACTCAACCAGTATTTATTTATTTATTTATTTACTAAATTTATACCCCGCCCCTCCTGAATACAGCTCGGGGCGGCTTCCAACAATAATAAAAATACATATAAAACAGATATAAAACAATTTAAGACAATCAAAACAGTTTAAATGTTTTAAAACAGGGCCCCGAGATACAATTTAGCATAAAACAATAAATAGGGTAGGGGAGATAACAAGCCCTAACCCCCCCTCCCCCCCCCCCACCCCAAAGGCCTGGGCGAACAGCCAGGTTTTACAACACCGCCGGAATGTCAACAGGCTTGAGGCCAGGCGAGCTTCCTCCGGAAGGGAGTTCCAAAGGCGTGGCGCAGCCACCGAGAATGCCCTCTCCATTGTGGGCCCCCCACTTTATGCAGGGGACCTCCAGGAAGTCACCCCCAAACAACCGAAGGAGTCGCTCTGGAGCGCAGAGGGCGAGGCAGTCCCTGAGGTACGAGGGGCCCAGACCATGAAGGGCCTTATAGATCAACACTAAAACCTTGAACCTAGCGTGGCATGCTACTGGCAACCAGTGCAGAGTCCGGAGCATTGTGGTGCTGCAGTGAACATGGTTGCCTGTCTATACCAGTTTCCAGTGCTAGCTGGAGGTGTCAGGGTGGTTCTTGTTTTGGCACCAATAATTGAATGAGTGTTTGAAATGGCACAGCCAGGCTGTGACCCCAAAAAACCAACACTCAGCAGCATGTTGCACAGGAAAACCAAGTCCTGCAAACTGGCTCCTCGTTTTTTGTATGCACAGGGCTTCTAGAAGCACAAATTATGAGGAAGCAGGCGAGGACACAAATCTGCCTTCATGTTTCTCCACATTTTGGTGAGCACAATGGTCAGACATTTAGCAGGAATAGCATTTGGGGAGACTTGGGATCAGGCATTTTAAGTGGCTTTGTATACATCTTAATATATTTTTATGTACTGTAACCCTGCCTGAGCCCCTGGAATAGGGAAGGATAAAAATAAGCAATAAATGCCAGAACTGGGTGAGCGCTCACACATTATACTATGTGGCTCATTTGCACTAGGGCTTTTCCTTTTATTTTGATAAATTATATATAATATTTGTATACGTTTATTTATACTTAGGTGTAACCTATACGTAGGCCTAGCAGTAAGGGCAGTTTGCTTTTCTTACAGATTTGATTGTTTATTTAAATTCAATTGCAATAAAATTTGCTGTTTGTTGATCATCAAGCAATGCAATTGTTCCCAACCTTTCCATGCAGAACTCATTTATTCCAGAACTATTCTAAGGCTCCTCTTTCCACATAAGGACCAGTCCACCTCCACCCATTTAACTCTGTGGTCTACCCCCCACCCCCTCCAATATCCTTGTAACTCATTCACAGCCTATGTTGAGAACTTGTTTTATAATATTATGGAGAACTGCCTTAGTGCCTAGGGCCATGACTGAGATGTAGACAGATGTAACCATAAAGCCTTTCTTGGTTTAGGGTAATCCCACATAGTAGCAGATAAGCATTCATTAGCTTATGTTCAGTTCAGAACTGAGCTTGATTTTTCCAATGTTAGCTTGATTACTTCTAGCCCTTATACTAAATCAAAAGGTAAGAAAAACACAAAAAGCAGGTTGGGGACAGTCAGGGGTAAGAGAAGGTGAGTTGCTGTTTCTACTGATGCTAGAGCCTCCAAGGAGCCATGAAAGCAAAGGTGGTGTGCCCTGATCCACTATTTCTGCTGCTCAAACCCAATGGGTACCAGAACTTTGATACCAGGGGAGGGAGAAGCCACACTGCCCTGTCCCTGGGGAAACTAATCAATGTAAAGTGTCTTGTGGTTCTCTGAAAAAGGAAAACTTTGGTATGGGCTTGAGAACTTTGCCCATTGCTCGTCTACAGTGTATTGCAACAGTAAATCACTAGGGAAGCACCACCTAATAGATTACACTAACTGCTGTTATTCAGAGAATCATCTTGGGGGGCCGGGGGGGGAGATGAGCCTCTTCCATTTATGTAGTTCAAAAGAACTATTTAAGTTATGCTGAGTATATTTGAGCTCCATTCGAATAATCACATTTCTGCTGAGGAAGGGACTCTTGGAGGAACTATAATAAAGAGAACATTCTTGCAACTATGTAGTGCATGCATCCAGACATTAGACCAAATGTCAAGAGGTTCTCTAGGAATCTAGCATATTTTAGTGTCACAGGAGATCAAATTTTATTTTTATTTTTTAAGAGACAAGTTTCCTTACGGGCACCTAGACTGTATGCTACAAGTTACTGGAGCAAGTGATTAGCCACTACTGTGCCTCCTTTGTATTTTTGTAATACAAAATCAAGTGTTCTGGCTATGGCAACACTGTCCTCACTCTGGATACCAGGCCCCATGAGAGCACGTATCGGGAAATTTACAACCTGTGTGGGTCAGTCAGAAAGGAGAACCACAGGCAACAAGCCACCATCTTTACCTAAGGTTCTTCAAACATAAATAAAATCAAAATATTTAATTGTGAGGTAACAGTTCAAAGAATGATGGCATTAAGCTATGTATAACTTATCCCAATTTGATAAGTGTGCAATTGTACCTTTGAGCATTTTTTCCCCCAAAAGAAACTTCTCAGCTCTATCAAGTCCCAGTGAAGCTCAGTAAACAGGCTTCCACAGAACAATCTTTGCAAGTGTTGCCTGTCTACCAACAGCACGATGACCTCCATCTCTCTCACTCTTTCTACAGTTATTCCTTCTCCCTGCATCCATGTCATTCTCTTTTCTCCTCTCATGGACTATACCCTATTCTTTCTTTCCAAGTCCTTCTCTTTCACTATTAAGTACAACCCATGGATTTCAATTCCTCATTGAAGTCCTTAGTGCAGCTCTCAACAATTTTAATGCTGGAGGACTGCACCCTCTGTATTAAACTCTTTTAATGTCTTACTTTTGGTGCTAAATACGCCACTACCTTTCCTAGTTCCTGCCTGACATCTCTACATCATTTCTTCTTGGATTCTGTTCCCTACTTTCTATTGTCATTTTACCCCCTCTTTCTGGGAATCCCCAACTCCAAAGCTACCTGCTACCCAAAAAAATCTTTTAATCCATAAGTTCCATTTTCTTACCCATCTTGAAACCCAGAAGTTAAAGGCAAGTAGAATTAGTTTTATTGGGGAACAGACTGTAGGGAGGAGGACAAGCCAACAATAGGCCAAAAAGTTAAATTATTTTAAAGTGTACAGGGCTAAGAAGAATGCAGTGTTTAAGTACTGCAGAAGTCAGTTGTTTACAGGTCTGTCATTGCTGAAAAAGTTGGTTGGAAGAGACTGCTGGTCTGAAACTGGAGATGGATATTGCCACGGCTTTTGCTGCTAGGCAAACTCAAAATCACAAAACTTAGATTTGCATTTGAATGGTCAAATTTGAGGGGAGAGTGAAATCCTGACACTACTTATGAGCTTAAGTACCCACTGACGACAACAATTGCAGCCTTAAACTCTTGCAAAATGCGGAGTTCAGCTTCAGAACAATCAAAAAATCAAGAATGATTAGTTTTGGTTTGAGAGCAGTTATAAATTTAAAAGTTCTCGTCAACATGTGCCGAATTTGATTAAAATGGAATGTGAATAGCCAAGTGCCTGATGTTCACTTCAAAACCAAAGTCTATAATTTTCCCACTAGGCAGGTAGAAATAGGCTATGCCTATGCAGTGTATTACCAAAGTTTAGAATACCCCATGTAATGTACATTTATTGTGAGTCAAGTAGCTTCCCCCCACCCCTCCAAGTACACTGGATGATAGGTATCTTTCCCCACACCATTCAATGCACCCACTTGACTGAACACACAATAGTGATTCTGCCCCCTCAGTAAAGGAAAGTCAAGGAATATTTCTACTGTCTTAGACATCACCTTTACTGTTTTTTCCAAGCATGACAAATTAAGAAGCAGAGCACAACAATTTACTGTTTTAATTTCCATAGTTTGTAATCCTTCTGGGAATATACACTTTTCCCTGAAATATCCCTCCTTCCCAAAGTCCAAGTGGGTTTCAACAATCTTTGAAGGAAAAAAAAAAAAGCAAAGCACAAATTTAGTTGTCTAGTTAGACTGCATCTTGTAAGTCTTCATCTAAGTCAACCATTCAAAAAATAAAAAGAAATTCAGAAAAGTTATGTTCACCTTTACTCACACAAGCTTTGTAATAAACTAAAATTTAAAATGCTCTTTTTGGAGGAAAGGGTATTAACAATAGTTATTGCAAGCAGGTCCAGTTTAGTGGCTATCAGATGGAACAAGGGCCAAGCTTAAGTTTCCGAGACAGGAAAGAGGCTGAAGCAGTTGCAAAGATGAGATGTCAACGTGATCTACTGTTTAGTAGGGACTAAAAGTATTGCTGGCTTAATAATGCAAAGAGATTTCTCCTCCTTGCCAAAGGAAGTTCTGTATGCTACTTGTTGGAAAGGGCTTTTCAAATAATGTTTTACTTTATAAACATTCCAAAAGAGCCAACTTAATCTGCAGAGAATAAATGAGAAACTGGATAAAGTGAAATGCTTGTGTCGTTTCACTTCAAAAATCTGTTTTTCACTTCACAATTACTGACAAGACTAGTGTACATATTTCTGCACCTGCACTTGTAAAAGCAGATAAAATATTTAATATGTAATTTACAATTTACCAGCATGACATACAGGATGAATATAGTATATCAAAGTTGACAGTTATGGGCTTGTGCAAACCCTGCAAAAATAGTAATTTCGATATCTGCTAACTAAAAAAAAAAAAAATCAGTCTGCAGTTCAGAAGTGACTCTGTTCAATCTACCACAAAATACAAAGGGCTGCAAAAATGTATCATTCCAACAACAATGTATATAAGTTATTAAATAATGATTGGATTTAAAATATAGATGAAGCCTTTAAGTAGGTCTTTTCTACATGCATATTATTCCTCATTAAAGAAAAATATGTAAGAAGGCCATTGGTAATTGCTTTGTTAGCCATTGTAGAAAACGCCAATTCTCTGGTCACAGACTCCACTAGTTTAGCACTTAAGGTCTCTGCAGTGTTATAAATGATTTTTTTTAAAATACTGTTAATTCTATTATTCCATCGGTAAAGGATGTGTGACTTTGAATATGGCAGTCTTCATGTTGAAGGGACATGATCCACAGTTTTATACAGTTATCCAGAAGAGCAGCATCCACCACTACTCTGTACTTGTGGCTCATCATCAATAATTTGTACACCCCGTCTTGCTGTTCCTGACTGACTGGAACCATTGCCTCTTGCTCTTTCATCCACTTGAGCAGTTTCTATCATTCCTGAAGAATAAGGGCACGGAATTAGGCTTGACACCGGAGTGCAATTTTAAAGATAGAACAAGCATGCATTTAAGTTCTATGCACAGAATTACGAAGTTATCCATAGCAGCAAGGTAAGGTGCCAGTGTTTCAGCTGTAGTTTATCCTTTTTTTATTACCCATCTATGCCTTAAGATTTTAAAAAAGCAGCCTAAATTTGTAGCCCATGTACAGGCTCGAATACTACCCACCAGTTTGTAATGCAGGCAGGTGGATACTCAATAGTTTTGAGGAATCAGACCACTTACCCTGGAGCCTATGTAAATTAGGCACTTAAGTACACATTTCTTAAAGTAAAAAATTCTAGCTCATGACAAGCCCTTACCTACGTACGGGTAAGAAGTTTTTCAACTTCAGAATACATCAGCAGGAGCTATTGTTAAAATTTTTCAAGTGAAAAAAGTTTAACTGCAATCCTAGATTAGCTTTTAACTCTGTGCAATATGCAGAATTCTTGGTGCATGATAACAAGAATATGGCAAAAAGTTTGTGGTGCCAAGGTGTTAAAATGAAATACAACTTCAGGAGAAGCAAACGTGTGCTAAATTTAGAGAGTAGTATAGGGAAATAAAAATCAAACAATTTCACTTCAGGATTGTGCTTGTATTTTTCCCCTGGCTTAGTTTGAGGATACACTTTGTCACATTCAACAGGAAGTCCATGTGCAACCTCTCCTCTCCACTGGCTTCCCCTTCCTGAGCGTATTCTGCACAAGCTCCTTGTCTTCACCTACAAAGCCCTTCACAAGCTCGCTCCCCCGCCCCCACACCTCTCTGCCCTGCCTCACACACCCACGCCTCCTCTGCTACCCCAACGCCTTCATCCCTTCTCCCTTGCTGCCCCGCACGCCTGGAACTCCCTCCCTGCTCTTGTCTGCCTTGCCCCACCCCTCCATGCCTTCAAGTCTCTCCTCAAAACCCACCTCTTCCGCTCCACCCTGCCAAACTCCTGCTAACCATCCCCACCCAGGATTATCCCCCACCTGTTATCCGCAAACTCCCAATGTACTGTAACCAAGCCAAGAACGTGTAACTGAGTTCTCACATCCTCATGAATGTCGCATCCCTGGTCTCTCCCTCTGTTCCCCTTCCCTGTCTCCCCTCCCCGTCTTTAACTGTAAGCTCTTGGGCAGGGACCATGTATTTTATTCTCTGAAAAGCGCCAGGTACATCGCTGGTACTATATAAAAGCTTATAATAATAAGTCAACATGGCTTCAAGTTTAGACCTGAAATACTGCAGTACTACAGTTCTGATTTTACCATTTCTATTTTTGATCTGCTTTCAAGAATAGTAGGACACTGACTTAGTCAATTTTTTCTTTCAATCTTATCTATAAGGCACACTCAGTCATGTTCCTTTGATTACCCTGAGCAACTAAACTTTCCACACCAAAGGCAACCAAATACTTACTTTTACAAAGATCAAGGAAGAGCTCTTCAATTCCTTTGTTCTGTTTAGCTGAAGTGTGATAGTGTTTTGCGCCCACTGATTCTGCATATCTGTGGATATTTAAATAGAGAAATTTTAACATTCTACATCTAACAAAACTTGTCATTTTCTTTCAAGCCAAAACGTATTTTATCTGTACGTAATCCTTAAAGTCAGATCCTGATATTTAAATGAATTCTATGTTCACAACTAATACAAGCTATGCTATCCTACGATAAGCAGTCCAAGCTCAAAGGAACTGAAAAGGAAATTAATGGAGATGGACATTTCAAAAGTCAAATCTAGTACGGATATTTTTATTTAAGAGTACGCCATACATGACAAATTGGCAAAAATAATAAAACACCAGCCACAACTAGAACACTGCAATTCTCTCTGAAAGCCTTATGGGTAATTTATTCTTTTATTGCACAACTGTGTAACATATATTAATATTTAAAGAAAAACGTACGTTTCTGCTTCTTGAACTGAAACATGCCTTTCCTTTTCCAAGTCTATTTTGTTACCTGTGAGGGATAAGCAGAAGTCTTTAGAGATTGTAGTTTGCAGACTATAGAAATATCACTTTCAATAACAAAGCAACCTAGTGTCCCAAGACAAGGTTGAATTTTGTACCTATGCTTCGGGGGGCTTTTGCAGTTTTTAAAATTTTTATATTAATATAAATAGGGAGTACAATATGGTGGGAGTGATTTGGAGACAGCCATGACTCACCTGTTGTCTTCTGGAGGGGGGCGAATATGGACTCATGTATGAGAGGCATGAGAATGGGTGGGGGCATTAGAATGAAGTTATTTTGTGTTTTACTTGTATGCTATTAATGTATTGTAAGCTGTCCAGATTCCCATGGAATGAGAAGGCTATAAATCTAGAGGATGATGAAGGCAACAGCAAAGTTAGTTCTTCCTCTTCTTCACCCCATTACTTAGACTAGGGTAGGCAAACTGTGGCTCAGGAGCCTTATACAGATTTCAGACAGTTCAAGAGTGGCTTTTGGCCAGGGCTAGCTCCAGGCCGATGCTGCCTTATTGGTCCTATGTCTCAGCTCACTGTACCTAAATCTTAGCAGCTGAGCTGCAGCTGGTCCTCACAATCTCAGCTGCCAGGACTGCAGAGCAAGAACTCCGCCAGCCAATCATGAAGCAGGATAGGCTCAGCTTGGGAAATGCCTCAAAGAGATGCGTGTGTCTCTTGTGACCCTTGGCCATATGAATATTTTGCTATGCAACTGCTGGAGTTGGGAACTTTGCCCACCCGGACTTAGACAGGAGGTGGATGTTTAATCATCTTCCCCACTTGCAGCAAACCCCATATAATTAACCCATTTTCTGTTTGGCAATAGGAGCCCAGTTAATAACTAGAGCTATTATACTATTGTATTTTGATGATTAAACCCTTAGAAAAATACTCAGAAAAGTTATATCCAGTGTTTGATACTTAAGCCAAACAGAGATTTTAGGCTGTGTCAGCTGCTGACATACGCTTCATTTGCTATTTCGTACTTTCTCCCTGAAGCCTAGTGCATTCCTTTCTGAATTTATCCATATGTTTCATGGGAGGTAAACAAAAAGATAGCTCCAAATTCAGAGGAAGATTTACAGGTGTTTTGTTTTCACCTGAGCACGAGTGAAAAACAGCTATTTGAGACAATCAATTGCAATTCAGAAACTTACAACAGCAAATTACAGCAATGTTTTAAATATACTAAACCTGTGACTGATCAGAAAACAAAGTTCTCCTACCAGTCATAGCCAGAATCAAATGAAAAATCTCTACTTACCAACTATACATAGACAGATTTCATTTCCCAACATTTTCCTTAGTTCCTTGACCCAGTTTTTTACCTGCATGCAGATAAGACAGATTTCAGTTTTCAGGACAGCTTTAATGAGAACACACACCCATTTAATTGAGAGTATCGTGCTAACAATTTTACCACAAGTAGGCAGTTTCTCCTAGTTACTTGACATTAATATTAAGCCATAGACTATCATCATATCAGAATATCAGTTTAACAGAACTTGCTCCCGTTACAAGTTTTAAAACCTTTACAAAATCTGAAGTATAATGATTTAATTTTAAGTCTGCTTAAGGTAGCTGTTACCCAAATTAAATCAATGTTCTATTTGAAAGTTTCCCTTTTATCACTACTCTCAAGTAGTAGGGGAAACTGAATCTGTTTACTTCTGGTGGATAGACTGAAGTGTCATATTACCTTCTGAAAAGAGTCTTCATCTGTTATATCATACACTAAAATGGCTCCATTGGAATCTCTGTAGTAAATTGGACCCAATGCATGGAATCTTTCCTGACCTGCTGTATCCTGGATTTGGTAAACACACTTGTTAGCGTTCATTAAGAAATAAATGAAAACACCAAATTTCTTAGTTGGTAACACTTTGTTTACCCTGAATATTAGATCACAATTCTACAAAAAGCAAGAGAGTGTAAAATCATGACCGAAAAATGAACATACCCATATGGCAAGATTGACTCTTTTTCCTCCAATGTTTAACTTCTTTGTTAGAAAAGATGCCTGAAATTGAAAGTATAAGAATATTAAGTGTATATCTTTGCTCTATACTGTAACAGTTATGTTGATTGAAGAGCTTTTTGTGACTTTTTTTTGGAGTAATTGTGTACAAAAGATGGTCCTACAGTTAATAAAATAAGTCATGAAAAATCCGTTTAAGCCATCATTATTTATTTATTTATAAATATTTGTTAGCCACCCCCTCATGCCTACAGCATCTTGGGGCAGCTTACAGCATAAAAACACACATTAAAATTCATTAAAACAATGTTTTAAAAATACAATCCCGCCCCTACCCCACCCTCCCCTTCGAAGGCCTGGGCCAACAGCCAGGTCTTGCAGGCTCGACAAAACGCCAACAGACCTGGGGCCAGACGGGCTTCCTCCGGGAGGGAATTCCAGAAACTCGGCCCGGCCACCGAGAATGCCCTCTCCATTGTGGCCCCCCGCTTTACACGGGGGACCTCCAAAAAGGCGCCCCTGGTGGATCGCAGGGATCGCTCTGAGGCGCGGAGGG
>QEPC01006720.1:4280148-4296114 GCA_003113815.1 Sphenodon punctatus | reverse complement strand
CTTCAGCGCTCCTCGTCTAAAAACGGTCTCAGAGGATTTCTCCTAGTGCTAGTTTTTGACAGGGAGGCAGCTAGGCCTAACTGTTTAACCCCTTCAGACATGAAGCAACTGCTTAGCTATAATCTGGAGGGGTTTTTTATGTCACCATCTGCTGACAAAACTGTAGATTACACTGTCAAAGCAACCAGACAAATATAGTTCCTAAGTCCCGTCTCTAATGAACTGTGCTTTGGAACACCGCTTTGAAGTGCTGAAGCGCTGAAGACCCTAGCCAAATATTTTGTTTATTTAGTCAGTTTGTATATTTAATACATTTATACTCCTACATAGTTGATATATCAATTAGTAGAATGGATGGTAACTTTAACAGCACTAGTCATTCAGCTTTACATGATGTTTGGTATAATATAAATTTTCTAACAGTGCAATTTTCTTCATAGTGTTTATATTCTGTATTTGATTAGTTAAAATTAATGGTAAACTTATTTGTGGTTAACATGTCACTGTACATACATGACTATTTCTGTATTTAGAGACTTACATGCTTACATAGACTGTTCAATGATATTAATTTCATAAAGTTAATACACATTTTTGTTTAAGAATGTTTAAGATATTGATAGAGAATAAGGGGAAAGAGGAAACAGATGGAACTGGGCCCATCTGGGATCTGAATGTGCCCACGTTGGCTTAAGTTTATTTAGTTGTTTGCTTTCGAAAACATATGGTCCAGGATGTGTGATGTTTACCTATAGGTGTTTTTGTTTACCTGATATCCCAAAAGGATCAATTGAGGACATACGTTTTCATAATTTAACACAGTATTTATGATTGTAATCGTTTATTGAAATCTCACCATGAGTGCCTCTCACCATGAGTATCTTAAAGTGTGCTCGTGGAATGTGAGGGGACTTAATGAACCCTCTAAAAGAATTAAAGTTCTCAGACACCTCAAATCCAAAAGATGTCAAGTAGCATTATTGCAGGAAACTCATTTATCAGAAATAGATGCAGATAGAATCAAGAAAATGTGGGTAGGTGTGGAGTTTCATTCATCTTTGGACTCAGAGTAGAAGCACTGCTATTTTGATCCATAAAAATGTAGCCTTTCAGTTTATACACTCTTGGTCTGATCCTGAAGGAAGATATGTTCTTCTTGAAGGCTGGTTTAACTCAAAGCGGCTAATTTTGGGAAGCATTTATAATCCAAGTGGAGGGAATGCTGAATTTTTCAAGGATATAGCAGACATTATCTCTATGAAAAAAGATATTCCAGTAATTCTGGGGGGTGACTGGAATAATACACTTGATAGACATCTGGACAAATCCAACTTTTGAGATCCACAAAAAGCTATAGGACAACCATTACCACTAATGAAAGAGCTTGATTTAAAAGATATATGGAGGCTGAGAAACCCAAAAGGAATGTGACTATATGTATTTTTCCACAGTTAATTCATCTTACTCCAGAATTGATTTTTTCCTTGTCTTCTATGTTGATCCCTGCATGTCTAGAGGCAACTATAGGTAATGTAACTAATTTCAGACCATGCCCCAATTGTACTCACTGTAGATACTGGTTATGCTTTGCTAAAATCCTCTAGATGGAAGCTAAACACTTTGCTCTTAAAGGACTCAAGTTTTTGTTGCACAATTGAACTGGCCATTTCAAGCTTCTTGCAAGAAAATACAGATTCAATTGCTTCAGATGTCATTCTGTGGGGAGCGCTGAAAGCTACTATCAGGGGTGAATGTATAAAATATGCCTCAAAAAAGAAAAATCTTCCACTTGATCCAGCAAGCTCAAATGTCAGAAGCTTCTTATGTAGCCTTATCTCTAGATGCAGAGAAGGTCTTTGATCTAGTGGAATGGCCCTTCCTGATGGCAGTCCTACAGAAATATGGATTTGGACCAGCATTCCTAAACTGGATTAAGATATTATACAAGTCGCCTCTTGCTTCAGTGTTGACTAATGGAATAATCTCTTCTACATTTCAGTTAGAAAGGGGGACGCGACAAGCCTGCCCCCTTTCACCACTCTTTAATTTATCTCTTGAACCACTAGCAATGTATATTTGCCAGTTTTCAGCCATACAAGGTGTGACTATAAATAAAAAAAGAGTACAAAATTATTTTATATGCAGATGATATTTTTGTAGTTTTAAAGAATCCATCCACATCAATTCCACCATTACTAACAGCAGTGGACATTTTTTGAGAGATCTCTGGCTTTCGTATTAATTGGAATAAAACCCATGTAACGGATGTGTCCAAAAGATCAGATTCATCACAGTTCCAGCATTTCCATTTTCAAATTTGTAAAGAAATTACTTAGGTGTCAAAATCAGTTCTAATCTCTCAAAAATCATCCCTACAAATGTAGACTGTCTTAAAGCAAATATCCAGGGATATAGAAAGATGGCATCTCCTCCCACTATCCTTATTGGGGAGAATAGAAATAGTAAAAATGAATATTTGCCCAAGACTAACATATATGCTTAGCTTACTGCCTTTAAAAGTACTTGCCTTGCTTTTTGCTCGAATAAATAAGCTTATTACACAATTTATGTAGGACAGGAAACCACCTCGGCTGTCACACAAAACTCTTAAAAAGTCCTGCACAACTGGAGGTATGGGTCTGCCAGATCTCTCTCTCTCTCACTTGGCATTTCACATGTGCTCTATTGCAAGATGGCTCGTCTTCAATGTCTCTCCATACACACCTGTTTGGTTGGAGATTGAAAAAAGCTTAGCTGTGTCTATTGGTTCTCTCTTTGTTTTTCCATATCTTAAGAGGCTACCACCACCCTTACGAAGGAATCTAGTTTTTTCTCATCCTCATGGAGCATACTCCAACGTGTCAAGGGACTAACAGGATCAGTCCTTACAAATTCTCCTCTTGTTCCTCTATGGGATTAACCCACATATCAGGATCAAAGGCAGCTCCACGCTGAAAGCAACTTGGACAGAAAAGGGGGTAACAAAAATTGAAGATTTGCCTGGCCTCATTTGGTTATATTCTTAACAAGTATCAACTACCAGCATCACACAGAAATTTCTTCTATCAGCTATGCACTGGGATTCAGAAACAGCTAGGGAATACCTGGTCTGATGCAAGTCTTTCATCTCTAGAAGAGCACATTAAGAAATATGCAAACAAGAGTCATTTTGCAGGAATTACTTATACATGGCTTAATGCTTCCCAGTACCCTATCAATCTTAACCTAAAAGGAAAGTGGGAAAGAGAACTAAGTCTTAAAGTATCATTAGAAACATGGGGAAACGTTTGGCTTAATATCAAAGAGACTTCTAGCTCTTTAGCTTTGTGATTTTTTCAGAAAAAAATATTGAACATACTACTGGACTCCAAAACGCATGTTTAAGGCTGGATTGACAACACAAAGTGAGTGTTGGAGATGTAAGCAGCGACATGCTAATCTTTCGCACATCCTTTACAGTTGTCAAAAAGTGCAAATGTTCTGGAACACTATATTCAGTGCCCTATCAAAAGCTTTGAGTGTTACTATCATTCCTTCTGCGACCTTGTGGAGTTTGATAAGTTAATTTTACTGGTTAACAACAGGAAATGGACTGCAGTGGCTATTCTCAGGATAACTCTTAGCTACCAGAAAATGGAAGTCTGAATATCCTCCAGTATATTCTGACTGGTTGAGTGAATTCTCTACCACTGCATTAATGGAAAAAATTACATTGTGTAATAGAAAGGCTTGGAAAAAATAGGAGGTTGATTGGTCACACATGCAACAGCTGCATAACATTTCATCTAATTAATTGAATAATAATTTATAAACTTCTTTGCAGATTGTATTTATCCATTGTGTTCTCACATACATAGATATTTAAGTCTATTAACAACTGTTGCCTTATGGGATCAGGTGGTTTTTTCCATTTTGGGGGGAGGGGCTGGTGGGAGCTGGGGGATGGTAGGGTTCGTTAAGTTTTTGCATAATGAAAATTGAATTTTTCTATGTGTGATTCTTGTTTATATTCCAATGATATCTACTTTGTCTTTTTATTGTTTATATATAACTGTACAAACATATAAGTTTAAAAAAATAAAATAAAAAGAAGATGTATGCCTCTGTTGAGCTGATACACTACACCTCCTGCTCTCCCAGAGATACTGGATAATAAATTCTGATGGTGTCTTAGCAACCTCTTTACTTGGGTTTTCTGATGTGGATTTGATCTGGTAAATATCTGTACTTCTTCCATTGTGCTCTCCTGATCACTTTTACCTTTCCTACCCAGAGAATCTTCCTCCTCACCTGCCTCCAGAGCCATTAATATTGTATCGGATTCATCATAATAGGGTTTTGTCATATTCACATGTAAAACCCTCCATCTCCTCTCATTAGCCATTTCAATCATGTAAGTTACATCGGATAATCGTTGTTTCATTAAATGAAGTCCTTCCCAAGCTGCCTGCAGTTTCTTCTTCCTCACTGGAACTTGTACCAACACTTGATCTCATGCTGCATATGTTCTGTCTCTAGTCTTTTATCATACCACATTTTTTGTTTGGTTTGGGCCTCCATTAAATGTTTCCTAACCAATTCCATAATTTCAACCATTCTCTCTAAATTTCTAACACATTCTACCACTGAGTCCCCTTCATTTTGTAACCTCCCTTCCCATTCCTCTTTAATTACATCTAAAGGTCCTCCAGCACTTTTCATACAGTAGCTCAATTTGTGAAAATTTTGTGGACTCTTCTGGTACTTCCCTATAGGCAAATAGCTATTGTGGTAGGTATCTATCCCAATCACTCACCCTCTGACAAGTGAAAGCTTGTAACATGCTTTTCAAAGTCACATCAAACATTTCCACCAGCCCACTGGTTTGGGGATGGTATGGTGAGGACCTAATCTGTTCTACTCCACGTTGTTAAATTTAAAGGCAGCTCTATGTAAATGAAGTTTGTCCCCTGGTCTGACAATATCTCTTCAGGAAAGACTACTGGACTGAATATTCCTATTAGGGCCTCTGCTATCCTTTCTGCCTCAATTTATTTATACATACAAGGATTTTTATTCTCTGGCATAAAGGTTTTTATGCCTCTGGCAGCTCACAACAGTAAGAATAATAAACCAGCCAACAAAATAAAATTAATCTAAAAGGTCTCTAAATCCACTCCCCCACCCCAATCCCCCTCCCACTACCCATCTCCCCCACCAAAAGCCTGGCAAAAGAAGTCTTACAATGGCGCCTAAAGGAGGGAAGATCTGGGGAGACAGATCTCTACCGGGAGGGAGTTCCACAGCCGCGCTGCCAACACTGAGAATGCCCTTTCCAATGGTGCCCCCCGCTGCACATTAGGAACTTCAAGGACGCTTCTGTCTGACAGCAGGGACCAATTGAGAACCGAGGGGCGAGGCGGTTCCGCAGATAGATGGGGCCCAAGCCATTTAGGGCTTCAATGGATGTCAATGCTACTCATTCAGGATATCTGGTAGCAAAATCTACCAACACCAGTATGTATTTCTCCCCTGTTCTTGTGTGTTTAGTAGAGGTCTGATATAAATCCCCTTTCTTTAATGGTGTATCTAGCCAAGGGCTGCAAAACTGTCCTTGGATGATCCCCCCTTTCCTCTGGCAGATATCACAAGACATGCAATACTCCTTTTTACTTTCTGGGGTATTCCTGGCCAGTAGTAGTTCTGGGACAAGTGCTTCCTACCTTTTTGCACCCCTAAATGTCCTGCTAGGGGAATCATGGGCTTCCCTTAACAACTGTGCCCAATATTTGAGGCACAACCAATTGTGTCCTTACTTCCCACGCACTCAAGTCTCCTTGGAGTATAAATTTAACAAAGTAATTTATTCTTCCATAGAAACCTTTCTCTAACCTCAGTGGTCAGCATGGGTACCCCCAGTTCAGCTTTACCCCTGCATTTTGATAAGGGTTTTGTTCCTTTTCTGGTTTTCTTTAAATTCTTCATTCCAGTCGACTGATATTTCATCCTCCGAGTGTGCAGGTACCTTTCTGGGCAGTCTCTTTTGCCTTCCTCACCACTCTGAGATCTTGTCCCTGACCTTGTTATACTGACCTAATGAGCATGCAGTTCTTGTTCTCCCTATCTTCTTTCTTAACAAGTTCATTTGGAGCTGGTTCTCTTAAATACATTTCCCAATAACACTGGTAAGAGAACTTGATCAGTAACTCCAACCAGTCATCCCCCCCCAATTGTGCCACTTTAAACACACCTTATCACTAGGTATTTTCTGTACTCCCCCTCCTAGAGGATGTATAGCTTTTTCCCTTATTTAAATTCAATTTTGTTAGGTCTACTAAATCAGGGTGTATTCATTTTTTTCCAGTGTCCCACTAACCCTCCATTTTTTTGTTCCTACTCCATCCAACTCCACTGGTTCAATAAAGCCAGTGCGAAGATTCCCCTGGTTCCTTTGAAGTCAGGTAAACTTGGGCTTCACCCTGTTTCCATTTCTTTTCTCTTCAGTCACCATATCCACCTGAGCCCCACTGTGCTTCATTTCTATACGTCTGTAATTTTAGGACAAATCCTCATTATGCCCAGGTTTATGGCATAAATAGCAGGTTTTACTTTTCTTCTCCTCTGGACACCCTTTTTGCTGTATGATCCAAGTTTTTACACAGAAAACATTTTCCCATCCATGTCTTGGTTATGAGGTGGCCCTCTCTGGATTCAGAGTTTTCCCAATCTGTGGTCCTAGAGAACTCACCCTGAGAAAGAACCAATCTTCCCCACCCCCTTCTGTACTCCAAATTCCTTTTCTATCTCTATTCATCTGCTAGTTCAGCAGCTTCTTTTACAGTAATAGGTGGTCTATTCCCTACCCACAACTTAACATCGGTTGGAAAATTGGCATAAAACCTCATACACCTGCTCAACTGAGTTCACCCTTTTCTCCATTAACCATTTCTTTAATTATAAGTTAATCAGCATATTTTACATAGTTATTAGGGGTGCACCAAACAGGTACTCGTGAGGATTTCCACGGTTGAGTGCTGGGATCGAGTCCTTGCCCCTCACTCAACTGGAAGTACTGGGGCTTTGGTAATGCCAGTAACCCTTAATGGCCAGTAAACCAATACAACGGCAGATGCTTAACTGAAACAAAGGAAGGGGGGAGGCTCTGAAATGCCAAAAAAAGTTAGGAGGGGGGAAAACGAGGAAGAGACAAGAGGAATAGAAAGACAAGGAGAGGAACTGGGTGGGACAGGTAGGAGGTCATTCAGAGCATCTAGAATTATTGGGGGGGGGGGCTGGGTTGAAAAATGGATGAGACCACCAGTAGCAGCTGGAATGGAATGGGGCTGGGTGAAATAATGGGTAGAAGGCCACCAGGAGTGACTGGAATTGGGGAGGCATGGCAGAATGATAGGTAGGAGGTCTCCGGGAGTGACTGAAGTGAAAGGGAACTGGGTAGAATGACAGGTACAAGGACACTGGAAGTTGGAATGATGGAAGCTGCATGGAACAATGATACACAGACACTGGGAGCAGACGAAGTGATGGGGAGCTGGGTGGAATGATGGTGCGAGGACCCAGAACCCCTCACCATCTTTTTGTTTCCTCTCCATGGCTTCCTCACCCCTCCCTTTCCCCCCCCAAATTCCTTTCTTGGCAAATGAATAGAGTCAAGAGAGACTCTATAGAGTTAGGTTCACTGAGGGATTCTACATGAGTTGACTAGAATTCCTTAAGGAATGTAGCTGACAAAGATCAGGGTTGCAAGGGACACTGACCAAAAGGTGGAATCTTTGAAGCCATCTCCCCCTCCACCACTTCTTCCCACCCTTCTCCCTCTCCACTCTTCCCCAGTGAAACTGTGAAAGCAGGAGCTGAAAGGGAACCCCACTGGGAGAAGGGATGGAGTCAAGAGACACTATGGGGTTATGTGCATCGAGGAATGTTACATGAGCTGCAGAGAATACTTTTAGGCATGGCACTCAAAAGATTGGAGATGCAGGGAACACTGGTGAGGAGGGATCTGCAAAGCAATATCCCCTTCCTGGTGAAATGGACAAGTTTGTACATTTCACAAACAGGATTTTATTTATTTATTTATTTTTAAAAATACCTGGGGACAAGTCTGGACTGAAAGGGAAATTTGCTGGCTGCCTGCCTGCCAATCCAACCTAACTGAGGTTGGTACTATGGCAGCAGCAGGAATTTAGTGCAGAGGAGTCAAGGCTGCAATCTGGGGGTGGGGGGTTTTTGGTGGGTTTTTTGTTGTTGTTGTGTTGTTTTTTTAAGAGTTTGGCAGCACAGCTATCTTTTACAGCTAGCATGATTAGTTCTTGGACTAGTAGATGTGGCGTGATGTTTCCACACTACATTCTCTAGACAGTTAGCATTGCAAATTGCGGTTGATCATTTGCTACTATATATCATCATCTTCTTGTTCAAAAGTATTCAGACAACTTTCTTATTCATAGAATCTGACATTCCAATATATTAGAATTTAGCTGTTACAAAGCTCTTTAACAACTTTTTAAAAGGTAGAACTATTATAACTGCAATTCCAAGAATTAATGAAGATAAATCAATAAAGATTGATTTTATTCTATAGCTTGACTAGATTTCAAACGATGGTATAAATTGATACACCAGTTTTTCAAGTCATAAGCTTCAACTTAGTTATTGCTGTCTACAAAATGCACTTTAATGCCATAATAATCCCTTTTAGGTGTGGTTTCAGGCAGGGCCAGAATAAGTTAATTCTAAAATAAGTGTTCTTTGAAATTAACCACCACCGCTATTGGAACTTGTGACTTCCTGCAGTTTTGTGGTATTATAAGCCCCTTTGATCATCGGTGAAAATTACCCTAGAACTTGCACTAAACGAAGTCAGAAAAAATGAGCCCACAAATGCAAAACATTGGGTATTCAGAGTTTATAACACTCCCTTACAAACGCTGTGATGCAACTTCCTACTAAATTCTTCCTAAAGACAGACATGTGACCAACAGAATAAGCATCGCTTGTTTTCCTTGAGGTTGAACCTTAACTGTCACTTTCTCCAGAAATGCATGAATATTCCTCCTAAAAATCAGAATAGTGCTTCTGTATGAAGTCTCTAACAGACCATGAAACTACATAGCTAAGGTATTGCATCTTGAAGCCATGTAATAAACTGCAAAACAATCTACAAGAGGTGTCCTATTCTTTATTCATTCTGAAAGGTATATTGCTTTTGTTTTGATCTTAAATTATATACTACTCATTAAGTCAGAAGTCATTTGTTTAAGTGACTACTGTAGTCAAGGGCCAACACCACTAAGACCACTTTTACACCTTCCCCCACATGCATATTTTGGCTGTGGGAGGGAACACGCAAGCCAGTGTATCCGCGGGGTTCCGGCGGTCTGAAAGCCTCCCCACACGGCTTTGCTGGCAAACACACACAGAGATACAGAGCAGGAAACCCAGCTTTTGGGTTGCGCATTCCCTCCCGCAGCCAAAATATGCGTGGGGGGAGGTGTGAAAGTGGTCTTGGTCTGGTGGTCAGATGAAAAAGAGTGCAAATTGAGGGGTCATCAACGTACCTATGGCACTTCACTCCAACCTCCTAATGATCTCACCCAGGGGCCTCAGATACACATTCAACAGGAGTGGGGACAAGATGGAACCCTGTGGGACTCATGGAGGTCCCAAGGGGATGACAAGCCACCACCCATCACCCCCCTTTGGGTTCTTCTGCTGGCCAGGAATGAGATGAATCACTCAAGATGTATCACCAGCAAGTCCCACAGCCATGTCAACACCACCCCATGATCAACTGCATCAAAGGCCACCAAAAGATCTAACAAAACCAACAGGGTACAACTTCTCCTGTCTATTTCCAAGCAGAGATCGTTTACCAAGGCCAGAAGTGCAGTCTCTGTGCCATACCCAGGACAAAAACCTGGCTGACATGAGCCCAGGAATCTGAAAACATTGAGATGAGAGGCAACCACCCATTCAATAACCTTCCGTAAAAAGGGAAGGTTAGAGACAAGACGGTAACTGGCGAGGGAGTCAACATCGAGAGGGTTTCTTGAGCAGGGAACGGACAGCAGTTTTGAGGCTGTCAGGCACCCTGCCCTACCGAAGGGAGGCACTGACAAACCTAGCCAGCAATGGTCCCAATGTCTCCTGGCATTGCATATAAAAGGTAAAGGATATTTTATGCTTAAAATCCCATTTATTCAAAAGTCCATAAAGTTTTGAATTTTAACACTCATTTAAAACTAAGGAAGAGACATTTTCAAAGCCACAATCTTACTGCAGTTCTCTCCCAAGCATCTATAATAGATGAAAGGCAAAAAGATGAAGAAAGTTAACAGCTGCCTGTGGTCAAGCTTTGTTTGATAAAGTTCATGGAATATTCTCCCAACTCTTAAGAGAATTACTTCTGGATAATTCTTTCAGTCACAGAATGTTGGCGTTGTGATATGGTGACCAAAAAGGAACATTTTAAATCCAATCAGCAAAAATGTTTGAGCAAAGCAATCAATAAGCAATGTTATAACACATTTTGTATTGGTCTTTTATTACTATATAGCTAATAGGCCAACATCAGGTTTAATATTTTTTACTAACTTCTTGAGCAAAAGTCAAAGAAATCTGTATATGCTGGTAATGCTGTTTCCACACCATTGAAGGATTACTTATGTATTATGATTACAATACATTTACTATATAGAGTTGCTTCTGGTTTAATCCAAACCTGAATATCTTCATTTTAAGACTAGTTAACTGAACTTATCTGTAACTGATCCACTATTTTAAAAAGATAGGTCTACTGTTTACATTCATTGCTTTGCCCATAAACATTAGGTTTGCTTGGACTAACCAGTACAACAATCAGTTGCATATATCAGTTTCACTTCTGATTCGTAACTTCTACCATTTCAGTTTTTAACTTTATTTCATGCACTTTTGAAATGTGCAATGCCAATCTGTGTCTATTTGATCAACATAATTAAATAGGATATGCCCGTTTCACTACCCTAGGATGCTGAACCATAGTTCAGGTATGGCCATTCACTTTGCTTACCTATAAGTTTCCACTGAACATGCGTTTGAGATGGCTGCTTACGATTCAGTGAAGAGTGTACATATGTTCATAAGTAAATTTGAGAGCTTAAATATGGGTTCAAAAGAGTGCACTACAATATGCAGTGTTGTGTGGCGCCAGCAGATAAGTCAGTGTGGTGTAGTGGATAAGGTGCAGGACTTGGACCTGGGAAGCCACGGTCCGAATCCCACCCTAGCCATGAACTCACTGGGTGGCCCGCTTGGCTTGGACGTGCATCTGAAAATCTGACTAAAATGCTGTATGCTCCTAGTAGTGCTATACAAATGATAAGCAGTAGTAGTAGTAGTAATAATAATACTATAACAAAAACTAACATGTTTTAACTATGAATAATATTGAATGTAGATATTTACTTGTATGTTAATAATTGCCAGAATTTGATCTGTTGCAAGAAGATGTGGTCATGGCCAGTAGTATAACTTGGTCTAAGAAAGGGTTGGACAAGTTTCTGGAAGATAGGTCCATTAGCAGCTGTTAGTAAAGTAAGTTTGGGGAATGTAACCTCTTACCATCAGGAGCTGTGAGTGAACAACAGGGAATGGATTGCCCCAGAATGACCTGTTGGGTACTTCCTCCAAGCGACCAAAATTGGTCACTGTCAGACAGGTGCTGGGCTCAATGGACCATTGGTCTGACCCAGTATGGTGCTTACGTTCTTAATTTATAAGGGCATATTCTGATGTGGTAGCACTAAAAGTAGAAAGAGGTAGAAAGCATGCCCCCCCTCAAAATAGGTATATCCTGTCATCAGACTCTACAAAGTCACTGCTGCAGGTTATACCCAAACAGGGAGCATTGTTGTATAGTGAGGAGACTGACATTACTCATGCCAATATGGCAGCAAGCAAAGCTAGGGTTTGTCTATAGTCCACAGTAACGGAAAGCAAGCAAATTTGTAATGTATGACTTCCATCATTTTGGTTTTTGTCTGCGTGGACTATTTTGAAATGTGTCCTATCCAATAGGAATTAATTTTTCAAGTTTAGGTCTCTCTCACAAGGGTACTCTTATCCCAAAATCAATTTCAGTCTTAAACCAAGGGTGAAAACACACATGATGCTAACCACCCTTTGTGGTTATTTATGCATGTTGCGGGGCTGTATTGGTGCCCTATGCAGCCCTGCAACATGCATAAATAGCCACCAAGGGTGGTTAGCGTCATGTCTGTTTTCACCCCAAGTTAACCAAAAGCATGGATTACAACTAGTTTAATAGTTTCAGTCCGGCGGTCCTGGAAGGACGCTATCATAGGGTACCTTGGCAGGAGAGAAGATGCACCAATTGTGCGCTGCAGGAGTTGGACACCATTAGTCATATTTTGTTTGCGTGCCCCAGTTATAAGGTTTTGAGGTGTAGTTTTCTCTTGAGTCTTGAGGAAGTGTTTGCGTCTGCACCCCAGCATGGGAAGTACAATTTATGTTTAAATTTTAGGGCATCCGTTTTGACCCTGAAGGTGGCCATTTTTGGCTATCAGGTATGGCGCCAAAAGAAAAATCAGATGGCAGATGAATTTTTGGAAATAGGACTGCTTCGTCAGTAGGCGAGGCTGGTAAAATGGGTATATTGAAAATGTTACTGCAGTTTTGGATGGAAGCTTTGGGGTATTCAGGGCCAGGCTGCGATGTTGACCAACAGTATAAATGGTTTAATTCCCCTTCCCTTTTGTTTTGTTTTTGTATTTAAATGTACGGTTTTAATTTGTTCGGAAACGCTTATAGTGTATTGTATATTGTACATGGTACATAGTGATATTATGCCAATGACTATTGGTCACGGCAAATAAAATAATAAAAAAATTTTTTTAAATAGTTTCAGTACCAAATACTTCAGAGACAAGCAAGTGCTTGCTCCTACAACTGTGACAGCATTTTGTGTTATTCTCCTCCCAAGGAGGAGTACTGCCTTTTAAAGGAAAATAGCAATGCTTCTTTACATCACCTTGTATCCATTTGTGTTTCTGAGCTTCACAGGGCTATTAATCCACAAAACTTTACAGCATACTAGTGGTCCCAATGATTTAAAATTGAACTACTCGCATGTTTACAGTTCGTGATGTGCCTAAGTACTTTTCTCAGACAGAACCAGAATGCAGTTGAGCTGGAATGTCCTTTGTTAAATCGAAAGTAGACATCCAACACCAAGCACAAGCCGAGCCAAGTTGTCTCACTGGCTGATCGTATGCTTTGGCAGGACTTCCTGTCGTCAAGAACATTTTTCATTTGAATAGTCATCTCCAATTTCAGACACAAGTTTTACATGAACTGATTTAATCAACACATTCATGTATGAACATTATAGCAGTAGAAATAAAATTCAAATGCATGAGATGCAGGACTAGAAATACAGCAATTTTGAAATATTAACTGTCAGTACAAGAAGTTTTAAAAGTAATCAGCCCTGAAGATTAGTTCCTTGACTTCTAACATGAGGAAATTTCTTGAGACAAGCTATCACGATGGTGGGACAAAAGGGAACCACTAAAATACATTCCCAATTTTGTTCTTCCGTTTTAAAACATGACTGATGTAAGGAGTGATGGGCCAGATTTTCAATATGAAAAAATCTAAGAACCACACTTCCTGCAGCTTATAAATGTGTTTCAGTACGACTGTGTAAACTCTGGCAGAGTAGAAATTTTAAAAAAAATACAACTGATAGTGTTCTAGGGTTGCACAGGTGCCCCTTTACTAAATACAATTCACTTATGTGAAGAGTGCACTACCCTCTAACAAGTGCCTCTCTATTAGCCACCCAGAATGACACTTGTAATTAGAATAAGTTTTGTTGTAGTTATGTCAATTATATATATTAGATATGTATTCCGCAACACCTTTCCGGTTGCACCATTTTCTATAAACTAAGATTTTAGATGTACATTGTAAATGCCTTCAGATTTCATCTGTTTCAAGCCTTGTTTAATATTTAAAGCCTATTCCAGTTTTACCAGTTAGAACATTACCTAGCCACATTAATAGAAACCTTACAAAACAAACTTCATCATTAGGCCAGAAGCGTTGAAGCTGCCTAGTTAATGAGATGGACCCAATACTGTTGGCATTAGATTCCTTGTTCAATACAATGTTGTTAAACACTATATACAGCAGGGGTAGGGAACCTCTAGCCCACTGGGTCACTTCAGTTTGGCCCATTACATCCCCTCCCTGCTTCCCTTCAGAGTGGCCCACCTTCCTTTACTACCTGGCCCACAGCACAGGTGCAGGCAAACAGTACTGAAGGGGCACTCTTCTACCTTTGGCAGAGTACTCACAGCAGTTGGGAGCAGAGAGCTCCAGCATGTGACCCACCCCAAAGCATTTCTGATGCACCTTTCCTCTTTCTGGGATGAGGAAGATCTCGACCAGAGCTTTTACGAGGCCTCTGGTAGGGTCCCCACTTCCACTATATAGAGAACTGTGGTTTAACTATGTGGAGTTTAAAACAGTCAAGTGGATATCTAAAACAGAGGATCCTAAACTATTCCTTGGAATCCCAAGTGGGGTCATGACCTCAACTGATATTTCACATTTCTTTGCTGTTTTCTGGGATCACAGCATTATATTTCAGTGTCAAATGAGAGTTACACAGGCAAGAATCTTGAGAACCACTGGACTAAGAATTACATTTGTAACCCACTCCTACAATTTGAAATGTTAACTAGAGTACAGCACAACCACAAGCAAACTCAGTAGCTATAGGAAAAGCCTGGTCGCTTAAGCAGTTAGTGCTCCTCACCACCAAGCAAGCTGTGCAAAAGATGTCACAAGAGGGATTTATGCATGCAAGTAACTCTAGACCCAAAAATGCAGCCAGGATAAAAAGTTGTGCTTGACAAAGTCAACACTGGCAATTCTTAAAGCAACAGAGTCATTTTACCAGGACTCCTCTGCAAGAACAGTAAAGTGGCATGGGTGAAGCAATGCTGACTGTCTTTAGATGTACACTGGGGACAAGCAACATCACCCACTACTTCTATGATATAAGCCATGGATGGGAAGCGTCAGACCTGGGGGCAAATGTAGCCTCATTTTTATGTGGTCCATTCTCCAGTGTCTGGATATTCCTCCTAGAATCTGTTCATACCCCAAGCACTGAAAGACTCAACTCTGGATAAGGAAATTGATGAGGGCATATATGCACACAAAGGAAGGGGACAGATCTAGGGCCTGGACCCTCCTCTTCCTGAGCACACCCCTTAAGCACTCCCATCCTCAACTTCTATGTGGCCCTCAGAACTTGTACTGATTGTCAAGTGGATTGGTCGTGGGGGGAAAGGAAAAAGGTTCCCCACTTCTGACAGAAGCTCTCTGTCCCTTACACGTATTCCCAAAGCATACACAGTAACACTCTTTCCCCTGTACACAGGATCTGGACCCACACTGTCACACCTCCAGAAACCGCAGAAAGCCACAGACCCAGCATCTGCCTCACCCCAACGGCATAGACAGCATCTGATCCACCCCAGCCCCACAGTGCCCGCATCCCGTCAGTGTGCGCAAGCCCCAGAACAGTACTCTCTGCTCATTCCCCTTCCGGTTGTTTTCCTTCGTGTTACCAGCGGGGCCAAAGCTGGAGAGGGGCAGCAAGAGCAGCTGCTTCCTCAAGGTGGGTGTGTGCCACCTAGCATGGAGGTCAGGCACCACTGGGACGCACTGTTCAGACCCCTCCGCCTGGCCAAGTGCCCATCCCACCCTCTCGCCGGTGTGTGCGCGAGCGAGCGAGCGGGCTCAGGCCCGGGCCGATACCTGCAGGGTGGTGATGTGCTTATCATTGAATTTGTTCTCGCAGTAGCGGAGCACCAGGGAGGTCTTCCCCACGCAGCCCTCGCCCAGCAGCACCACCTTAAACGAGAAGCTCCGGCCGCCGCCGCCCCCCGC
>QEPC01006720.1:4248372-4261149 GCA_003113815.1 Sphenodon punctatus | reverse complement strand
TGGGAGGGTGAGGGAGGGGATGGAAGAGGAGCGGAGTGCTCAAGCAGGGGTCCGGAGGGAGATCTGGGCAGAGAGGTAGGGGGGAGCGAGGTTGTGAAGGGTTTTGTAGGTGAAGACGAGGCGCTTGTGCAGATTATGCTCAGGAAGGGGGAGTCAGTGGAGAGAGGAGAGGCTGCACATGGTCAAAGCGACAGACTAGGCGGATGATCCTGGCAGCAGAATTTTGAACAGAGATGAGGGAAGAAAGGTAAGATCGGGGAAGGCCAGCGAGGAGGAGGTTACAATAGTCGAGGCGTGAGATGACTAGGGTGTGGATGAGAGTTTTGACAGAGGAGACAGACAGAAAAGGGTGGATCTTAGCAATGTTGTGGAGGGAGAAGCAGCAGGATTTGGCCACGGAGTCAATGTAGGGTTTGAAGGTGAGGTGTGAATTGAAGATAAAGCCCAAGCTGCGGGCTTAGGGGACAGGGAGGATGGAGACCCCAAACCTGCCTGGCTAACAGCTGCTAATGGACCTATCCTTCAGAAACTTATCCAATCCTTTTCTTAAACCCAGTTATACTACTGGCCATGGCCACATCTTCTGGCAACAAATTCCACAACTTAATTGTGCATTGAATGAAAAAATACTTTCTTTTATTTGTTTTAAATCTGCTACTTGTTAGTATCCTGGGGTGTAGTACTACCCGAGAGAATAAATAACCATTCCCTATTTACTCGTTCCACACCACTCATGATTTTTCAGGTTTCAGTCATCTCTTCTCAAGCTGAAGAACCCTAACCTATCTAGCCTCTCTTCAACAGGGGGGGGGGGGGGGGAGCTGTTTCATACCCTTTATCATTTTTGTTGCCCTTCTCTGTACCTTTTTTATTTCTACTATATCTTTTTTTGATTCCTTACATAGCTTTAATTGAGCTTGTGTTTGATTAGCTACATCTGATTAGTGGCCAGGAGGCTGGCTAGCCGAGGAGCTAATTCTGTGAATATTTGCCCTGAATTTGCCACTTGTCACAGTCTATTATTTTTTTAGTTTCTTTTGAGATCTTTCAGATAGCAACAGTACCTGGACTGGGAGGTAGGGAGAGGCCCCAGTTCAAGTCTTGCCTTATCAAGAAACTCACTAGGTGACCTTGGGACAGTCACAATATTCTCTCAGCCTAGCCTACCTCTGAGGGTTATTATGAGGATTAAAAGTTGTATTAGATTGTTCTACGTGAAGTGCTCCAAGTGCCATGGCAGGGGGTGCTATATAAAAATAAAGATTATGCTTTATTATTAATATCTTCACAGTGTAATTGAAGGACAAGGATGGCTGCAATGGAAATGTAAACTTTTAGGATACCCATCGAGGCTGCTCAGTTTGAAAGTCAAGCATGGAAGTGAGGGATACTTCTCCAACTTCTGGTAGTCACAGGCAACAGCATTATGTTACTTTAATCCATGTATATTTGTCAAATGGGCACTTTGTCTAGAAAGAAATCAAGATTTTGAATTGTTATAAGAAGTTATTTATTTATTTAGGTTTTTACCCCACCCTATCCCCTGAGGTTTGCATCATACAAATATATATACATATAGTAAAAGGCAAAAGATTTGTATGATTTGAAGAGAAGCCAGAGCATGGAACAGCATCAGCAATTATGAGAATGGAAATGTCCACCAGTTCAGTCTCTGCCAGGTACATTAGGATGTCACTTGCCTACTGGCTTAAAATTCTTAATTCTCCTCATGCATCACTTATATGGTTATGCCTGAAAGAAAAAATGGAATTAGAAAAGCCCACTAAGGGCTTTTGGAAAGGTTGGATTACCTATAACCTTCACAACCTAGGTTATTCTTGAGAATTCTTGGCTCTCCCCCCCATGAAGGAAACGAATCACTTGGTTAAACAGAGAATCACTGATATAGACTTGTAGCTAACCAGGTTATTGGTCATCAGCTCAAAGGCCTCTCCCTGGTACAAATATTGGCTGCCGTCCCACAAAGGTTGCAGATTTCTCTCTACAACCAGCTCTCCAGTGCAAAGGCAAGCCCTTTACAGCGCTTCGTATTCAGTCAATGACATCAATGGTTTTGCAGGGTCGATATACTGGGACTGACTATCATGATAGGGTCTGTGTATGTGGAGCTGAGGTTGTGGAGGATCTGCAACATTATATATTATCATGCCCAATATACAAGGACTGTCATGACCGATTGTTTAGGCAGCTTAATATTAAAGATAATTGGTTATGTCAACCACTAAGGGTACTTTGCTTCCTCCTTACTGATTCCAGTGAACAGGTTACCAAGGTTGTGGCCGCTTTTGCTGTGTTTGTGACAAAAGCCAGAGAGTGTTGGGGCCAGAATGCTATTGTCACGGTTTAAATTTTACCTTGATGTATAGGGATGGGCGAACAGAATGCAGTTCGGATGTTCAGTCATTCGGTTCGAAATCCGAGTTTAGGTTTGATGGTTTGGTTCAGCCGAGTTCGGTTTGGCCAAACTTGGCCGAACATTCAAAAATAGCAAAACCGAAACCTAATTTTCAGCCCTGGAAAGATGTTTTTCCTGCCTCCGAACTCATCCGAACATGACCGAACTGTTCGGTCGTTCAAGAGTTCGGTCTGAACTCTGAACCATGTTCGCCCATCCCTATTGATGTATGTCTTGTGTTGGTTTTTTGGGTTGCGTTTGTCATTTCATGTCATGGCCAGCAGGTTGGTACATTATTTAATAAACTAAACTAAATATATACATATATAAAATAGCCAGTAAAACCATTAAACTAATAATGCACCCTCCCCCAGCTCTACCCCTGCCTGTTAAATGCCTTGCTGAGTAAATAGGTCTTACACTGCCTCCTGTGGGGTTTGGGCGGGTTTCCTGGATGGGAAGGGGAGAGACCCCTGGAGGCAAGAAGACTTCACCTGAAAAGATGTCCCTCAGGATCGAATATGGCATTCTGGAAGGTATACTTCCCCTGCCTAGATCATCACCAGGAGGTGGAGCGCACTGCCTGTCCCTTACCAGGGAACATACCAAACACCAACACACAACACCAAACCACCTCCCACACCATACCCAGGACAGGGGGCTGTAGGAGGTGTGGAGGGGGGACCCAGTGCAGAGGAACCCACGGACAGGGAAGGCGAACAGGACACGCACACACGGAATAAGTCTAGGTCACCGAGGTGGGGAAATAGGGCTAGGGATGAAGCAATCACACCAAAGTACTCACACGACACTTTCACACTCTCTCTGTCTCTCTCTTGTTCACGATGCTCTGCAAGGATCCACACACGTTCACAACACGTAGAAGGGTAGGGACCGGTCTCGGAGGCTGAGGGCACTGATCACCGACAATGGGGGAGCAGCGAAGGGTTCCTTTTATCCCCTGAGCAGTGCAGGGAGTGCTGGCGCAGGTGCTCTGAGCGGCGAGGCTGGCAAGCAGGGGGCGTGGCCACAGGGGTGGAGCCCAACATGCAAAGGTTGGGCGGAGCATGCTCTGTAGCACTGCCAGGATCCTCTGCCACTGCCTGCGCCACAGGCAGCGGGACCTGTAGTTCCTGTGATGTTTCTTGGGGCACCGCAGTAGCGGGCTGTGCCGGTGGGACTGTCCTGGGAGCATGGCTGCGGCACAATATCTTGGGGTGCCCCCCGGTAAGTCCCCACCAACAGGACCCTGGGCACACCTTCCCCCACATCCTAAGACCCTGGAGGGAGGGTCTGAAAGTACCCCCTCTCCATGTCCACCATACTTCTAGGGGTGCTGGTTTCCTGGGGTAACGAAAATGGAACCGTCGAACCAGTTGAGGGGCATGAACATCAGAAGGCTTGTCCCAAGACCGGTCAGCTGGACCATATCCCTTCCAGTCAATAAAATAATACAACTGACCGCGTTGAAAGCAGGAGTCAAGAATGTCATGTACCTCATACTCAGACTCCATGGTGATTGGGGGCAGTTCAGGGTCCCTATCTGCAGTAGATGAGGGCAAGTATGTGGTTTCAGGAGGGAAACATGAAACGAAGGATGGATACGATACTAGGAGGGTAGATCTATAGTATAGGTAACATCATTTATTTTATTTGTAATGGGAAAAGGACCCATGTACCGATAATCTAGCTTGGCAGATGGCTGGGTAGTAGTATAATGCCATCGGTCCACCCACACTAGTGTTCCTGGTTTGTATTCCGGGGCTGGGCATCGATGTTTGTCTGCGTAACCTTTGTATCTGTGGCGTGCCAGGGCAAGCAGCGTCTTGGCCTGGGCGTGTGCTTGTTGTAGTTGGGCGACAAGGGCCTCGGCGGCGGGAACTTTGAGCGGGCAAAGATTGGGTAGACAAATGCGTGGGTGATATCCATACGTGACGTAGAACAGGGACGATCCGATGGATGCATTCAGGGTGTTGTTATATACGAACTCTGCCAGGGGCAAGAGTTCGTACCAATTGTCTTACAAGTAATCGACATAGCACCTGAGGTACTGCTCCAATGTTTGGTTCGTTCGTTCCACTTGTCCATTTGCTTGGGGGTGGTAGGCAGTGGTAAGGCTGCACTTAATTTGGAGGGGAGAGAGTAAGGCCTTCCACAGCCAGGATGTAAATTGTGTCCCCCTGTCGGACACTATATCCAGGGGTATTCCATGCAATTTAATGACATCTTGCAGTAACAGTTGAGCGGTCTGGCTTGCTGAGAGGAGCCCTTGACAGGGGACAAAATAGGCGAGTTTGGAGAAATGATCAACTATCACAAGGATAGTGGTGTAAAGCCGAGATGGAGGAAGGTCAATTATAAAGTCCATCCCAATCCATTGCCAAGGACCTTGCAGGAGCGGGGCTAGGTGTAACAATCCTTGTGGCTGTTGCCAAACAACCTTAATCCTGGCACAAGTGCCACATGCTCGTACATACTGGACAACGTCCTCTTTCATGGAAGGCCACCAAAAGTGTTGTTGCAGGAGGTCGAATGTCCTTTTTACTCCTGGGTGCCCAGCCAGAGGGGCGTTGTGATGACTCCACAGAGCTCGCTGTTGGACCCCCTGGGGGACTATTATTTTTCCTTCATGGAAGTATAACCCCTGTTGCTGTTGACTGTTGAGTGATTGAACTAGCGTTCGATCATTGTGGGAAAGATGTTGTAAGTGGGAACGAGTTAAGCATGCTGCTGCAAAGATTTTCTTTTCAAGTAAGTCACCTCTAGCGTCTAGGGGTTCTCCAACTTCAGTGCATTGAGATAGAGCATCGGCCAAGACATTTTGCTGCCCTGACCGATATTGTATCGTGAAATTAAAACAAGTGAAAAACAAGGTCCAACGCCTATGGCGGGCATTGGAAATGCGAGCCGTTTGCAGATAGACTAGGTTCTTATGGTCTGTGATCACCATTACGGGGTATTTGGTTCCCTCAAGACAGTGGCACCATGCTTCAAAGACGACTTTTATGGCCAGTAGCTTCCGGTCCAGTATAGTGTAATTTTTTTCTGTGCTAGTTAATTGTCGGGAGTAGAAGGCACAAGGAAACAATCAATCCTCCTCAGGTCCAGCTTGTAAGAGCACAGCTCCTACTGCGATATTGTATGAATCAGTCTCCACGGTGAATGGTCTTTCAAAGTCCAGGTGCTGTAAAATGGAGGCGCGGGTGAAGGCGCCTTTTAATGCAGAAAAGGATTCCTGTTGTTGTTCCATCCATTCATATGGGGTTCCCTTTTTTTAATAATTTGGTGAGGGGTTGAGTTAACTTCACATAATTAGGAATATATTGTCGATAGTAGTTGGTGGTTCCAAGGAAGCGTTGCAGCGCCTTTACAGACGAGGGGGCGTTCCATGTCAAAATGGCATTCACCTTCTTCATATCAATCTTTATTCCGTGTGGTGAAATGACAAAACCTAAAAACTCTATAGTATCTACATGAAAAGCAGATTTCTCGAGTTTGCAGAACAACTGATGTCGAAGTAAGATCTGTAAGACCGTTGTTACATGTCTTATGTATTCAACTTCCATTGCCGAACAAATCAGTATATCGTCCAAGTACGCAATTACAAATATATCCAGGATGTCACAAAACACATCGTTGATGAAATGCTAAAAGGTTGCCGGGGCATTGGCGAGGTCAAATGGCATTACCAGGTATTCGAAACGACCATACCGGGTCTGGAAGACCATTTTCCATTTGTCCCCTCGTCACATTTGCATCAAATTGTAAGCCCCCTGGAGATCCAACTTGGTAAAAATTGTTGCCCCTTGTAGGTGATTCAACAGTTCTGGGATAAGGGGAAGGGGATACCGATTCTTGATGGTTATCGCGTTGAGCCCTCGGTAGTTAATGCAGGGACGTAGCCCTCCATCTTTTTTCAGAAAAAAAACCAAGAGTGCCGAATAAAACCCCTCTGCAAATTTTCGTCGATGTAGTCCTTCAATGTACTTAACTCTGGTCCGGATAAGGCGTAGACACGTCCAGAAGGGGGTTCCGTCCCTGGGAGAATGTTGATAGGGCAATCGTAGAGCCTATGTGGGGATAATACTGCTGCTTCTTTTTCATCTACGACATCTGCGAACTCCTGGTACATTCGGGGAATCCAAACATCACAAGATGCCTGTAGGATGCTCATTAGCTGTTTCGATGTGGGCGCGATCACCAGAAGGTCAGGCAGAAAGGTTACAGTTCTGTTATGCCAGTCGATCGTGGGGTTGACGTGTTGTAGCCAAGGCATCCCTAATACGATGGGAAATATGGGAGTGCAGACCATGTCGAACTGCATCTGCCTCGAGCGTCCATTGACCATAACTGATAAGGCTTGGGACTGTATGGTGATGGGCCCCGATACCAAGAGAGAGCCACTGATGGAGTGAACCATTTCTGCTGGGACTCAGCGAGTATGTGGAATCCCATGGTGCCAAAGAAATCCCTCATCCATGAAGTTACCTGAGGCCCCCGAGTCTATTAAGGCCCATGCAATAAGGCTGCATGAGGGCCCCAACTCCAACAGGAGAGGGATGTGCACGTGTGGAGTGACAATCGGCATGGTAGACAGGGCAACAGTAATGGGTGGAAGGGACAGCACAGGCCTTCCCAGGAATCCCCCTATACGTCCCGGGGTTAGGTGTTTCCTGCTTCTCGTCGTGCTTTGGGCAATGAAGGGCAATTGCGGCATAGTGGGAAGGTTCTCCACAGTAAAAGCATAGTCACGAAACTCACCATTGCTCCCGTTCCGTGGCAGACAGGGGTCCTCTTGAAGTTCCCAGCTGCATAGGTTCTACTTCATCCCCTTTGGGGTTGTCTGCCTTTGATAGTAAGGCCCCGGTTGGTCTCGGGAAGGGTGACCGGAAAGGTTCCTGTTGGCGTTCATGTTTTCATTCATTCAAATGCTCATCAATCTGTAAGACCAAGGTTACAACTTCCCCCCAGGTGGCAGGCAAGGTCGTATAGGCCAGCTGGTCCTTTAACTCATCGTTTACACCTCTCCAAAACATAACTCGGAGGACATTGTTGGGCCACTTCAGATGTATTGCGAATTGCTGGAATTTTGTGACATATTCCAGTAGTAGTCCCTTCCCTTGTTTTAGTTCCATAATTACAGTCTCCACGTCCTTTATGCGATGGAGGTAGTCAAAAAGAAATTTGAATTCATGTACAAACCCCTCATAATTATTTAACAAGGGACTATTACTGGTTAGGAGGGGTGTTGACCATGACAGGGCTAGTTCATCTAAGAGGCCAATAACAAAGGCTACCTTCGCCTCATCAGTGCCATATGTCTTTGCCTGCACTTTAAAGGTTAGCTTGCAGAAAGCAAGAGATCTCTGGAACTGCTTCCGGTCCCCAGTGAATTTAGTTATGGTGGGGCCTTTGGGCTCTCGTGGAGCGATGGCCCCTGCTGCCACGGGGGCTACAGGGGGAGGAATGGGGGGAGGAACTTCCCCTTGACCCTGTTGCTCCTTCAAGTCCTTGACCTCCAGGGCCAAGGATTGTACTGCCCTGACTAAGTCTTTGACTTTGGCCAACATCTGCTCCATAGGGCCTAATTAGTGGGTTTAATGCCGGTGATACTGTGGGGTTTGGGTGGGTTTCCTGGAAGGGAAGGGGGAGACCCCTGGAGGCAAGAAGACTTCACCTGAAAAGATGTCCCTCAAGATCAAATATGGCATTCTGGAAGGTATACCTCCCGCGCCTAGATCATCATCGGGAGGTGGAGTGCTCTGCCTGTCCCTTACCAGGAAACATACCAAGCACGAACACACAACACCAAACCACCTCCCACACCGGACCCAGGACAGGGGGCTGTAGGAGGTGTGGAGGGGGGACCCAGTGTAGAGGAACCCACGGACAGGGAAGGCGAACAGGACACGCACACACGGGATAAGTCTAGGTCACCGAGGTGGGGGAATAGGGCTAGGGATGAAGCAATCACACCAAAGTACTCACATGACACTTTCACGCTCTCTCTCTCTCTTGTTCATGATGCTCTGCAAGGATCCACACACGTTCGCAACATGTAGAAGGGTAGGGGCCAGTCTTGCAGGCTGAGGGCACTGATCACTGACAGTGGGGGAGCAGCAAAGGGTTCCTTTTATCTCCTGAGCAGTGCAGGGAACGCTGGCGCAGGCACTCTGAGCACTGAGGCTGGGAAGCAGGGGGTGTGGCCACAGGAGTGGAGCCCAACGTGCAAGGGTTGGGCGAAGCACACTCTGTAGTGCCACCAGGATCCGCCGCTGCCGCTTGCGCCACAGGCAGTGAGACCTGGAGTCCCTGTGATGTTTGTTGGGGTGCCGCGGCAGTGGGCTGTGCTAGTGGGGCTGTCCCAGCAGCGCGGCTGCAGCACAATATCTTGGGGTGCCCCCTGGTAAGTCCCCACCAACGGGACCCTGGGCACACCTTCCCCCACGTCCTAAGACCCTGGAGGGAGGGTCTGACACCAGACCCTCCAAAAGAGTAAAGCAAACTAGGGCTTAGGTGAAACCTCCAGGGGAAGGGAGTTCCAAAGCTGTGGAGCAGCCACCAAGAATGCCTCTCTGCGTGCCCAGGACATATGGACCTGGGTCAATGATGGA
Source organism: Sphenodon punctatus (assembly GCA_003113815.1). Taxonomy (NCBI): domain Eukaryota; kingdom Metazoa; phylum Chordata; class Lepidosauria; order Sphenodontia; family Sphenodontidae; genus Sphenodon; species Sphenodon punctatus. The sequence goes on along the minus strand of QEPC01006720.1, from coordinate 4,252,119 downwards.
ACTTGCAAGAGGGTCCAGGCCATTTAGGACTTTTTAGATTAAAGCCAGCACCTTGAATTTTACCCAGAATGTTACTGACAACCAGCGCAGACAGGGCTGACCCTATCGGGACAGCTGCCCAGGGCCCCACACCTCAGGGGGCTCCACAGCCAGCTTGCCTTGCTTGGGCCGGACTTGGGCCGAAACAAGCCAGCACCGGCCCACTGGCTGTCCCACTGGCCTGCCTGAGCCCCCTCGGCAGCAGCCTGGATGGAAGGAGGATGAACTACTGCCAGCCCACCTTCCTGATGCTATCGCTGCTACTGCTACTGCCTCAAAGGCCCCACATCGCTGCATGTATGTGCACACTGCGGCTGCCATGTTTCCTAGTCTGGCATGCTGGAAAACATAATCCCAGCATGAAAAACTAGGAAACTGGAGCATGCATGGGGCTTTTGAACAACTGCAGCAGCAGGTGATGACCAGGCAGGGAAGCCAGCAGCAGTTCCTTTCTTCCCCCGCCACCCCTCATGTGTGCCTGTGTGGGAGAGTGTGTATCTCTCTGTGAGTGAGTGAGAGAGAGAGATGTGTGTGCGTGTGCGTGTGCGTGTGTGTGAGAGAGAGGAGGGTTGCTCCATCTCTCCATGTCCCCCACCTCTCCCCATGGCTGCCCCCTCTCCTGTAGCATGAACGGTATCAAAGTGGAGTAGTTACTTTGATTTGATTTAATTTAATTAAATCAAAGTAGTTACTTTGCTTAACATTGTTCAACAGGATGTTTCCATAGTGATGAGCATGGCATCAAAACCTGATAAGCATGGGAAGGTGTTAAAAAATACTCAGAGAGAGCATTCATTTTGATTTTCCTGAACAGTTTTTCACACTCAGACAAAATGAAGAGCCCTAGAAACCATTTTGTGCCTTAACTTTCAATTTCAGTAATATTATTTATATAGTGTCATCAATGCGCCTGTCGCTGAACAGTCATGACAGGAGATAAAAATGCTTATAAACTACAAATTAAACAGGAGAACTTACTCTAAAAACTGAGAGGTGAGGTATCTCCACTATCATCCATGTGTTCCTCACCTCGAGGCTAGACTATTGAAATGTGCTCTACATGGGGCTGCCTATGGTGACCGTTTGGAAGCTGCAGCTAGTGCAGAATGTGTTGGTCCGCCTCCTTACTGGGACGAGCCACAGAGAGCATATTACACCTGTGCTCCAAGCATGGCACTGGCTGCCTATTGTCTTCCAGACCCAATTCAAGGTGCTGGTGTTGACCTTTAAAACCCTTCACAGCCTAGACCCTACTTACCAGAGTGATCGCTTCACCCCCGAGCAGCCCCTGTGGTCGTATGGGGGAGCCCTCCTGGAAGTCACACGTTATCGGTGAGTTTAGACTGACAGGAGGGCATTCTTGGCTGCGCCGTCGCTCTGGAATTCCCTTCTGGTGGAGGTTCGCCTCAACTTGAATCTTCTTGCCTTCCGACGAAACTGTAAGCCCTGGCTCTTCTGCCAGGCATTTGGTGGGGGAGGGTGGGATGGGTTGGGAGGAGGGTACGTTTATGCACAGCCAGAGTTTTTTAGTGTAGTTCTATACTGTTTTTATTATGTTTTTATTTATATTTATATTATTTACATTTGTTGTTTTATTTTAAATTTGTAAGCCACCCCGAGTTGCTTTTGTGAAGGGGGTGGGATGGGGTGTAAAAATGAATGAATAAATAAATAAATAAATCTCTGAGCTGGGGCTTTAAGAACAGCAGCAAATATCAATACTGGTTTCCCAATAACCGCTGTGATTGGCATTCAGTATCCTGAACACCTGGTGACTGAAGTGGACATATTGTCCCAAATACTCACTATCTCTGGGCCGTTTTACACAAGATGCTCCCCTATTGTCCACACAGGAGATTATCCTGTGTAAATGTCGGGGTGCATGGGTCCATGCTCCCACAACCCATGCATACTCTCCCCACACGGAGCAGCCGGCAACAATGCAGGTTGCTCCATTTGTGGAGTTACGTGGGGAATGGATGTGTGCCCTCACCCCCCGCCCCCACAGCTGTGGCTTGTGTACAAAGGGTCTCTCTCTCTCATCTCCTCCCTTTGGTATTTACAGGATCTTGTGATTTTATCACGAGTCTCATCATTTAGGCAGTTTCACTTTTGTTACAGCTTTCAGTAAGACTATACATATATCTTTTTTTTTTTTCTAGAATCCAGTCATTATCATTTTGGGTGGATACTTAAGAAAGAGTCTTGAGACTGAGGTCAGGGAAAATAGATATTTATTACTGGTTTTACTTAAACTTCCATCTAGACTCCAGTCTGTATCTAGCAGAAACTGCTTCTTGCAGGGTAAAACAAAGCAACTTATATGACTGCAAAGCGTGACAGCATTGACAAGCAAGAACGCTTTTAGAAAGATATCATCCTCACAGTTGTAACAAGATCCCCAAGTTACTAAAATTCAACTTGGAAATAGTATCTGGTCATTAAAAAGTGGCCCACAACTTATTATTAACTTTTAGAGCTTACAGGAAAACATGCATCTGTGTAGACTTGGATTTATAGAAACAAATAGAACAATTATAGAACTACTCTATTTTAAATTGAAGCAATTTATCCTAAAGCAATTTTAAAAACTAGGAGAAGAAAAAGATTAGGNTTTGGGGGAGGGTAGGAAGTGTTTTTTTTAATCCCCTACCCTTTTTTTGTCTAAGCCCTGTTTAATATTTATATGGAATATATGTTGGTTTTATTGAATTTTAATGTATTTTATTGTTTTAATTATTTTATGTTGTGAGCCACCCCGAGCTGCTTTGAAGGAGGGGCGGGATATAAATGTGTTGAAATAAATAAATAAAATAAATAAATAAACATTGGCCTAACCCTGCATTCAGTCAGCCCAGTGAATTCAAAAGTGTTATTAGTTTCAATGGGAGCAGAGGTCAGCCATTACTCTGTGTTCATGAAAATTCTGACCTGCTAGTCAAATCTGTTTAATCTGGAGGTGGATAAAAAAAATTGTGCTGCACTGAATATTTAACGAGCATAGCAAACTGACACAGTTAAATGGGAATGAATGAATATTCCTTTCCATTGAAATGAAATGTGACTATTTGTTCACATTTGTGAAATGATTCACAGCAGGCTTAGCAAAATAGGTATAGAAATCTGTGACTTTACAGCACAGTAATGTACTTTACAGCAAACATCTGGCATATAATATACAAATCCCATTCACTTCATATAAGTAAATCTGTTAACTTGGATGCACACAAACTGCTAGCATGGTGGTTATCTGCCAAAAACTTGTACTTTAATTGTCTCTTATTCTGTAACTTCCGATTGTTTATTGTTAGAGGTTGTGAGAGCCCACTGGCCTGGGGTATGTTATGTCATTGGTTAGGCTTGCTATCTCTTTGTTCCAGAAATAAACCTATTATTTCCCATCTGAGATCTCATCTTTTTAAATTTTAAAATCACTTCTGTGGAGCTAGTGTTTGCTTTAAAAAAAAGTGATAAGGCACTGTTCCCAAATTAAAGTCAAGTAACATGCAACGTGTATGCAAGCAGATGGTGCCATGTGACTGACTTTGCAACAGATGACACTATTGTAATGGAAGTAATTGCCACAGCAATAGTAGTTATACTAACATATACAGATCATGAAAACAGCTTATATGCAAGAGGAAGAAGAGTGTGTGTGTTGTAGGGTGGGGCCTTGTGGGCATAAGTATTTGCTAGATCTAGTCCTAA
>QEPC01006720.1:4209958-4232983 GCA_003113815.1 Sphenodon punctatus | reverse complement strand
CACCCCCTTGCCCTACCCCTCCTCTACCCCACCCCCTAGTTCTACCCCACCTACTCTACCCCCACCCTAGTTCTTCTACCCCACCTACCCCTCTACCCCACTTTACTCTCTCTATTCTTGCAGAGCTCTCACGTGCGGACGGGGCTGTGGTACATTTTACCACACACCTGTGGACTAGCCAGAGTGCAGTCCACATCTATCTGGTGTTGACCGCACACTGGTGGCAGATGTCATCAGTAGCTGTCACCAGCACAGCGAGGAGCAGCAGCAGCAGCACTAGAGGAGTGGTGACCTCTGGCAAGCCACGCTGGGCATTGCTTGATGCCTGTGTGTTTGACAGTGATCACATAGTGAAGGAAATCCTTGGGGCAATAAGATCCATCCTGGGTAGGTGGACCCATGCTGAGGGATCTAGCTTCGAGGTCGGTTACTTTGTAACCGATAATGCCTCGAATATGGTTGCAGCCATGAGTCAGGGTGGCTATACCCATATTCACCGTGGTGCACACATTCTGAATCTCATGGTTCAGAATGCCATCTCTGGGACCGAGGCCATGGAACACATCCTTGGAACTACCAGGAAGATTGCCGGTTTCTTCCACTGGTCAGTTTCAGCCAGCCGGGTGCGGCGAGAGAAGCAGGAGGAGTTGGGCTCCCCTCTTCACCGGCTGATTCAGGATGTAGTAACAAGGTGGAACTCCACCTTTTTTATGCTGCAACGACTCCTGGAGCAGAAGGAGGTCCTGCATGCCCTATGCTTGTTGCGGAGCATTGTGGCAATGCCACTGTCCGGGGAGGAGTGGACAGCGGTGGAGCAGCTGACGCAGGTTCTGGAGCTGTTTCACATTGGCACGGTGGAGCTCAGCTCGGAGGTTTCCAGTTCATGCCAAGTGTTACCGCTTTTCATGATCCTGCAGTGACGAATGCAGGCATTTCTTTCTTGTGGTGACCTTTGTGAGTCTGTGAGGGCGCTGTCAGTGGCATTGGCCGATAATTTGGAAAGACGTTTTGACGTCTTGATGAAAAGTCGGCCACATTTCCTGGCAGCGCTACTTGACCCACGGGTTAAGCGGAAGATGGCTGCGCTCGTTGTTCCCTTCATAACCTACAGAGGTGACCTCGTCAATGAGGTGCAGCAGTATTGCCAAGCACAGCAGCCCCCACAGCATGAGGCAAGTGCTACTGCTCCTACTGGGGTTGCAAGTGGGGGCCAGTCTGCCATGACTCTTTCATGGCTGGAGGAGGATGCAGGACCTCCATGTGAGCCGGAGCAAGAGGATATTGCAAACACTTATGTTTCGCAATATCTTGCCGAGCCCCCATGCCCTGTATCCACCAAACCCATGGACTACTGGTCATTGAAGATCCATGTGTGGCCCCCGCTTGCAAAAGGTAGCAGTGCAATACATCTCGTGTCCTCCTACGAGTGTATCCTCAGAGCGGGTGTTGTGTGGCAGGAGACATTGTGACCCCACATCGCTCGAAATTGGACCCAAAGACAGTGGAAGAGTTGGTCTCTCTCAAGACTAACCTTCCCCTTCTTGGGTTCATGGAGGATGAGACCTTTGACTGGGGGACATGATGTGCTTGCTCAGCCCCAGGGGATATCCTCTCCAGCTACCTTCACTCACCTGCACCTGGGCTTTGGGAGGCCAGAGGGCTTTGGGAGGGCTGAACATCTTCCGGGGGGCAAGGGCCGCTCCCCACTGACACGGCCCGTTCCCCACACCAGCCCCACTCCCCATCCACCCACCGCTCTCTCACCCAAGCTCCAGTCCGGCACCCCTCAGCCATCTAATGTGTCCCCAACTTCCCACCACCATCACTGCTCCTCCAGACGTGGTAGGACTACATTTCCCATGGATTAAAATACAAATAATTCCTGAGGGTTTAGTCCTTCTGTGTCAGAGGCTCCAGCACCCCAGCTATGGCACCTCATCTGGAACAGACTGGACCACAAAGGCAGAAGATGAATGCCAGCCAGCCAGCCACCCACAATGAGTGCACTGCATGACACATATGAGGTCCATTTTCCTCAGCGGGTGTTTCTGATGAGCCTCGGAAGAGAAAGGGTCCCTGTGTGTCTCAGTAGCCAAGCTTGTGGATTTGAAATAAAAAGCATTCCACACCCTCAAGTCTGACTTGACTGTGTCTGTCTAGAAGAGGACTCCTGCAATGACACTCACTGAGGAAAGGACACAGCAATGGCAGAATAATTGATGATGTAACACTGCCAGCCCAGAAGTGCACTGCATGATGCATTGTGTTGCTTTTTAGCACCAGCGTGTGTTCTGCAGATCCTCTGGTGCTAATAGGCATCTCTGTGTCTGTAGCCTTGCCTAATGCCTGCCTGAGTGCTACCATCATGGAAAACAACTGGCATTCCAGAGAAGAGATTAAACCAAGAGCACACCAGTGAGTGATGACATTGGGGTTTGGACATGGTTGGGACAGGGTTACCCCCATCCCATATGCGTGTGCATGCGGCATTGCGTATACAAAGTAAACACACACTCACACTCCAAATTTGTCCTCCCCCACCACCCAGTGGACTCTGGCGTGAATGGTGAATGAATTAATGAACCGGTGACCAGGACTAGGCCTTCAGGCTGAACCCTGTGACCCAGTGGACTCAGGCGTGAATGAAAGAACCTTTCCTTTTCCCTTCCATGGAAATGAGCCCTTATGTTAAGAGGACCCCTTAATAAATCTTACCTGTGTGAGTGTATCTGTGTGAATTGCAAAATGGGGGGTGGTGAAAGGATATTCCCATCACCCCGCAAAAAGGAACCATTAGAAGACTACTGGTGGCCAAGGAGGGAATGAAGATCGAGGATTCGGAGGTTCAGGATAAAGGTAGGTGAAACAAGCATCGTGAATATTGTAATAATAAATAATACATTTAAATTTAAAGAATAATAATAAAAAAAGACGTTGTTGGCCGTGAGGTCTAATGGGGGCTGTGGGGCAAAGTGTGGTCTGGTGGTACTGGTTGGTTAATTAGCAGTTAGATTCACTTGTGTTTTTACTTTTTTGTGTGTGCTGGGGGCTGGCTGGTGGTACTGGTTTCTAGGGGTGGGACATGAGGGCAAATACCGAGTACCGGTTTTACCGGTTCCCAGATTTTTAAAAACCGGCTTACCAGTACCAGATCTTTTCCATTGATTTCAATGGGGAACTGTCCCCATTGAAATCAATGAAAACATTTAAAAACAAAAACCTCCCCCCTCCCAGACTGTGCGGGTGGAAGGGGGGACACCCCCCACCCACCCTGGATTTAAACAACAACAATAAATTCCCCTAAGTCCCCTAGTGCGGGCTCCAGGCCGCCGCTGGCGATCCAGAGCCCACATCAGCAATGCAGCAGCAGGTAAGTGTACCGGTACTTAACTGATCTCTGGGGTGCGGGTGGTTTAACCACCCTACCTCCCCAATGCCATTGCCTACCTTAAGCTCCGGGCGGCGGCGCTCCGGCAGCTGCAGTGCTGGCTGTGGCTGCCGCCGGCTTCAGCACGCTACTAGGCCTTCCGGGGAACCCGGAAGTTCCCCAGAAGGCCTAGTAGCATGCTGAAGCCGGCAGCCACAGCCAGCGCTGAAGCCACCAGAGCACCGCCGCTGGTCAAGGTAGGCAATCGCATTGGGGAGGTAGGGTGATTCCTGGGGTGGGGGTAGGTTAAACCACCCCAGGGATCAGTTAAGTACCGGTACACTTAACTGCTGGTACGGGCTCTGGGTCGCCGGTGGTGGCCCGGAGCCTGCACTAGGGGACTTAGGGGAAAATTTGTGGTTTAAATCCAGGCTGGGCAGGGTGGGTGGGGGGTGTCCCCCCTTCCACCCATGCAGCCTGGACTCGAGGAGGGAAAGTGTTTGGTTTTTTGTGTTGTTTTTTTTGGTGTTTTTTTTTTACATTGCGGCCATTCATTTGAATGGCCGCAATGTACAAAATCTGGTACAGGGGGAATCCAGTAATTTACCGGGATTACCGGGTTTAATCCGATACTGCCGGTACAGCCAATACCGGCAGTATTGGATACCGGTAGATCCATCCCTACTGGTTACTGGTGGTACTGGTTGGTTAGTTAGCAGTTAGATTCACTTGTGTTTTTACTTTTTGTGTGTGTAGATTCACTTGTTTTTTTACTTTTTGTCTGGGGGCTGGCTGGTGGTACTGGTACTAGTTGTACTGGTTGGTTAGTTAGCAGTTAGATCCACTTGTGTTTTTACTCTTTTTTTGATAACTGAATTGCAGTTGCAGGTAATTTCGGTTTTACTTTTCTCTCCCATTGATTTCAATGGGAAAAGTTGCCCATTGATTTCAATGGGAAAAGATTCGGTACAGGTATACCGGTTCTAATCCGGTATCCAGAGATCCGGTATCCGGTAAATCCGATAACCAGTATTTTCACCCAAGTCCCACCCCTATGTTCTTATTCTATTTTTAAATAGTCCCCTTCACTTCACCATTTAATAATATTATATATGCCCCCACCGCCTTACATGGCACTCTGAGTACTTCACAAAGTTAAAAACCATAGAAACAATTTAACACAACATAACATGATTTAAACAAATTACAAAATTTAAAATGGAGCAGGCAAAAAGGGAGGGCAAAGTACATTGAAGGCACCATCAGTGGATCCTAAAAGCACCTAGAGAATAAGTATTTTTTTAGGTGCTTTTTAAAAAGTAAGGAGAGAGGAACTGGGACAAACATCTGGAGGGAGTTCCAAACCGAGGAGCCCGACACAGCAAAGGCCTGATTGCCTGCTGACTTCAAACACGATGGCAGAACCCCCAAACAGCAGGTGGTGTCTGAACACAGATACCCATCCTGGAAGACATTTAGTGCTCTTGCTACCTTTTAAAAGAAATGATGAAATACATTTAATCTGGGCTTCAAATATGGTGTTTTTAAGTAGTCCCCATGCCTCTTGCAGACATTTAATCGTCAAAACGGAGTTTCCCTCTAAGTAGTTTCTTCATTTTTGCAGTCCCTTTTAAAGTTCAACATTACTGCAGTGTAGTTGTCATTCTCCCTCTTCTATATATGTCAAATTGGATTATGATCGCTGTTGACAAGTGCTTCCACATTACCCTTTGCATCAGGTCCTGTGCTCCACTAAGACTAGATCTAATCAAGCTCTTCCTCTCATAGGTTCCAGGACCAGCTGCTCCAAAGTCATTTATGACATCTAGAAATTTTACCTCCACTTCACGCCCCGAGACACTAAGTCAATAATACTGCAGTAACTGAAGTAGCTTATTATTATTGTATTTCCAACTCCAGTAGCCTGTCTAACCTCCATTAGCATTTCATAGTCAGTCTCACCATCCTGGTCAGGGGTCAGTAGAATAGCCCCACTGATATACACTTCCCTATTATGCACGGAATTTCTAGCCATAGAGAGTCCAGAGTACAATTTACTCCCTGTAAAATGTTAATCTTGTTTGACTTAATACTGTCGCTAATAAATAGCACCACCTGCCACTAGCTCAGTCTACTCTGTCATTTTTATATATTTTGTATCCTGGTATTACAGTGAAGCTTGTCACAAGAGCCATTTAGGTCAGGAAATATAAATCACCACCTATTCTCACGATAGTTTTTCCAAAGTTAGAGTGTTCCTGTGCTGCTCACCAATGCTTCCTTGGTCAAATCAGTAAATAAATTTTTAAAAAACCAAAAAAGATTTTTAAAAATGGTTTTGTTTTTCAGCTGAAATTAGAAGAGTCACTTCAGCAAGCAAAACTTAAGTATCCAAACCCACAAGCACTAGGGTATCCAAGTAAAGCCAATGCCATGAGAAGTTCTATCTTTTTAGCTCTGCTGGGAGAAAGCCTAATTTGATCCTGAAAATGGCTGTCAGAGCATAAGAGTCAACCAGCCAGCCACCTAATATTGGAAGAATGAGTGATTTTAGCATTGGGGAGATTACAAGACATGGATTGCATCCTGTGTCTTGGAAATGATGCACCTGCTAATGCAGCCCAAAATGGCATTTGCCTTTTTTGCAACATTGCATTGACTCATGTTCAGTTTATGATCCAGGTAACTCCCAGATCTATGTAGCGCTACTGCCTAGTCAATTATTTTCCATTTGTGCTTTTTGACATGTTTCTATCCCCATTGGATTAGCCTGCTGGTAATATTCCCAGTCTTGTTTGTCTACAAGGATGCTTCCTCATTTTGAAACAGTTTTTACACAACGTATTTCAATGACATTGTGCAACATTTCCCAGTAAAATGGATAAGATCTCAATTTCTTAAAATCACTCATTCACACAATGGTAATCTTGTCAGTTTTGTCTTTGGCATAGTGTGCTTGGTATCGGGCACGCGCCAGTACCACCTCCGCTCTTTAAAGAAATTTTTGTTTCCAATAGAACACAAATCAAAACTTGCTGCGGTAATGAGTGTAAACACAAAATGTTCTTACAGTGTAGATGACCTAGGATTAGAACAAAACTTTGCATGCTAGGCAAGAAATTTGCTGTATCCCCAAACAAAGGCAAACTTTTATAACATGTCTCTAAGTAGTGGAGAAAAAAAAACTTCTAGTAAGGGAGCTGGAATGAGGCCTGGGAAAAATCAGACCGATTGAGGGAGACATTGGAACCAATCCCAAGCCCCACAGATCCCGTGTGCAAACCAAGCAGACCTCCATTGCAAGCACATTGTGCCACATAGAGAATGCATACGTGAGATCCGCAGGGCTTGGAATCAGCCCCACTGAGTGTAATCAAGTTATTAACACTACCTTGTTACCGCATGTGCGTTCTCCACGCATGTCCACTGGGTCACCCGCGAAGTGGGTCCCAACATCCAGGCAGGTGTTTCAAAAATCGTCAATTTGGGGAATTTAGTTTTACTACTTTAATCAGGGCACACAAGTGTCTGGGATCTAAAGTCTGGAGATGCGATGCGACCCCTTGAACCACCCTAGAAAATAAGATATACAAGGTTTAAATGCAGTAGAACTGTTATTTATTAAAAGGGAGTAGAGGTACAAGGTTCAGGAAAAGAAAATGTTGGTTACACTTTGATACAATCCAGTACAAATGGATACACTGTTAGCAAGTGGAGTAGGCAGCGGAGTCCAAGGAATGCAAATTCACATTCTCTGCCAGCCATGTGGAGTGAGCTGTCTGGGGTTGGGCACAGGTGGTTGGGGCCACGGGGAGAGAGACGAGGATTTGGAGACACGAGAGGCTTTTAGTGGAGCGGAGAGGGAAGGGTGAGATGGGAGTCAGGCAGACTCACTGTGAATGGTAAGGGTGCTGGAGGCAGACTAATGGTGAGGTCCAGAAGAGCACTGTTCAAGCACTGCTCAACTGTGCCAACAGAAACCACGTGGGTGAGCGCTTGGGACCCTTGTTGCATTGTAGCTGCAGTGCAACGTTCTTGGCACAAAAAGGCCTGTCAGGGCCAATCAAAAGAGTCCTGCTGACCCGGCAACAGTGTTGTTAAGAATAGAAGTGTTAAGAGTAGAAGCAGGGCAGACAGACGCAAGGAGGGGCACCTGACAGGAAGGATCACAATCGGGGCACTTTGCTAGACAGGAAGGACCTATGCTTCTGGTGGTTACACAAGTAGAGTTAGCTTGGCATCTTCATTGCTCTTTAATCTACCTGCCAGCTACTCCCAATTACTAACAGGCCAGGTGTTCAGCATGAGGTGCTGGTGCAGAGACGAGGGCGAGCAAAGTTGTCATGAACCCAGCTTGCAACGCATTGCACACGGGCGCCCCAGACTGCTTCTCTTATAGTTTCTTTTATCCGGGATGGCCGGGGGGGGGGGGATGCTTGTGTTAGGAAGAACCTAACAGCCTCTAGTGCTTCACACCAACAGAAGTCCCAGTAAAGTGAATGGAATTTGCATTAGCTCCAAAAGATAGTACTGGTGCAAAATAACTTGAGAATCACACCATTTATTTAAACTTGCACCAAATTAAAAAATGTAACTCCGCTCTCCAACCCAGAAACCACCACCACACCCGGTTTGAGTCAGTACGCCGTATATGTCCTGTAAAACTGATGTTTACAATTAAATGCTCCCATACCTTTTAACCAGTGGCTCTGAGGATGCATTTTACCTGCAATACAAATTATTACTCTAAGATTGCCTTCTGAAGTAAAATGACTGCAGTATACAGTACTATGGAGTGAGACAGTCTAAATGTATGTTTCTTCAGCCAGAGACAATTAATCTCACACAAAATGAGTTATATATTTAAGAAATGTTACTTCATATGGATATTGGGGGGAAAATAGTCACATTTATTTGAACTTATCTACAAAGCCATAGAGAACAAAACTCAGTGCCTTCCCAGTGGATAAAGAAATTTGTAGAAGTATGTCAACTTATTTTCAAGAAGCTGAAGGGCACAGAGACAAAATATCCAAATACTGAAAATATGGTAGCTTCATTTAAGTTGCTTACTATGGAAAACCCATCTGCTCTCTTTTCATTTCTATTATTGTACCATGCTCTTCGCTCACACACCTGCTCCACTTTCATATGCTTACATGCTGATCATCAACCATGGTAACACTCCAGCTTTCTTCTACTCCAAGCTACTGCTCCTAGTGACATACACTGGTTCACAAGCACTAAAGTCACCAAAATAAACACTTCCTTAATCTTCCCAACCTTTCTGAGTGGTTATTATGCAAAAGAAACCAAGTTAAATGCAACATGCAGTTTGCACTGCTGTGCTCTGTTCACTTTAATATTGCTGTGTTCAGTGTAACATCTACCTTGGACAGAGTTAATTCTATTGCACTATAAAATACCATGACTAGGGCTACGATTTTGTCACAGTAGTGACAGAAGTCACGTTTTTAGTGAATTTCCCCTCACCATACACATTTTACAGCTTTTCCGTAACTTCCATGACTTTTGCCTAAAGAACACTGGAGGAGTTGCCTCCGACTCACCCCGGAGAAGTGCCACCAAGGAGAGCAGCATGGAGACTGCAGTCAGCACCAGCTGCCGCACTGTCATCTCTGGGGTTCTCCAAACCCCGCCCCTTCAGAGCATGGCATGATTAGAGGCGGAGGGCAGAGCTTGAGAAGTTATGCCCAGAAGAGCAGCATAGATACCACTCAGTGCCAGCTGCAGCACTCACATGTTGCTCCAAACTCCTCCCCTTCTAAGCGTGGTGTGGTTAGAGACAGAGGGCAGGGTCAGAGCTAGAAAAGGCATCGTGAATGAGACAGCAGCATTTCTGCTGCCTTTCCTCACGCCTTGCTCTACCTTCCCTCCTTCCTGGGGGTTTCATTCCGAGATAAGGTAAAGAGTGGGTTCCCTTTCCCATGCCTTTCATTCTAAGTGAGATAAGGGAAAGAGGGGGGTGGTCCCTTTCCTCCTGCCCCAGGCTTACAATCTAATAATATGTTCTGTTAAGAAACGTTGGATAAAAGTTAAATGGAACTTTTTTTGACCCATGACTTTTTATCTTTTTTATTATGATCTAGTCATGACTTTTTAGAAAAATACCGTGACGGAATCTTAGCCCTAACCATGACCAATCTATACATGGAATTCTATGTAGTAAAATTTCAGGTGCTTAACTGTTAGCTGCCGGAGTGCTTCTTTACAACTTAAAAGTCAATTACAGATCATTTCAAGGTCTTTGACACTTTAGGCAAAACATCTAAAGATTTAATCAATGTATGTTTATTGTGGAATTTTAGGCTCCAATTCTCAAAATTGCTGGGTCAGCATAAACACCATCACTTCCTCAGTGTAATGCTTTGAGATCAGAGCCTCAAAATCACATAAATCCTTAGAAGTCAATGGAAATTCTTAGCTAAAACCCTTGAAAATGACTTTTACTCTTGTGTCTGGGGTATGCCACATATTAACAGCAAGACCATTTCAAAGCAATCTTGTTTACACTCTTCTTTGTAGAAGTCATTATAATCCTATTTCTTTTTCTAAAAGCCACCAAAACCACATTGACCAAACCAAACTAAAGTGATTATCCCTGTGCTTATATGTAAATGCAGCACAAAATTCCAGCCATATTATAGAAAGGACTGATAGTTCAGTAATAAGAATATTTATGCCTCCTGCTTTACATACAGGGATTTTAAGCAAGAACATTGGGATACAATGGTCTCTCAGAAAGCTTCTTTTATTTTGAAAGATTATACCAGTTTGAGATTTCCTATACATAAAACATACCTTCCTAGGCATAAGGTATGTTATATCCTGTATATTTGCAGGATGTGGACCTGTATGAAATCAACTGAAAAAAGAACTCTCTAGTCCAAATGTAAAATATGCTATGAACCACAACAATGGGTGAAAACAGACATGACGCTAACCACCCTTTAACCACCACTGGTGGTCATTTATGCATGTTTACTGCATAGGGCACGAATACAGGCCTGCAACATGCATAAATAACCACCAAGGGTGGTTAAAGGGTGGTTAGCGTCATGTCTGTTTTCACCCAACATCTCCAGCAAGTAGCTATTCAATAGAAAACCAAAGTAATACTTCTAGGAATTAATATGAAGAACGTTACTAGCTCAGTATGCCAGTGTTAAACTGCAGGTTCTAAATAAGTAATTTAAAAAAAATAAAAAAAGAAATCCTATCTAGTTACAGAAACAAGTACATTTCTTTCCTAAACAAAAGATTTTGAATTCAGTAAGTTATTCTTTACCTTTAGATATCAATAATTAGAAATACCTTTTTATATTGCTAATAACCTTTTAACTCCTAATTTAAAAAGCATGGAACTTTCAGAAAGCGATGTCTATTGAAGTCTGTTCTATTTAATGTATAAAAAGTAATTTTGAATGTACATGTAATCATTTACCTGACACAATGTTGAAAGATCACCTCCCCGGCCTCCAGCTCTTTAAAGCATGGAAGGAAAGACACAGGACAAAATAGGCAACAATACTTATTAAAGTACATTTGTTTTAAAGGCGTCAGCATCCTCCTATAAAGCTGAGACTATTGTAGTGCACATTTTCCACTGCCTATTAAGCAAAACTCCAGTGATTTCTTTGATACTGCTTTGTGTCTGGCCTGGTGAACAGTCAAGGTACTCCATCACATGGTATAGTTACTTCCAGTCTCTTACATGTGCGGTTGCCACAGGCTGGGAATGATTTGGCAGCTTAATATTCAGCTGCATAAAGATAAGGAGTCTCATGTGATTTCAACTCATACCCTGCATCCAGTTTAGGAGCAGCAATAAGAAGACATTAACAGTTGTCTGGCCTCATCCTCCATGTTCAGAAAGACTGTTGCCATCATATCAAATCTACAGCATTAAGATGGTGGTTCTTTATGGCTTAGTAAAGGTTCCAGACGATTCTCCCACTCTTCAAAAGGAGAGAACGTGTGCTTTGGGGAGAAACATTTGAATTGAACAATGTGTAGGGAAAACTTGGTTTCAACCTCTTGGCCAAAATCCCCATGCCACACCAGGAAGCAACAAAGCAATGACTACAGAAGAGAAGAGGTTCACTGCATTGTTATCCAGAATAGGTTTTCCAGATATGTGCTTTGAATCTTTTGTCTGATGGTTGACAACCATGCCAGTATGCTTGTCAAATCCTAAAGAAAAAAGTAAACAGAGGACAAACAAACTTTAGTTTATGAAACTCAAATTAGAGAAAACTCTTCATGCCTACATGGCTTCCCACAAGGGTTCAATTTTTAAGCTGCTGGAGCCTTAAACATACAGGGTCTTTAGGAAGCAACCATTCTATGTTGTTCTATGGGGCAACTGTTCTATGTTGTACACCATTTTGGTCACAAGGGTAACTTATGGTAACCGTACCAATTCTAAACAGATGTAGAATTCTAAACTCCAAACATTCCTGCACACAACAATACCAGATACTGTACTACAGGTATCTAACTTTAGGAAATAAATGCCAGGAAAATGGGTTGCTTCTTACTACGGATGGGCGAACAGAACGCGGTTCGGATGTTCGGTTCAAAACCCAAGTTCTGGTTTGATGGTTTGGTTCAGCCAAGTTCGATTTGGCCAAACAGTCAAAAATAGCGCTATCGATACCGAAACGAAACCGAATTTTTGGCCCTGAAAAGACATTTTCCTGCCCCTGAACTCATCCGAACACGACCGAACTGTTTGGTCGTTCGAGAATTCGGACGTCCAAACAGACCGAGTTCAGTCTGAACTCTGGACAGCGTTCGCCCATCCCTACTTCTTACTAAGCAAGTTTCTAGTAGTGCCGTTACCTGGCAGTCACCCACTGAATAACAGAATCATTTCTATTTTTTTTTTTGGGGGGGGGGGGACTTCAGGGATCATTTAGACAGGGCTCACTATACCCAAACATTTCCTAAAGAGATGTTTATCCAACCGTCTCATATTATTCCATAACTTCCCTAACTACCTTGCTCCATTGCCCAACTGTACTTGTTAGGTTAAATATCAGAAGTCCCCTCTTCACACACACAAAAAAATCTCTTTTTGAAAATTAAGCCCTCTTGTCCAACCCTTACTAGCAATGGAGAACAAGTGTTGTTCATAATTTCCATGACTGCGTTTTAAGTACTTGAGAACAGTTCAGGTGTCTCCTCCTCCCAATCCTTTCTCTAGGCTAAACGTACCCAGTTCCGTCAACATTTTCTCTTATATTCTTTATTCTAAAACATTTTAACATCTTTCCTTTGAATCTTCTAATTTGGCTAAAATTTTTTAAAAAGTATATGCCACTGTCCAAAACTGGATATACAATTCCAACTGGGGCCATATCAGTGCTGACTAGAGTGGCACTATTACTTTCTATACCTGGAATACAATGCTTCTGCTTAATGCAACCTAAAATGGCATTTGCTTTTTTTTGCAATAGCATCACGCTGCTGACTCATTTCAGTTTGTGATCTACTATAACCTCCGGATTCTTTCCAAAAGTACTGCTGCAGAGCCAGTGTCTGAAATTATGGCTTCTCTCACACTTTGCTTTCTAAATTGGATCATCATATTCTCTTGAGAAGGCATACAACTTCTTTCTTCCTGGGCAGGGTCAGCTGGTTTTACTTTTTGTAACCTTTAAGACGAAGGATGGAGTGGGAGAATGAGTTGGTCAAGCCAAATGATCGTAGCAGCGTTGTCTCTTAGCAACAGAGAGAGAGAATAGTAAGAATTCGAGAGTTGGAAGGACCCTCACAGGTCATCTAGACCAACCCCCTGCCCGGAGGCAGGATACTTTCTACTTAGAACATCCCGGACAGATGCCTGTCCAGTCTTTTCTTGGGAAGGGGATTCTTATTTCACTGCTGAACTGTTCTAACAGTTTAGAAAACACGAAGGGAAAAAAAGAAGGAGAAAGACATGTTGCCTTTGCTCTTGCTTATCTTCTTATCTAGAGCTCCTTCTTTGGTTTCTCTCCATCCCTCAATTTAAGTCAACTTTTATGCTAATGAGAAAAAGAAATGGTCTTACCACTGTACTGCATTGTAGCTCCTAAATATGAATCAATAATTGAACCCAATAAGCCGGCCGCTGCACCAAACACAACAATTGGCCATTGTGGAGCAGATATATCCAGATCATCGACGAAAGCCAGTTGAGTGATGAAGTAAGCCATACCCACTAGTGTGCCACCTAGCAGGCTTGAGATTAGGCCTACTAAAGTAACACCACCATTGGTACCTAAGCAAATAAAAACAAAGTTTGAGATCCAAGTCTTCAAGATCTGCATTTTTAGAACCTGTATTCAATATCCACAATGACTTGCATGGGATCTTAAATTAGAACATCTGCCATCAGAACACACCAAAATTGGTAAAAAAAACCAAGGAAAGTCTCACAATTCTAGAGTGGATTATTTAACAATGCAGCTGTTATAACTTTTTTAAATTCTATGACAAAAAGTAGTAAGCAATATGTAACATATTATTAACTACACACAAGATCTTGTAATGCTAGCAGACCCAGTTATATTAATAGTGTGGTATTTATTTTTGCGATTCTTTTAAGTTGAGAATTTCTAAAAACAAACAGACAAGGCCTTACCTATTGGAACCTTTTCAAACGATGTTATCAGCCTGGGCTCGGTACTCATGGCACTGCCTATCTCTGAAGCCCATGTATCCCCAGCAGAGCAGGCTAGAGCTCCCAAAAGAGATAAACACATCCACGATGCTGTATATTGCTTGGAAAAGTCTATTGGAATCTCTCCCGGTCCATTTTCTATCATGTATAACAGAGCCAATTCTGTAGGTACACCACCATTACAAAACACTTGCACCCATTTTCTCTGTCCACCTGACAAAGATAAATTAGAATATTTTAACAATTTGGCATGCAATAACATTGGCTCCTTGTAGTAACAGAAACCAAAAAAGCCAGTATGGAAAAAACTTCCAGTCCTAACCATCCCACTGTTTTATTATTACATAGTCAAGAAGCAAATCCAACCACTTATTCGTATGTTTGGTCCACTGCTATAAAATACATATAAATAACTTAGTCAAACATAAAAGATTATTTGCCAGACTCACAGTGGGGAAGGGCTGTAAAAATCCACTTGTAAGCTCAAAAAAGTATGCTTGCCAAAGGCAAGAAGCTGAATGGATATTTACAGCCCTGGGTTGGTCCCTATTTCATCTCTTCTGCCACCCAAGGATGCAAGTGGAGAGTATTTTTTAAAAGGAAGCATTATCAATTCTGCTTTTCCCCTCTTTTGAAGCTTACCAGAGGAAAATCTACTCTGAGATCATCTAGCTGAGCATCCAATGCAAGGGTAAAAATACTTTGAAAATCACAGGTATTCATGACCTCTTATCCACAAAGATCATATTGATTTTGAATTTCACGTTAGGCTTATGCAGCAAATCAACAGTGGTAATTTTAAAAGTACAGGAGCTCTTCATAAGAGCCCCACAAAGCCTCCAAGGCTGCTGAGGGGGGCGGCAGGAAAAGGGCCAGAGCTCTGTTCCCCCACGGTCCTGCTCCACTACACCACTGCAAATCAAGGCTTCCCGACATTATTGTTCTGATGGTTCTTGGATCATAGCTCATGACAGTTGCTGAAGGGTCAAAACCAGACTTGTAGCTTTGGCCTATAAGCAGCATCGTCTGATCAATCAATACGTGTTTATCCCCAGACCCTGGCAGTCACTGTTCAGTTCCTTTCTAGGTACCAGGATGTAATCCTAAATAGGGAGATCAATGGCCTAGCTGGTCTCCTGTGTCTTGGACTTGATGAGGAAGGCATGAGCAGCCTGTCTCCTTGGGCCTCAGGTTAATATGAGGCAGCAAACTGACTGTGATGACAGAGACAACTAACACTGCAAAATAGACCCCCGCTGACCTGTGACCTTATCAGAAGGCCATACTTCACTGCAGTGTGAAATCTTAACTGACATGATGGCCTAAGATCTGCCCCTCACATAGGTGTCACCATCTGCACTAACATCCATGGGCCTCACCACAACTACTATCAGGAACTGGCAACCTACCTTGAAACATTTCACAACTGTTCTACTGAACCTAGAACCTTTACAACTCTTTTCCTTAGCTTGTTTAGTTTGAAATTTCTTGTCACTTTCCCCACTAACACAGGAAAATGTCATATGTTAATCTGAAGGGGAAGGAGGGGGGGGGCACAGTGATTACCTTTGTTCTAACCCAGAACAGCATTTACACAAACCGTAATGCAATTCCTAGAACACATTTTATTCTTTTTGAAAAAAGGAACACTGGTCAAGTTGTCATGCTGTTAAAAAATTGGTTAGTTACTTATATCAGCAACTCATTACTAAAACAGGTCTGCTAATAGCTTGTTAAAACCCTTGGACAGCAGTTAAAGGAGTTAAGTCATCTACTGTACACCTAACTTTCTTTTGCTTTCCCAATATTTGGAAACTGGACAGGAAATCAAGCTAAGAAGAAGGTTATCATGGTAAGCTCAGATATCTTAGCCCAGGTGTTCTCAAATGCTATAGACATTGGGTAATCCAGACCTGGTCTGTGCCATTAATAATTACCTTCTTAATAGGCTAAGTAATTGCATTAAGTCTTAAAACCATTTGTTTCATTAATTAAGGTAACTGGCATCCTACAAGCGTAATTCTAGAACTTTTTGCAACTTTTCAAGTTATGTTTGATGTTTAGTGTATTTATTTTCCTTTTAACAAACTGTTAAAATATTAATGGTTTAAAACTATTCAATAAGTTATGATTTCTTTGATTATCCATTCTTTATTCTAAACACTGCCAGTAGTTCAATATAGGGAAAAGGGTATGTGTAAATATTTGTATAGCATTCTCTGTCCTGTGATTCACGTTATCTCTTAATTCCAAAATTGTCAGTTAAAATGCAGTATTTTTACAAGTTGTCTGAAAAATTAAACAATTTTTACCTTCTTTGTATTCTGAATCTATACGCTTCTTTACATCTCCTTTCCATTTAGTAAGTTTTGAGGAAGTAATGAAAAATGTAAACAATGCAGTGAAGAAGCTGTAGTTTGCAATGGTTAGGATAAACCCAACCACTAAGCCTAAGGGGGGGAAAGAAACCAAAACATCAGTTCATGAAATATATTTTTGCAAAGCAGTAGTAGTAGTAGAATTTATTGATGGTCAAAGGCCAAATTTTTTGCAAAACAACTGATAGTTATTCTTTTCAAAATTAAAGTATATTTTCAGGATTAACCTAGATTAAAATGGCCATGTAGTTCGCTAGAGCAATACTATATTACCCAAGTGCTGTTTTACATGATATTTTTAAAGCATTTAGCTATTCTGATTGAGGGAAATGGTTTGGCTCTCTGCTTCATTTTCCTTTAATATGGCTTGATATTCCTCTAAGTATTTGTCGCACTATTAGTTTTCTGAAACATCACTGGATGCTGGGAAAGTGACACTCATCATACGAGAGACAAGAAAAAAAAATCAAATGACAAGGCAAGACCAAAGTCCATGTAAGTGAAAACCCTTGTCCATTACAGAAAAGCAGTTGTTGTCAAGCTGTCAGCCACAGAAATGTATACACCGACATCAAGCACATCTTTTCACAGCTTGGCTTCCAGTTTATATTCTGTTGATGTCATCTCTTGGGACTTACTGGAGGAAGAGCTGCCCCACTTGATGATGCCCAGCATCTTCTGGCAATTGTTACTACCTCCCATTTCTTTTGTTCATTATCTTTCTGGCTTTCTTTTCCTGCCCGATTTCTTTTTTGCCCTCGCACGTTTGCGGACGCTTCTTTTCCTTACTATTTTGTGGTAGTCCAACTTCCCCTCCTGCCAGGAGATTACAATCTTCTGTTAGCGGAAGATGACAACTGGTCCTAATTAAGGCTGAGAGCTCTGTTTCACTGGACCACTGGAGCTTGTACATTGCAAGGAACTTGTTTCTAAAGCAGATAGAATCAGGTCGTACAAAGCAAGCTAGAAAGTAGGTGAGGTCTTCTCTACTGGCAGATAAGGTGCCACATTTACAGAATGAGTAGCAAAAGAAAAGGAATTATTTCCAACCTCCATTTAGCCTCACCTCTGCCCCATGTGCAAAGCCCTTGACTCTTCTCCCCCAAAGCTGATCTTGTACCCCACCCAGAGCGCTCAAATCAGAAGCTAGCTGGCAAATGGCTTTCTACAGATTTTTGGTGTTATTTCCATCCAGTTTTATTTATTTATTTATTTCATTATATTTATATGCCGCCCCCCCATGCCTATGGCATCTCGGGGCGGCTTTCAACATAATATAAAACAATTTCTAAACATTTAAAAAAAAATCTATATCATCATAATTAAAACAAATTTAAAACAAACCCCCACAAAAATTAACCCACCCCTCCACCCTCCCCGCCGAAGGCCTGGGCGAACAGCCAAGTCTTACAGATACGTTGAAAGGCCAACAGGCCTGGCGAGTCTCCTCCGGGAGGGAGTTCGACAACCGCGGCTCGGCCACCGAGAACGCCCTCTCCATTGTGGCCCCCCGTCTTACACGGGGGACCTCCAGAAAGGCGCCCCCTGTGGACCGAAGGGATTGTTCTGAGGCACGGAGGGCAAGGCAGTCCCTGAGATATGAGGGGCCCAGACCGTGTAGGGCTTTGTAAATCAATACTAACACCTTCAATCTGACTCGGTATGCTATAGGCAGCCAGTGCAGAGCGCGGAGCACTGGTATGTGCGCCCGCCGCCCTGTCCCCGTCAGGAGACAGGCTGCTGCATTCTGCACTAGCTGCAGCCTCCGAATCAGAAACAAGGGAAGCCCCACGTAGAGCGTGTTGCAGTAGTCTAGCCTCAAGGTGATGAAGGCATGGACAAGTGGCCAGATCAGGCCCGGAGAGGTAAGGTCGAAGCCCCCATACCAGATACAGCTGGCGAAAGGCAGCTTTATTCACCGCCTCCGCCTGCCGATCCAGACGGAGGCCCGAATCCAAAACCACCCCCAGACTCCGAACCTGTAGAGCAACAGGCGGGCAAATCCCCCCTATCAGGGGGGCCAGCACCTCCCCCACCCTTTTCACCACCATCACCTCTGTCTTATTGGGATTGAGCTTCAGTCTGCTCTGCCGCATCCAATCCGTCACGGCTTCCAAACATTGGGAGAGTAACGAGACAGCAGGACCTGGGTCAGTTGAAAACAAGAGGTACAGCTGAGTATCATCAGCATATTGGTGACATCGCACCCCAAACCCTCTGACGATCTCCCCCAGGGGCTGCATATACACATTAAACAACAGCGGAGACAGAATGGAACTCTGCGGAACGCCGCAGGTCAGGCCCGAGGGCTAGATGTTTCAGTCCCCAGCACCACCCGCTGGCTTCTACCTGAGAGGAATGAGCGGAACCATCCAAGGACAGTCCCGTCCAGACCCCCCAAGTCTCGCAGCCGTCTCAACAGCAGTCCATGGTCCACGGTATCAAAAGTGGCCGAGAGATCTAGCAGGATCACAAAGGTTGAACATTCTGCTTCCATCTCCTGGTTGAGATCATCCACCAAGGCCACCAACTCTTTCTCAGTACCGTAGCTGGGGCGGAACCCAGATTGAAAAGGGTCAAGGAAACCGATGCTGTCCAAATGCGCCTGGAGCTGCAGTGCTACTGCCCGTTCAATAACCTTCCCTAAAAAGGGAAGATTAGAGATGGGTAGGTAGCTGGCGAGTGCGTCCACATCCAAAGATGGCTTCTTCAACAGGGGGCGCACTACAGCCTCCTTGAGACTGGGTGACAATCTCGCCTGCCGAAGGGACGCGCTCACTACCCTCGCCAGCACCGTCCCCAAGGTCTCCCTGGAGGTTTTCACCAACCAGGACAGGCATGGATCTAGTTCACAACTAGTGGCTCTGACAGACCCCAGGACATTCACCGCATCGGCTGGCGTCACTTCCTGAAACTCATCCCAAAAAGATCGACCAGACGGTGCCTCCATAACCTCGTGCCCCTCGCTTACTGCTTCCAATCCGGTGTCAAAATTACTCTGTTAAGAAAACAGTTTTGAAATGGTAATTTAATTTTCTTTACGAAAAAAATTAATAGATATCCTGCAAGAAGAGCAAACTGAGAGCACTTGTTCTGTATCAGGTAAAATGAAGAACAGGAGCAGGCAGACTGAATATTTATGTCCAATTAGGGAATTGCTCTCCAGAAACACACTTTCCCACTGCCCTTTGATCATGAACACTCTAGTTAGGTGGGAGGATATTGCATTAGCCTCCTCTCAAAGAATCTGTTACTGAAAAGACTGGTAAGGTACGCTACCATACGCATCACTGACATGTAGTTGATTTTTAATATGCAGCAGAAATTAATCTACATAAAAGGCAAGAGGGGCTTGGGAGCTTTTAATGTACATACTTTTGGAAGGAACTGAAGTAATATAGCAGTAACATGAGCAAGAGCTTATTTTTATAGCCATCATTTACTCATGTTTACTTTTAGAAAAACTATTTAAAACAAATAATTTCCAGTTACCCAGGTCATGAGAGACTGGGTAACTAACTAGACATCTAAGTGGCTGATGAAATTTAATGTGAACAAGGAAAAATAACCTAAACTATATGAACACAATGCTGGGTACTAAATTAGGAGTTACCACTCAGGAAAAAGATCTTGGGAGTCATTGTGGACAATACATTGAAATCCTCAGCTCAGTGTGTGACAGCAGTCAAAAGAGCAAACAGAACGTTAAGAATCTTTCAGAAAGGGATCGAGAAAAAACTGAAAATATCGTAATGGCTCTATATAAATCTATAGTACAACTGCACTTGGAATATTGTGTGCAGTTCTGGTTATCCCATCTCAAAAAAGACATAGCTGAACTAGAAAAGGTACAGAGAAGGGCAATAGAAATCATCAGGGTATGGAATGACTCCTGTATGAAGAGAGGTTTGATAGGTTAGGGTTCTAGAGCTTGGAGAAGAGACGACAGAGGGGATATGATAGAAGTTCATAAAAACATGAGTAGTGTGAAACATGTAAATACGGAGCTGTTATTTACTCTAACAGTACTAGACCAAGGGGACACTCCATGAAATCAAATGTCAGCAGATTTAAAACAAATAAGAGAAAGTATTTTTTCCACTCAGCACCCAACTAACTTGTGGAATTTACTGCTAGAGGAAGTGGTCAAGGCCAGTAATGTAGCTAGTTTTAAAAGGGGATTGGATAGGTCCGTTAATGGCTATTAGCCAAGTTGGTTTTATGAACGTAACCTCTTACTGTTGGGGGTTGGAATGACAGGGAATGGATTGCCCATTGTGACCTGTTGAGTACTTCTCCCAAGAGACAGAGATTGGATACTGTTGGAAACAGGATGCTGGGTTTGACCCAGAATGGCACTAATGTTCTTATGTAAATGGATCAACTCTGATTAAAGAGAATCCTTGAGATCAGGCCTGTACAACCTCTTGGCCACCATGGACCAATATTTCTCTTAAGTATTTGATGGCAGGCTGCAATGCCTCACAGCAATTTGCACAAACGTCTCTCATCGTACAACCAGTGTACGTTATTTCTATAGCAAAATGGTAGTCAAACCATGTTCAAACTAATCAACATAAACCCTCAGATTACTCATGCAGAGTCTGGAACTGTTACTGCATGGCATCATTCTGCAAATCTTATATTTTTTTTATTTTAGTTAGAAAATACTGTGAGAATGGAACCCTACCATGGGCCAGATTTGCAGGGCTATTATACCAACAGTACAAATAAAAACTAAGCCAAAGTCTAAAAAAAAAGCAGAGAAACTAAGTTAACTACTCTGCCTGTGAGGTTGCACAGTACCCCAGAAATTATAGAAAGAAAATTAAACTTTTTTTTTTTTTTTTTTTTTTTTTAAAAGCAAGCCTCTACCAATTCATATGCCATGTATTCATCAAGGATAATGGGCTCTGTTGTAGATTTTTTCTAAAAAGTTAGAACATTATTGGTGTATGATGGACCCCCAACTGGAATGAATGTAAAAAATCAAAGCACTTTATGGCCACGGTTGTGAGGTCATATTTGCCCCAAACACAATGAAGAATTTTGTCTGTTCTCATTATATGCCATTTTCTGTGTGTACAAAAACTTGGGTGTCAATGACTCCCAAAGTGGAAAACTCCGGTTACCAAAATACAACTTTGCTTTATCTTTAGATTCTTTACACAGCAGTTAACCCTTTCATAGTGTGAAGCTTCAATTTTTTTTTTACTTGCAAGGTTGTGATGAAAAAGTTATCCTACAGGCTGAAGGGGTCATTTCAACCCCTCCATTAATGATTGTGGCAGCCAGCTATTGAAATGTAGACAAGCTCCCAATAGCTCAGCCTCTTGAAATGTAGACAAGCTGTCTGCAAACGAGTAATCACACACGTTACCTTTATTAACTTATGAATGGTGAGAACATTGGGATGTTAACACTTATCACCTAGATGTTTTCTCATTTGCATATGAATATGCTGTCTCTGATATAAGGAAATCTAATGCAATTCTATTGATTCTTTTGTAATGCTCAATATTTAGTTGAAAATGTTACCTTTTGTAGTTTCTGTACATTTTAGGTTTCAAAACAGAGGGTGTGTGTCAAACCAGTACCATTACTGGTGGGATTTTACTGGTAACAGTGGGGGTATTTAGTAACCCCAAGGACTTTCATGTTGGCAATACATTTCTGTGCCAAACACAATAAATTTAATTTTTTTATGTTAAACTGGAGTGATTTTCAAGTCAATCATATTTACACTTTTCAACTGAGGTACATCGGGTGTTATCATTGAGAGCCAGCGTGGTGTAGTGATGAAGAGTGCAGTACTTTGACGAAGAGGTTGGGGGAGGCCCCTGGTTCCCCAGGCACAGATCTCTCAGGGTGAAAACAGACATGACGCTAACCACCCTTGGTGGTTATTTATGCATGTTGCAGGGCTGTATTGGTGCCCTATGCAGCCCTGAAACATGCATAAATGACCACCAAGGGTGGTTAAAGTCATGTCTGTTTTCACCCTCAGTCTAACCTACCTCACAGGGTTGTTGTGAGGATTAAGTGTTGAGTTAATTAGTTGTTACTGTTGAACCTAATAAGTTAAAAAAACTGTAAGCCAGCCTAAGGGATAGGGTGGGATAAAAATAATCTAAATAAATACCCCATAAGCAGATTAATACAGGTTTGTTTTGGGGTGGGGGGGGTCGTTTTGTTTCTTTTAAGCAGGGAGATGGGTTAACATTCAGTCATGAGAAACTTGCATGCATCAAGTTTTGTGAACATAATTTGGCCAATTAAAACTTTTAAGAAACTGCTCCACGAAGCTTTACACTATATTCAAATACTGTATGTCCTACTGGGTTTATTACCAGTGTGCGCTGTACTTACACCACCATGAATAAAGTTGATTGCTTACCCAGGAAAAAGTGGCACTGCAATTTAAAATACAAACAAGAAGTCACGATACATTTGTCTATACACCTATGTTTTGCATTAGTGAAAGATGTCAAACAATCCTGCTCAAGCAAGTACAAAGACCAAAAATTACGAAAGACATTTCTTTGTATAGTAAAGCACTTTACTTAGTATTCCCGGGGGGGGGGGGGGGGGGG
>QEPC01006720.1:4196736-4209889 GCA_003113815.1 Sphenodon punctatus | reverse complement strand
AAAGCTGGGCTGAGCTTGGGGGGGAAGAGGAGAGGAGAGACATACCTCCTATAGCTCCACTGTGATCAAGACTCTTTTTCTTATAACCTCGTGAAGCAATCATCAGTGGAACCATGATCGAAAAAAGCCAACGCCATGGAGAAACAGGCCTTAAGCTACCTAAGGGGGTTAAAAGTATTTTTAAAATGTGTGTAAGATGAAGAATACGAAACAAGTCAGTTGTAGGATACACTTAGGGTGAAATTTTCAAAAATCAATGTAGGCACAAATACTAATGAGACTTCTCCTTAACAACCCTTTGTAGACACTTTGAAAGTCTGAGCATGCAGACCAAACTTGCTTTGTTCCTTCCATCTGTTACAAAACCATGCCCAGAATAAAAGACTAATGGATAACTGGAGAGTTCCTTTTTTATGTTCATAGATTAATTTATATAAACACACTCAGACATATTTAAAATTAACAGAAGATTATTTTTTTTAAAACTAGCAGGGAAAGTAATGTACTTTTCAAATTCCTAAAAAAGAATTGCCAACAATGACAATTCAAATTCAAAATGTAAACTGTCAGAAAGCAAAATGGAAAACCTAATTACTGTTCTAGAGGAAACACAAAGGATCCAATTCTCTTATTTTAAAGTCAATAAAACTAAGCTTCAATGGATAGAGGATTGTACCCTAAGCAATTATGAGAAACATTTTCCTCCAAAACTCAAGTGATCAGATCACATGGTGGTGTTAAAGCCAAGCTTACAAAGCACTGATGTTTTTATTGAAGTACAGTGTCTGGCAATTCTTTTATGGCAAGACAAGGCAAGACAATTAATAAAAGACCTTTTCAGTACTTTCTTTAGCAAGTTCTCTATAGACACGTTTTAATGAAGCTGGGTACAGCCACACAATATGGGGTGGGCCCAATCCGTTGCATGCCCTAAGGTGGGCCTACACTTTGGGCCAGTAGGAAGAGCCAGCCACACGGGGCTGGATGCCCAGACTCCTGCTGTGCTTCAGGATCAGGCCCACTGCCGCTAAAAAGCTGTTGGGGGGAGGAACACATGCCCCCCCCAACAGCTCATCAGAGGGAGGGGGGTCCTGGAGGAGTGCCTGAGTAGTGGCTCTCTAATGATTAATGGCAGGGGGCTGGATGCACAAAGTAGTGCTGGAGAAGGAGATCTGAGGGCAGCTGAACAGCTGATCAGGAGAAGGCAGGGCTGGAGGAGCGCATGCACTGCTGAAACTCCCAGTTCCGCTCTCTGCGAAACACAGAAGGGAGAAGGCAGGGGAGTGGTGAGAAAAGTCTGGCTGCAGGTGGGCATTTTGCTCCACTGACCCAGTGATCTGTCCCCCGTATCAGCATGAAAATGCAGGGCGAGGACTCCCATTGCTTTGGGGGGATCTCAGTTCTTCAGACTGGGGCTGCCCTGCCTGCAGCTTTCCAGGAACACCAGGCAGAACAGCAGCAACACCTAGGAAACCAGCTACATGCCCCTCTCCAGGCAAGATGAGTGCCTTCTCCAGCGCTGCTTTGTACATCCAGCCTCCTGTCATTAACCGTTTGAGAACCACTGCCCAGCCACTCCTCCAGGCCCCCCTCCCTCTGATCAGCTTTTGGGAGGAAGCACGCACAGCACCCTGCCCTCGAAGAGCTGTTAGGCGGGCAGGAAGAGGCGCTCCTCTGGGCCTGGGTCTTCCACCTCACAGCAGGGCTGTAGGGGCTGGCCACTCGGGAGACGGCCCGTTATCTCACTTTGGTCAACGTTACTACATGCTGCATCCCTGGTCTTTTCCAGCAAATGCATAGCAGCCAGCTGCTCACCCCGCCCCGGGGTAAGTTTCTGGTGGCTGCCAATCATGCAATTCACTGCATCGCGTGTTAATATTCACCAAAGTGGGATAACATCTTGTGTGGCTGCATCCAATAAAGTATGTCCTCTGATTCAGGTGTAAGGATTACGAGATGGACCCTTGACAAATTTCCAAATCCTGTAGGATAAGTCACTTTGACTCATCAGGCCAGCATGGTTCAGGAATGCCAGTTTCTGTGATCTATAGTATAAAAGGGAGCGGTATGGCCACTATTGCTTCCAACCCCCTTTAAAACTTTCCCCGACCAAATGGGACAGGTACTCATTCACAACTAGGTAGAGTGGACCTGGACATCTGGGGCGGAAACAACAACAGGAATTCAAACCCACTATCATGGATGTAAGTTCAATGCTCTAACCACCCAGCCACTCTCTCTCCAATTACAATGCGCACAGTAACAAAGTATGTTGACTGTGCAGGAAAATAAAGCATTTGTAAAACAGGTAGCTTCAATTCCCCAATCCATAAATGCTTTTGACACATAGTTTGAGGATTGACAGAAAGGTTAGCTGTAAATTAGCAAAAGTTTAGTATGTGAAAATATCTAGATGTGGTTTTAAATATTTGTTAACTGAGGGCAAGTTCACATAAACACTAAATATAAATAAGCAACAAGAAATAACCCTTGACTTGCTACACCCTTGTTTTTGTTCACACAAGCAAATGGATTGAAGCAAGACAAAAGGGAAGTTATTACTTCCCCTAACAAGTGCACGTACTGTATTTAACCAATAGAGACTGTTAACATGTCTGAGCAGATGCAGGGATGATAGTTTAGTGAGAAGAACAGTTTGGGGGCTAAGATGGATATATTTTCCTTATTCAACTGCAATATCTTGCATGTTACATTACTTGTAAAAGTAACCATTTATATCAACTTTGAGCTTACCATAATATGTACTTGCAGTCATAGACACAATCCAGAAAGATAGAGAAATGCAAATAAGCAGGCTCAAGATGACAATATTGGTCATCATTTTGAGGTATTCTTTGTAGGAGTCTTTCCGGTGGTAGTATGGCATGGGAATTCAGAAAGTGATCACCTAGAGGAGGAAAAGTGCAGATGAATCAGGACACCCTTTCCCTGAAAGAAATGTAGAGAAGATAGATTGGCTAGATAAAGGCAGATACCCTGTAGGTTGTTCTAAATGCCGTTTGTGATATATAACCCAACAAGCTCATTAGCAGCAGCAGCACGGCAAAAGCTCTTGGGGGCAAACCGACCCTGGAAATTAACCCAAAAGGAGTGACTCCAGGCACTGACGAGGTAAAGCCAGCCTGATAACCCCTCACCCCCCTGGATGGGGGAGACTCGCGGGGCAGTAGTCGGGCGAATCCTCCGTCCCACAGTCAAACTGGGGGAAGGCCCAGAGAGTTCCCCGGGCACGTTTCCCCAGCGGGGGGAGAAGAGACTGTAGGAGACAGGAGCTGGGCGTGGAAATGGCCCCGGTGCAGGCGGCGCTCACCGGGCTGCAGGCTGGTGAAGGCCCGGTGCCTAGCAGCGCACTGTGGGAGGGAGCAGCCCCTCCCTTCCTCACGCACCTCAGAGCAGCCCGGGCCTCGTTTGGCTCTTGCTGCTGAGCTAGCTACATCGTCTTCTCGCGCGCCGCACCTGTCCCGGCCGGCCGCGTCAACGGGGAAACCCATCCCTTCAGAGAAGAGATCCCACCGCCCAACCCCGGAGCCTCGCAACCCAATTGCCTAGGAAACAGCCACCAGGCCAGCACTGGTGCGCATGCTCCGCAGAAGAGGCTGAATCAGCTCTGCCGCCTCTTGCTGTAGCTGCGTCACCGTTTTTTAGACTGGGGAACTTCCCGCCCAACCGCCCCACGCACCCCGTGTACTACCCCGCAGTGCAGAGTGGGCGGCCTGGTCCTTCAGCCCTCTCCTCTCAGTGACAGGCCAGCTGGAGTTTCGTATACACCCCCCGCACACTTTAAGCCCCCTTCCCTCAGAGACAGGTGAGGGGAAGATGCACCCTCCCTCAGCCCACATTATTATTATAAGCTTTTATTAGCGCCAGCGATGTACCTGCCGCTTTACAGAGAATAAGATAGACACGGTCTCTGCCCGAGAGCTCAGCTTACAATCTAAAGACATGCACGCGGAGTCTCCATACCGACCCCCTCGCCCCCCCCTCCGTGCACACCTCCTCAATGCCCCCTCCCCTCCCCACCATACAAAGGGCGTCCCATAGCTTTAGTGAATGCGGAATCATCTCTCTACCCTCAGGTATAAATAGGCCTACTTACTGTCATCAATTTCAATTTAGTGTGTTCAAACTGATAAACAACAAAAAGTTTTAAAATCTTTTAATTAATTAATAAGATAAATTAAAAACCTTGCAATACATCTTTGCTTTAAAGTCCCACTAGGCACACAGCACTTGCTTTACGCCCGGCGATAAAACGTGCCTCGTGCTCGTGTGTGGCAAGCATTTGCTCTTTATTGAGTCGTGATTTAAACTTTTCTTGCCAGTATTACTAATGCACAAACAATGGCTAGGAGTGCAGAAACGTCTACATATTTAATATCATACTTTCATAGGCAAAAGGTGCAAACTCGCCCACTCAGGTCAAGGAGTTTAGTTTACCATGGATTTCAGTGAATTCAGAATTGCAGGCCCCCCCAAAAGCCACAGCTATGATTTTTATTCCAGGTGTGCAGTTTAGTACTCAAAAAAACACAAGAGGATAAGTTAAATTTCAGCTTTTTGTGGTTAGCTTTTGTTTAAAAACCAGGCTTCTTCACCATGATGAGCTATATGCTGAAGATAAGTTTTAATCAAGTTATATTGTGTGTTGCTCTGCAGAGGTTTGATTCAACCTTCCATTGCTCATCTGATATATCAATGAAATAAGATATCTCTTGAGACAGAGATGAGTGGTCCCCACCACTGTGCCTGTTTCTCCAAATCCATAGCTATGGGGGGTCTTCCCCTGTCATTTTTTGTTATTCTCCCCCCCTCCCTTTAGAGCTAAGATGTGGTCCAGGTTTTTCTCCTCAGTTTGTTAGTCTGAAGATGAAATGGAAGGCTCAGATGAGTGACTTATTATC
Source organism: Sphenodon punctatus (assembly GCA_003113815.1). NCBI lineage: Eukaryota > Metazoa > Chordata > Lepidosauria > Sphenodontia > Sphenodontidae > Sphenodon > Sphenodon punctatus. The sequence continues at coordinate 4,204,967 of QEPC01006720.1, read as the reverse complement.
TACTATTTATTATCTACTAAAGTACTCTCCATCTCTTACATTTGGGGCACAATGTGGCAACCACAACCCCCATAAAAATTGCAATCCTGGTAAGAAAACATTTGCGTAGTACATGAACTTGTGACGGCAAGCACAACTGCCGCTCCCTTGTTATGCAGTTTGCACCCCTGCCAATGTTCTAGTTACAAGCCTGCCATTCTCATACATCTCCTCAGTAACAGCTGGGGTTGGCTCTCCCACCTCATTTACACACACTGAATTTTTGCTCTTCCAGTCAATGACAGCTGAGGCTATCTTCCCCCATAACCTGTGGAACTGGAGCTGGTCTTCTCTTTTCCCCATCCCCTCCCATGCAGGGCCAGTACCCTAACCCCCACTCTATGTAGTGAGCATTGAACCTATACAAACCCCATCCTCAAAACGCTTAGTTCCACCATCAGTGCCTCCTCTTACCTTGCCTCACTCGTCAGATCTAGGGCTGGCCTGCACTGTTTCTACAAGTTTTATACAAGGACATTGGTGGAATTCCTTATGTAATATTATATCTTGGCATAACTAAAAATAATGCTCATCAGCAAAGGACTAGAGTTTTAAAAATATAATAATCTCACCAGTTTACAGATTAAGTAGTAATGTAACAGAAAGGTAATGATATCAATCAACAGAAGGAAGAAAGCATGAAACCAACGTGGTAGTGGCATCTTCAAATACTGTCGGATTTTAAAATTGCAGAAACATTGCAAAAGCCTTCAGCACCAGCGGAAGAGACTTTAAACAATATTTTAAATAACTTTTAAATTGAACTACTAGTGATTTAATTACCTCCAATTGCAGCAGACCAAGCCAGTCTAACAACTTTTCTGAAGACATGCCCAAATAATTTAAGAGATGCCAAACTGTCAGCAAAGCAGCTAATAAAAAGTATTATTAGGAGGGGTACTCTGTGTGGCCATGTACAAGGCATACACCAGAAACTGGCTGTGAGAATATGTTACTCCAGGCATGAGGAGCTTTGTACCACCATAAAACAAAGCAAGGTATGAAATTCTAGCCTTTTCTTCAATTTTTCCTTCTCCTTTGGATCAGGTAGGAATAAAATGTATGAGATTAGAAGACCATTCTACACCTTTCCAGAGTATCATGTGGTTTTCCAGATTCTGATGAATCCTCAACAGATCAGTAAATCCTGGAACAACCTACATAGGTGAATGAAATTATGTGCATTAATAGCTTCACATTTGCTTGAATGTTAGATCTATTACAATCCAGACCATTGAGGCAAAGAAGATGATGATGTTGTATTTTATATTAGCGTGTGTATGAGAGGAGTGTGGAATTAAAGGTTGTTAAAGTTTTTTTATTTTAATTTAACTCATTTAACTGGAAAGTTTGTATTTGTGATCTAAAAATAGGAAGCAGGGTAAAATTTGTTCCCCCACACCTGGTTTATTCCTAAGAAAAGAGCATGCATTTAAGGACTCCAGTCCTCAAACTATGTAGGCTTTTAATGTAAGACAAAAATCAAGATCATTTATGTAAATAGACTAAATCGTCACTGGCTAGTTCCCAATTTATTCTTCCCTTTAGGCATTTATGTATTGCAATAATTTATTTTGTTTACCATTAACATTTTATATATTATAGTGATATGATGGAATGTTAAGGAGAGCTGTTGTTGCCAAAACAGGTTGCTATTAAGTCACAATCACTCCAAGTAAAAACTGACAAAGATGGTCAGCTTTCTTGTTAAATTCCAGAAAAATATCAAGTCAGTATTGACATAACAGTCATGACACAAATATTAACTTTTTCCCTTTTTTCAGTTTTTGGGGATTTGATCCACAGTCTGTAATTTCTGGGAAAGTCTGGCCTGCGTTTTCCCAAATCTGCTTGTTGAGTAAGGTCAAATAATAACTTATAATACACATTAAGAATGTGTATTATTCATACAAATTGATAATACTCAGCACCTCCCATTGAGGTCAGCCAAAACCTTTACTATCGTATCCTGTTTTTGGAAATTTTCAACTAGGTTTGTATTCATACTTCTAAAAAGCATACTGGACTTTTGAATCCTGAAATTGCTACCATGCTTGAAAAATGGAATTGTTCTACCTAAGGATTATGGCTCTGGCTCCAGTTCTCAAACCACTCTTCTAGCACAAGCTCTATTCATTTCAAGGGTGTAGCACTAAGGGAACATTTTGAGGACTGGACTGCCCATAGCAGCTGACCATGTGACATACCATTTTTCAAAACAACCACATTTAACGGTTGAGGGGAAAATTAAACTCAAGCTACAGCCCTGTGTGGGCCCCCAAATCAGGCTTGAGCCCAGTGCAAACCTGCCTGCATTAAGACTTACCTAACCCTGGTCCCAACACAGCCAGGCTCTCCTGAGCCTGATGTAATGGGGCAGCCCCATGACATCACAGTGCTCTGTAGGAGCAGGACCACATCAGAATGGAGAGAGAGAATGTCTTAACCATGTTCCTTTTCTGACATCCCCCCTGCCCTTTTTCTGATGTGGCCCCTCCCTCACAGAGCATCATGGTGCCCCATGGAAGCAGGACTTCTCACCCACACGAAGCCCAGCATCACCCAGGTTCAAAGAACTTGGGCTAAGAGGGGCTATCAAACTAAGGTAAGCCAGACAGGATTAGTCCAGTCCAGGTCATCACCTTTGGTATTATTCAGTACAATCGTGAAGTACTTCTTTATTGTCAAACTTTTAAGTTAAATGTTTTCAAGTATCCGTATTATCCGATGATTAGGTTCAAGTTCTTCAGTCACACATAGTCTGACTGAAATCAATAAGCACCCACATGCAGGGACCTTTTCTGGGTAAGGGCCTTACAACAGAATTACTTCGTAAACTGAGACTCTGAATTGGTTAAAAAGGATGATTTGTACATGCATTACAGAACATTTAAATGCGCATAACACTTAGAAATTAAACTTCTGTAAATTTAAAAAATACATTCCTTATTAAGGAATAGATACCAAACTAGCCATTTCAAAACAAAAACTACTCAGTGGCTAAAAAAAACCACAAACAATTTTCTTGATGTTTAGGAAAAATTAAGAATTGAAAGTAGGATTTCCTTTAAGCTTTTCAAAACAGAAGCAGTTTGAAACCAAGCACAGTCATGAGAAATTTTTATCTAAAAGTTATAAGCAACTGAAAACAGAAGTGTAGATTTGAAATACCTTCCTCCTACCTGGAGCTATTACACTGAAATCACAGCACTATAAAACAAGATTAGATGAGAGTCTGAAGTTCCTACACTGTAATTAAGTACAACAGCATCATAATAGAAAAGGAATAAAGGAAGCAGGAGAAACTGGAGATAATAATATACTATGCAAAGAACATAGTCATCTCAGCATTCTTCTAGATATTCAATCAAGTATTTTCCTGTGATAACTTTATGAATATTTTGGACACAGACTTTTTATGTCAGTTTGTAACATCAAGGCATAAATGTTCTCTTTCCTAGAGAATGCTTAGAGATTTTATATTCACTTTTTCTTCTCTTTCCCAGCTTCTCCATAGTCTCTGATATAACACATTGCATCTCCATATCTTATATTCCTCAAAGTAAACCTACAGCCACAAAATGTATGTTTTTTAAAGATTTGGCTTACTGCTTTTTATACTTTTTCCTTAGAGTTGCAAAATCATCGGGACACTGATCACGGCTATAAATTAACCAACTTTTACCTCCTTGTGGGTGTTTTAACATGTATGAATATTTGCTTAAGCTGTGTGCTAGGAGGAGGGAACAAATTGGGAACTAGTTTTTTAAAGGCTAGCAGGTGTGATTATGCTAATTAGAGTCTGGAGTTGAGGCTTCAACAACACAACTATAAGGTAGGAGTAGTCTGCATGAAATTTAGAAATGTTGGGTTGCTTTGTAATTATTTTTCTTCTTAGGATATTTCTTCTGTTCACTTGTACCTATTTATTTTTATTTTAATATATACCAGCATGCTAATATGTATTACAAAAGAAACAGAAATTGTCTTTTTTATTTTTTCCTTCTATCTTGCAACACACCATGAAGATTACACTGGTGGTTGTTTCAACTTTTAAAAGTGATGCTTGCCATGTGGGTTTTAAAATTAGACCTTTAAAAAAAATCCTGTTTGAAAGACTGTCTCTTAAAACACATGTGTGTTGTGCAGTATGGATTAGGGTTCTTTCAGACATTGTAATCTAGGGTGCTTTCAGAGTCCAGAAAATGTAGTTTCAAAATATCCAGAGAATGTCTTTCACAGATTACTGGAAAATATTTTGTGGTAAATCACCCTGGACTTTCCTCAGCTTTTTCAGCAGGCTTTACTTCTGGAAATCATGAAGTATGAAAGAGTATAGGGGTTTTTTGAACTGTGCCATTAGTTTTTGATTCTTCGCTTATTGAACTCAGTGATAAAGCTCTTGTTGACTTTAATGGTGAAGGAGCCATGCCAAAAGTTTGTTAGATTACTCACAGAGCATATTGTTCTACATGGTTGCAAGTCATTACAGGAGCAAACCCCAAAGCTTATTTCTACACGAAACACAAAAGCCCCATGCACACTTGTGCACAAACCTATTGAAATTACTGGGCTACCTGAGCATAATTGTTTGCCTGATCATTGCCAAAGTGCTGTCAAATGCTCAAAGATTGCAATCCTAAATGCATGGTGCTGGCAAATCCCCACTGAAATCTATAGGACTCCACCAGCACAAGTGTATTTGGTATCAAAAAGTAAACAAGCTGAAAAAATATCTTTCAGAATAAATAAAGTCTATCATCTAGAAACAGATAAACTTGCATCTATAGAAAGTACAAGCTAGTGTGACAAAAATGTGATTTTTAAATAGACAGTGTTTCTTTAATTGAGAATGCAACAAAAAACAAGAAGGGAAATATAAAATCCAGGGTGGATTATAAATAGGAGACAAGAAAAGTATCTTGTTACCTTTTGTCTTATAAGACTCTGAGAGAAATGGCAGAGATACAGAAGATTTTGTTATATGTAGTTTTCAGTAGCACTCATGCCTGTACTAGACACAACAAATAACAAAGAAAATATTCCCTTTCCTATTCATAACAAAAAATCCTTAGGATGTATGTAGTGAATCATGGGGGCTGCAGAAAGAGAAAGAATGATTTTATGAGCAGACATGATGAGAGAGAAGATGGGATACAATTGTACCAGGCTCGCTCAGCAGTCTTACCAAAATTCCAAGAATTCTCTTTCTAAATATACATTAAACTAATAATTGCAAATAAAATATGTGTAAATAAAGTACCAGTATGATCTCCAGAAACTGACTTCAAAACTTATTATGGGGGATGGAAGGTAAGGGGCCTCCAGCTACCAGAATGTAGTGGACTCCAAATTTCTCCCAACAGACCTGTTATGGGTAGGACTAAACAAAACCTTGGATAACTGAATACTCTTCCTGCTTCTGTCACAGGCTGTTTTTGCACAGAATCAGATACTAACCTGTTTTTAAAATCCTGGATCCCGATTCTGTGTGCAGGTAAGGGGAATCCCTGTCCAGGTTCCTGAGTCATACCTCCCCCCCTCTCCCTGTGCAGAGGGAGAGGTGGTGGGGCCAGGGATCCCCACCCTGATGGAGAGCCTGCCGGCCAATTGGGGCCGGGCTGAGGGTGGCCCACCAGGGCTGGGGGAGCAGCGGTGATCGGGGTCATTGTGGGCCTGGGGAAGTATGGTCCAGCGAGGGGGAGATGTCATTGTGAACAGAGAGAGTGGTACTTGGTCCCTTCGGGAGGGTTGTGTGCTTCAATGCCTAAAAGGGGCTGTGGTCCGGCCATTTCTCAAGAAACCATCCCTTGACACTGATGCCCCTTTAGAGAAGGTTATTGAATGGGTTGTGACTCATCAGTTGCAGGCCCATCTGGACCTCACCAGTTTTCTTGATCCCGCACAGTCTGACTTTCACCCGGGTTACGGGATGGAGACTACGCTTGTGGCCTTAGTCGACTATCTCCTACTAGAGCTAGATCGGGGTCGTAAGACCCTGCTGGTTCTACTAGATCTATCTGCGGCTTTTGATACAATGAATCATGAGTTGCTGGTGACTCACCTGCGGGACCTGGCGGGGGTGGAAGGTACCGTTTTACAGTGGTTCCACTTCTACCTTGCAGATAGATCTCAGCAGGTGGTACTAGGGGACTGTTCATCGTCCCCTGGGGGCCTCCTGTTTGGGTTCCCGCAGGATTCTATTCTGTTCCCGCTCCTATTCAATGTATATATGCACTTGGGGAGGTTGTGTGCAGCTGGAGAGTCCATTGTCATCAATACGCCAGTGACACTCAGCTGTACCTTTCTTTTTCAGCCAACTCAGACCCTGTAGTCTCATTGCTTTCCTGGTGTTTGGCTGCTGTGGGGGATTGGATGAGTTTGAGCCGATTGAAACTCAATCTCAACAAGACAGAGGTGATGTTAGTGGGTGGGGTTGGTGATCTGGGGGAGGGGGAAACCCCCATTATCAGGGAGGGTCCGTCCTCCATTGGTTCCATCTGTGCAGAGCTTGGGGGGGTACTCCTGGATTCACAGCTGCGCCTGGATGAGCAGGTGTTGGCTGTGGCCAGGGGTGCCTTTTGCCAGTTACATCTGGTGAAGAAGCTCTACCCATATGTCTCAGTCTCCAATCTTGCCACTGTCATCCATGCATTTGTCACCTCAAGATTAGACTACTGTAACGCGCTCTTATGTGGGGCTACCCTTGGTGATGGTCTGGAAGCTGCAACTGGTGCAAAATGCAGCGACCCGTCTCATAACAGGGACGGGTCTCAGGGAGCACATCCAACCAGTGCTCCAGGCATTGCACTGGTTGCCAGTTGTCTTCTGGGCCTGATTTCAAGGTGCTGGCTCCCGCTTACCTATAGAGCCCTACATGCCTGGCTCCCGCTTATCTGAGGGACCGCCTCATTTCCTAGGCCCCAGGTGGCCCCTGCGGTCGGCTGGGGACACCCTCCTGAAGGTCCCACGTTTTTGGTGGGACCAAATGGACAAGAGGGCGTTCTCAGTGACCGCCCCATCAGTATGGAATGTCCTCTCAGTGGAGGTGCACCTCAACCCGAATCTCCTTACTTTCTGCCGGCGCTGTAAAACTTGGTCCTTCCACCAGACATTTGGCAGGAGGGTGGGATGGGTTAACTGGTTCCTGTGGAGGGGTTATTTATTCTACAGACCAGGTTTGGAAATCTGATTTTATTATTGTTGTTGTTTTTATAATAGTTAATGTTTAATGTTTTATCTTATTTAATGTTTTACCTTTGCTGTAAGCTCTCCCGAGTCACCATGTCGTGAGAGGGGAGGGGTAAAAGTATAGAAATAAATCAATAAATCCTGGGTTCCTGTTTACACACACTTTTACAAATCAGAACAATTATAAATCTGGGATCACAGCATACCTGGTTAATAAGCTGTCCTGAACTGCCATGAGGCTGGATGGGGCGGGGTAGAAATTATTAAATAAATGAATAAATAAATAAATATGGATTTAGACTAACACGGATAATGGAAAAATCCCATGGTGCTTTGCTGCTTAATTCCATTGCCTTGTTCTGCTATGATTTTTGTTCTCCTTTAGAGATGTCTTTGAACGATCCCATTGCTAATCTGTGTACCAGGTTTGGGGGAAGAAAAATCAAAATGCTGATTTCCTGACCAGAGCCCCAGAAAGCGCTGATGACAATAGAGACGTTCCTGGGAAGAGAGGATGTTTGCTCCATCTACTAATCTCTGTGCTCAACTTGTTTCCATGGATGCTAACCCAGGCTTATTTGAGCCTGGGTTAAATAAATTATTGAAAATAAGGATGAAATAAACCCAGGTTCAACCTTAAGGGGGTGAACTCACATGTAACTCACATGTAACTGGCCCTCTGCAAACTCGCATTTCAAATGCAACCTAGAACCTATGCAACAGACTCTGTCAAAGTAGCCTTTATCATAGGACACCTGGAAGGAATGGCCCTAGAGTGGGCTACACCCCTCCTTATCAAAGAGAGCCCCTTATTGCAGGATTTCCCGGGGTTTCTCCGTGAGTTCCAATTCTTATTCGACTACCCCCATAGGCTCCGAGATGCAGAAGCAGCCATCATGACCCTTAGACAAGGCCGAGGCCCCCTATTAGAGTATGTGACCCGGTTCCAGCATTTGGCGGTTGAGCTAGGGTGGGCCGACGACGTCTTGAAAGTACTCTTT
>QEPC01006720.1:4159776-4175326 GCA_003113815.1 Sphenodon punctatus | reverse complement strand
TTTCAGTCACAATAACAGGCATTCAAGCCAATGCGAGAATTGCCCAATTGCCCATGTGACGGTGGTGCGTGGGGAGACCCGCTCCCATAACCCATGCAGCAGCTGCTCACACAGAGCACTCCTGAAAAATCTGGAGTGCCCCATGCGGGCCAGTGTGGCCGCCTCCGTGGATGGGGCAACCAGTCTAGGAGACACTCATTTGAAGCGCTCCCCACGCATATTATGTGTGTGGACACCCTGTAACTGCACCACTCAGTGACCACAGACCCCTCGCCTCCCACGATGCTCATTTTAAAAACACCTATGTGAGTGCAAGTCACATTTGCTTATGATTTACATTTATTTAACTAGTCTCTGACTGGGTCATTTTTAGTGTTGGAGCCTGAAGATGATCGAGAAATCAGAGTGACTTCCAGATTACAGGTTGAATTTACAGCACTGAGACTGCAAAAAAAAGTCTAAAAAGAGCAAGTTTAATTTGGAATTCTCTTCTCCCTACCATTTTTGCACTGTCCTTTTCTAGAATACAAATGCATTTTAATATAAATACCAATTTGTCAGTATCCTGTATACAATATTAAGGTATATGTAACAGGAACACACTAAGTCCTTTCAGAATGATGCCCATGGTGGTAAGTGGTTGCAGGATGCAACCTTTTGGGGACTGAACACAGGAGCAAACATTTACAGCTCATTAATTAATTAATTAATTTAAATTTAATATGTCGCCCTTCCCCTAAGGCTCAGGGTGGCTTACAATTTAAAAACACATGAAATACATTAAAATTCCTTTAAAAAACACCCACCATCAACCCTAAATAACCCTCACCCAGCCCCTATTCCCACCTGCCAAATGCTTTGCCAAAAAGAAAGGTCTTACACTGCCTCCAGAATACATTCAGGCTCAGATTCCAGTGGATCTCCAGGGGTTGGGAGTTCCACAACACTGGAGCACCAACTGAATATCTGAAAAGACTTGTATTTTAGTTTATCAAGAAAACTAATTTATGCATGAAGACAGAAATTGAAAGGTTAGTCTGAGACTCAGGAATATCCCTTACCTCTTCTGGAGACTTCTACACAGCCAAAGCAGAGGGAACAGAACTCCTGACGGTGGTAGGTCAAGGTAAAACAAATATCTCAAAGTCAGCACTCCCTGAAGTCATAAAAGCAGAAAAGGAAAAAGAGACCACCTGGCAACTAAAAGACTAAAAGAGCCTGGCAGACTAAAAGAGCCTGCCCTTATAAAGCATTTTGCTGTCTTGTATTATACTGTTCTGTTCAGCCATACTAAATTAATTCTATTTGCATCATATGCTACTGTGACTCATTTTGTTCANTCATTAGTTGGAGACAGATCCCTGCCCTGAGGGGCTTACAATCTAGAGATTGTAAGGGAGACGAAGGCAAGGGAGAGGAGAACTTAGGAGGAGACATTCATGAAGTTGCAGGCCAGGTACCCATGCTTAGCTTGGTTACAGTTAATCTAGGAGAGACAAGGGAGGGGAGAACATAGGGAGAGACAGATATATTCACAAAGCTGAGAATTCAGAGGTGCATGTGTTTAGCTTAAATACAGTTAATCTAGGAATGACAAGGAAAAGAACACAGGGATGGACAACTTTTCAACTTCATGAAGATAAAAGTTGTAGGTGCACATGATTGGCTTAGTTACAGAGGAGAAGGTGATCCCGAATGAAAATCAGTGGAGGGAGCATCCGTGACCAGTCTGTGGGATGGGGAACTAGGGAAAGCCTGAGGAAGAGGTAAGCTCTAAAGAGAGATGAGAGTTACTTTGTTGTGTGCAGTTAATACAATACCAAAGCACATCAAGCTCAAGCTGCTATTCCAACCAATAATGATACAGATTGCACAGCAGGTAGAAAACCGGGCAAAACAAAAACCCCTTTCACACATCTCTGTATCTGTGGGGAAATTCCATGAACCAGGAAAGCAGCAGTCAAATATTACCTCTTTTGATTGGCTTATATTCTTATACACTTCACCACTCTCATTACTGATCCAGGACATACACCACTACCTGGAAGGCAATGAAATGCAAGCTACTGCCTTATTTTAAAAGGAGAAACAGAACTCTTAACGTGAGAGAGACAAAGCTTAGCAATTCCGCTACACTGCTAACTATACTACTACTACCTGCTACTATATGCTGCTAACTATGCTACTAAGCAAACAATTGTACAAACTAATGGACATGTAGGAGTTCAGTTCAAATTCAACAAAGGGTACTAAATATCACAATTTTCAAGTGATAAACTCATGTTGTAATTTACCATGGATTTACTTTTGACATATTAACACTTTTATCATGTGATAAAATGCTGGCACTCCATGGGGATTTTTTTAGGTTCTGAGGGATTTACCACATGGTAGAATTGTTTGGATGTCACCAAGAAATCTGTGGTAAATTACCACTTGATGTTTTTTGCATACGCTTTCTGCTGGATTTCCATTTTCACGTATTGTGACATCTGAACGTACCCAAAGAGAGACAGTAGCTGCCTTCTGTATCAAATGGCAGAACTCTGAACTGATCAAGGCCAGGTGGTGTACGTACACACTAGATCCAGTGTCTCATCATAGCTTATGAGAGATTTGGGATGTAGATCTAGAAGCAAGGTGATAAGTCAATACTAGGAGATCTGAGGTCCAATGCCAAAGCCAAACAAGTAACTATACTCAGCATTGATAGGCAGTGGCCAACACCAGGGACGTACCCGAAGGGTCAGGTCTGGATCAAGAGGCAGGACAGAACAGGACTTTAGGCAGACCTGAGCTGGACACGGCAGACCTAGACTTAGAATGAAACATAGCAAGGCAAACAGACAGGGTCAAGTTCCAGCCAGAGCAGGTCAGGCTTCTCTGCGGAGCCACAGGACCAAGAACATTCTCTCTATGCTTCCCAAAGTAACTGCAGGTTCTCAGACCAGCCTAAGCACTTTGTGGCACCAGGGCTAAGGTTGCTGTCTGGGGATCTAATGGACCTGTGTTGGAGGCCTGTGCGTGGCCTATGGATGTCCTCTGGGCTCGACAAATGGGAGGTTATAAGTTCAGGTCATGGATTTTGCTTTTTAAGTATTTAAAAAAACAAGTGGTTTATTTAATTCACATTCAGGTCAGATCACTATACATGGAATTATGATCTCCATTTCTGACATCCTGAGCATTTTAGCAGAGGAAGATAAACTCCCAAACCCTTTGTGCAGATAGTACTTTGGGTGAAAACAGACATGACACTAACTCCACTTTAATACCGTTTTAACATTCCTTATGCATGTTGCAGGACTGTATTGATGCCCTATGCAGCCCTGCAACATGCATAGGAAATGTTAAAGTGGTGTTAGCGTCATGCCTGTTTTCACCCTTAGAGTCAATACTCTGATGGAACTGTGTCAGAGAGCTGCTAACCTTCTTGCAGTCAGTAATGAAGAGATTGGGATTCTGAGTCAGCCAGTGAACATGGTCCCAGTACCACCAATGTCAAGCTGGGAGAGTTAGTTGGGCCATTAGATGACCCCCTCCTCCTTCCCCGAGGTGCTCAGGGAAGATAAGGCCATTGCAAAGAAGCTGAATTCATTATTTTGCTTCGGTGTTCAATGCAGAGGATGTTGGGAAGATACCCACACCAAAACTGTTCTTTTTGAATCAGAAGATCTGTCACAAATCAACCTGACTCTGGAAGACCTTCTAGATCAAGCTGACAAACTAAATAGTAACAAATCACCAGGACCAGATGGTATTCACCCCAGGATGCTGAAGGAACTCAAATATGAAATTGCAGACCTCCTACTGTACCCGAGGACTGGAGGGTAGTGAATGTAATGCCGATATTTTAAAAGGGCTCAAGAGGCGATCCTGGAAAGTATAGATCGCTGAACCCGACGTTAGTGCCAGGCACAATGCTGGAAAAGACTGAATGAATTAATAAGATTTATTTAGCTTTCTCCATAACCATCAAAATTCAAAAATAAAAACAATATACTCTCCAAGTACTAGAAGTAAAATAAATATTAACTTTGACATAAGAAACAACCAAAACATAATACAATCCTATCACAATTAAATAACAACAACAATAGCATCCCAAAAAAAAGTAAATATATCTAAATCCTGAACTAGCAGGTACAATAATATCAGATTATAAGTTTCTGTTTTTGTTCAGCTAAAAGGGCAAAAGTTGCCATGGCTCTCATGACACTTTCTGAGGTAGTGGTCAGGAGTAGATTAAGCTTTAATTTAGAGGGTAGATCTTTCCTTTTACCCAGAACAGGATCTGTGATTTTTTGTAATTTATCTCCAAATCGTTCTTATTACAATAATTACTTAATTTGACCAGTAGTTGTTGGAGACCCTTCCTCGTTTGAGAAAGCAAAATAATAACATTGGCATATAAAAGAATTGATACTGGATGGTCCTTTAGCTTAGGTGGCAAATGCTCTACTTCCTTAACTACATCATTTGTATAAAAGTTGAAGCACATAGGAGCAAGAACACATCCGTGTCTTACTCCAGAAGACACAGGAAATAGAGCCTATAAGGCTCCATCTGACCCATATTTGACCCTTGCACATATGTTATGTATGCTATTAAGATGATTATTTTCAGGAGTTGGTCATTTATTCCTTAAACCCTTTAGCTTTCCCCACAATTTCACCCGATTCACTGAATCAAAGGCTTTCTTTAAGTCTATGAAAGCCATATATAATTTTCCTTTCCATATGCAAACATATTTATTAATTAAATAGGTGAGCACAAAAACATTATCTATTGTTTCTTTATGGCATTGGAAACCTGCCTGCTCATCAGCAATTAGATTATATTCCTGTACCCATGATTCCAGATGCTTCAGGAAGAGCTTAGCATATATTTTACTAATAGTGGGCAGTAAAAGATTATTAAGAACAGAATTACTGTGCATATTGATAAACATGGCTTAACTGCCCCACAACCCCCACCACAAGGGCACACTGAGCCACAGAGAATGTGCTGGAATGGAGTGTGGGTGCCATGGCCCAGCAGTGCCTCCCTGGGATCAGAGGGTGAGAGAGATCACCCAACTCTCCCAGCCAGCGGGGGATGCCATGGGCTCTGTCAGCTTTCCAGCACAGGTGTGGTGGGATCCCACAGGGGCCCGGCAAGGTCAGAGCACTGCCCAGCCCTGGGAATACCTTCCCCTAAAAGGGGGTTATGCCGAGGTAGGGCACCAGTGGGTGAGCACCTTCTGCAATCCATGAGGGAAAGGATTTGGTGGTGAGAATAAGTTGACATGTTCACACTTCTGTTTAGCGACCCCATCCCTGACCCCAACGAACGGGAGGAGCAGAAAGATAGGGAGAGATTTAGGCATCTCAACGCAGACTGGAACTGGGCAAACTGGATGGCTGCATACAATATATTCCAAAGGGTGGTGCTGCAGGCTTTCCCCGAGAAAGCCATGGAATTAGTTAAATGTGTAGACATCATTTGGAGTGGCTTGCAGTGCGCTTGTTGCAAGAGTCATTCGCCAATTGAAAGGTCTTATTCTGGTGCGACAATAGGGCAATAGTCCATGTTATCAGCTCCCTTTCTTCCAGATCCATCCACGTGATGAAGTTGGTCTGGGCGTTCATGCTTTTATGCCTCCAGAATAACATTATTTTTGTTTCCAAGCATGTAGCAGGCATTAATAATGGCATAGCTGATGCCGTTTCTTGCTTCCAGATGAACCGATTTCGGCTGCTGGCTCCAGACACCAATGATGCTCCAGAGGCTGTACTGGCAGACTTGTGGAACGTTGGATTCTAGAGATCTTCCACAAGGTCCAAGGATCTTTGGCAACCAGAACAAGAACGGTATACGAATGTGCCTTCAGTGAATTCCAGGATTTCAAAGCAGAACGTGATTTGCCAAGCGCTTTCCCTATTACAGAACTGCAGATTACACAGTTCACACTGGAGTTCAAACGCAGAGGTTTGGCTCCCAGGTCCATGGCTGGTAAAATTTCAGCCATCAGGTTTATGTCTGAGTTGGCAGGCTCCCCCCTTGTGTGAGGGGGGGTCTCTCATAAAACATTTTTTTCAAGGGGTGGATCAGGAAGCAGATTGTTGAGCAGGGATAGCAGGGCACCTATTACTGGGCAGTTGCTGAGTAAGCTCCTTTGGTCACTGGGGCTCATTTGCATAAACTTGAGAGAGGTTGCCTTGTTCTCTACCACTTTCACACTTGCCTTCTTTGGGGCTTTATGGGTTAGCAAACTAGTTTCCAGCTCCAAGTGGGATGTCTCAGGCAGGGCATTAGCTTTAGAGGATGTTACCTCCTATACTGACCATTTAACTATTTTGGTCGGCATCTCTAAGATTGACCAGAAGGGCAGGTGTAGGCTTACTCTTTATTTGGCAAGGGACCAACAGGTCTGCCCTGTTTGAGTGACGAGGAACTACTTAGCAATCCAGCCCCCATTGCCAGGTATGCTGTTTAGACATAGCAAAGGATCCTTTCTCACCCGCTACCAGTTCTCAGCTGTACTGAAGAAGTGTCTCTGTTTTCTTTAGCTGCCCGCAGACCAATTCAATTCTCACTCTTTTTGAATCGGTGCTGCCAGCTCAGCTGCTGTGGCAGGGTTCAGTGGGGCCGAGATAAAGGCCATTGGTGGTTGGAGTTCAGATGCATTCTGCTCCAACATCTGCTTGCCCATCAGGGAGGTATGGGGGTAATAACTGTAGTCCTTCCTTTAGCCATTAGTTGACATCTGTCTCTCTTTTCACGGTATGAGTTTCAGGCCACCATGTCCTTCAGTGCTGGGCTATTGTATGGATCTTGGAGGACACAGCATTGTGCACTGGGCTTCCAAGACCGCCAGCCAGACACACTGGGGTTCCCAATTTGGCTTGAGTGCAGTGGCTGAAATAATCTGGAAATGCAGGAAGGGCATGTGTTGGGAACAGCTCCTACCCAAGCTCTGCAAAGATCGGGCTCTGCCTTATCTGGACCTGATAGTGGTTCACCTTGGAAAGAACAACCTGCTGTACACAAAGGGCCTGGAACTGATACGTAATGTGAAAAGGGATATACAGGAAGCGAGGCATCTCTTTCCTAGGACCATCTTTGTATGGACCTACGTGCTCCAGCAGAGGGTCTGGAAGGACACCACCAACCCGGGAAGAGTCAACCGAGCAAGGGTGAAGGTTAACAAGGTTAACAAGGAAGTCAGCAGGTGGTTAGTGGTGAATGGGGGAGAGTGCATCCTCCACAGTGAAATACGACACGAGCACCATGAACTGTGGTCACGTGTCTGACCTCAGAATGAACTTGTACCTTGGGACTGTGAAAGCAAAGCTTATGGAGCTGCCCAGGCATTAGTTTGGAGAGTGAACCAACCAAGCAAGGTTGGTGGTTCTTGGGGTGGGGGGTCAGGCACAGGGCAAGGATCCGTTAGGGCAGTTTAACGTGGGGAATCGGGCTGCTTTGTAAAGAGGCAGAGATCATGCCTGGCATATGAGCCTTGCGTGGCTGGATGTGTACCTCTGTCCTGGGGAGGGGGAGGGTGCAACAAAAGTTGCCTGAGGGCAGATGCATCATCCCAGGTGGCCTGCGTCCTGCTTAACCTTAAACCAGGGGCATTGCGTAGGGCCCTGTCACTGTCCCCGTCACCTGTCCCAAGTTCCCTCGGTGAGCTCCAAGAGGCTGTAGTGCTTGCTGAGGGTGCTGCCACTGCTAATGCAGAGTGAGAAAAACACAGCTGGCTGTCAGCGGTGCTGATTGTAGCACTGCTACAGACCGCGCCAGCGGCCTGGCCGGCGTAGAGAATGTGATCCCAGAGTGCGGGCTATTTAAGAAGCTCTGTGCCATGGATAGACGGTGGGTAGGAAGGTGGGCCTCAGGCTGTGAAGGGCCTGAGAGGAAGCCTCAGATAGGGGGAGAGGCTTGGAGCTGGAGAACATGCTCGGAGTAGAACGGAGAGCAACTGAAGTGAAATTGACAAGACTGCTTAGCTGCCATAGGAAAGACGGGCACGTTGAAACTGACTAGCCCCCTGAAACAAGACTTGAGTGCAGCGTGCTTAGGGGATCCTCTCTCTGGTGAGGACTTGTAGAGCCAGCGTGGGCTGGTTGGGGGACGGGAGGTTTCCCTAAATACCTGAGGGCTGATCAAGTTTCTGGCACAGGCCAGCTGGAGAGTGTAAGACTCCCTTAAGAGCACCTGAGTGAGGCCAAGAGATGGGGAACCATGGATCCTAACCAGGTCCCTGGCCAAACCAGAGAGGAGCCATGGATGGGAACTCTGGAGGGGGAGCTGCAAGAAACCCAGGATGGGGGAAGGAGTGATCCAGAGGCCCTCGAGCAGCTTGTGAATGTAATACGACGCTTGCGTTTGGAAAAGACTGGGGTTGTTGTTGGGGCAGAAGCCTCTGGACTTCTGGGACTAAGGGTTCATTTGGGGTGCACACCCCGCACACCCTCCTACCCAAGACATGCAGCTTGAGATGGAGGGTGGGGCAGCAAATGGACACAAGGGAAAGGGGAGGGTGCATGGGCTAGTTTAGTCTCTGAATAGGCTGGTATTTGTGCGCGTAACAGGCTGTCCTCACAGACACAGGAGGGTGTCTTTGCTGGACCCAAAATTACTTTGGGAAATGGTCACGTTGGATATGGATAACCTTTAATAAAGAGTGCAGTCTGTTGAAACCCAATTTTGTGTTCCTGCCTTCTTTCCGAGTGCATCGACAAATGGACAACGGATAGTGGTAAATAGTGGAGTGCCCCAGAGATCTGCACAAGGACCATTGTTGTTTAATGTATTCATTAATGATCTGGCAAAGGGAGTAAAGAGTAAGATGATCAGATTTGCACATGACACAAAGTTATTCAAGGTAGTTAAAACACATGCGAACTGTGAAGAATTGGAGACTGGATGACTGGGCATCTAAATGGCAGATGAAATTAAATGTGGAAAGTGCAGTGATGCACATAAGGAAAAATAAAACAAACGATACATACACAGCATTGGGTTCTACATTAGGAGTTACCACTTAGGAAAAGGACCGTGGAGTCATTGTGGTCAATACATTGAAATCCTCAGCTCAATGTGCGGTGGCAGTCAAAAAAAGTGAACAGAACGTTAGGAATTATTCATAAAGGGATAGAGAATAAAACTGAAAATATCATAATGCCACTATATAAATCTATGATGTGACTTCACTTTGATTATTGTGTGCAGTTCTGGTCACCTCATCTCAAAGATATAATAGATATGGAAAAGATAGAGAGAAGGGCAACAAAAATAATAAAGGGTATGAAACAGCTCCCCTGTGAAGAGAGGCTAGACAAGTTACAGCTCTTCAGCTTGGAGAAGAGACAACAGAGAGGGGATATGACAGTAGTTTATAAAATCATGAGTGGTGTGGAGCGAGTAAATAGTGAACAGTTATTTACCCTCTCAAATTGTACTAGAACTAGGGGACAACCCCTGAAACTAGCAGATTTAAAACAAATGAAGGCAAGTATTTATTTTTTTTCCATTCAATGCACAATTAAGTTGTGGAATTTGTTGTCAGAAGATGTGGTCAAGGCCTGAAATATAGCTAGGTTTAAACAATAATTGGACAAGTTTCTGGAGGATAGGTCCATTAGCAGATATTAGCCAGGTAGGTTTGGGGGAATTAACCTCTTACTGTCAGGAGTTGGGAGTGAACAACAGGGAACTGATCACCCCATTGTGACCTGTTGTGTACTTCTCCCAAGTGACCGAGGCTGGCCACTGCCGGAGAGGGGTGCTTGGCTCAACAGACCATTAGTCCGACCCACTCTGGCACTACTGACATTCTGAAGCTTCCGGGTGTGGAAATCCTTATGAAACTTCTCTCCCTGATTACTAAATCAGGTTAATTTATAAATGCCATAATAATAGCCATGTACTAAGATCATAGTGACTTCCTTACCCATCGCGCTGGTCAGTCTAGATCAGATTTGTGAAACATCACCAGTGTGGTGTATGAAATCTAGTTCTGTTGTTCTACTTATACTGTATTTATTCAATGCATACATCTGGTATTTTTTTGTCTATATTAACTCAGAAATAATAAAGAATTCTCATGTTCACATACCTAATGTCAAGAAGGCTGGAATTGTCAAAATTACTAATTAATTTTCTCTGCTTGCTTCTGAAAGGCTAAAAATACATTAATAATATGTAATGTTCTCTTTATCCATACACAATTCTTCCTCTGGGAGTTTATTAATTCAGCTTTACTAAGCAAATATACATATTTATTGGATGTACAAGGTCTAATTACATTTTCCTCAGATGAATACAGTATGCTCAAATAAAAGTGATGTTAATATTTATTATATAGTGGTTTTGTCAAAATAATCAAAGATTTATGGTCAACTTTTCCATAGGATTTGTGTGTGAGAAAGGATCCCTTATATTTGTTTATTTCTTCACATTTTTATCCCTTCTCCTCCCAATTTATTGGGCAATAAATTACAAATAAAATTAGCAGAATCCTAAAAACCAGTCTTTTGTTTAAAAATTAAGTCATAAAAAGAAACATTTTTGTTTTACAGCTGTACATATTAGTTTAAAAAGAAAAAATTCATCTGTGATCCTAAACACATTTGCATTGACTTCAACAGGCTTTGGCCAGGTGTCTTTTTCTTCTGAAATAACCTGCTTTTGAAGTAATTGGTAAATATTTGAGGTGAAGATTCCAACCTTTTTCCTTCATAAAAGTATGCAAAAACTGGAAAAAAACAACCTGTAATAAAGTAAATGAAAAAATGTTAAAAGGATGTGTCCAAACATACACACAAAGAAATAACCATTGCAGATTCAGTAATGTTCATGAAGAGCAATTAAGTACAAAACCCAAACACAAAATAGTCAATTATGATATAGCACCAGCAGCGTAGCTGGAACTGTACAATCAATAGTTATAGCCAGGTCCCTACACCGCAGAGGGCTTACAATATAAGACAGACAAGGGATATGTGAACACTGGGGGAGACGAGTACATTCATGAGGTTAAGAAATTGCAGGTGCATGTGCTTCACTTAGTTACATTTCACTTAGTTAGAACTAGATTCTCAGTGAGGGGGAAGAGGATGCAATTTCACCCATGAGGAGCTAGGGAAAGTCTGACTGAAGAAGAAGGTTTTCAGGAGGGATTTGAAAGTTGGAAGGGAGGGAGCAGAACGACTGTATCCAGGGAAAGAATTCCAGGCATGGGGGGCAGCAAGAGAGAAGGGGAGAATATGTTTAGAGGAGCAAAGGGGGTGAGAGCAGGCAAGGGGGGGGGGCAGAGGAGGAGCAAAGCTCCCAGACAGGAGTGTGGCAGGATACAAGAGCAGAGAGATATGGGGGGGAGCAAGGCCATTAAGAACCTTGAAGGTGAAGACCAGGAGCTTGTGCTGAATGCATTCACATAGAGAGAGCCAGTGTAGGGTAGTGAAGAGGGGCTGAACATGGTCAAAGCATTGGACAAGGTTGATGACTTTGGCAGCAAAGCATTGAACGGAGATGACGGGGGTGAGATCAAATCAGGGAAGACCAGTAAGGAGGAAGTTACAGTAGTCAAGCTGAGAGATGACTAGAGCGTGGACTAGGGTTTTTGCAGTGGAAACAGTAAGGCAGGGCTGTATTTTAGCAATATTATAAAGGTCAAAGTGACAGGATTCGGCAACAGCCTGGATCTGAGGCGTAAAGGAGAACAAGGAATCGAAGATGAATCCCAGCCTACGCCGTGCACCTGAGGGACAGGCTGGATGGTGACACCTTCAATGAAAATTGAGAGGAAAGTAGGTGGGGAATGTTTTTTTTTTTTGGGGGGGAGGGGGAGACAAGGAGTTCAGTCTCCACCTCAAACTCATATTAAGTTTGAGTTGGCAGTGAGACATCCAAGCAGAGATGTCAGAGAAACAGTCAGCAATATGTGACTGAATGCAGGAGGAAATCACGGGAATGAAGAGAGAGAGCGAGTTGAGTGTCATCAGCATACAGGTGATACTGGAAGTCATGAGATTCACTGAGTTTACCCAGAAAAAGAGTGTAAAGAGAGAAAAGGAGAGGTCCCAGGACAGAGAAGTGGGGTATTCCCACAGAGAGAGGAAGCGACGCAGAGGAGGACTCAGCAAGAGAAACACTGAAGAAGCAGTTCGAGATATATGAAGAGAACCAGGCGAGAACAGAGTCCCGGAAACCAAGGGAGTGTAGCGATTCCCAATCCAGGAAGCAGCCATGGTTGTCTGTCAAATGCAGCAGAGAGATTGAGGAGGACAAGGATAGAGGCTCTTAGACTTAGCTAAGAGAAGGTTATTGGTGATTTTAGTGAGGACAGTCTCCGTCGAGTGGAGAGGGTGGAAGCCCAATTCAAGCAGAAGGAAAGAATTTGAAGAGAGGAAATCAAAACAGTGTATATAGACAGCACGCTTGTTTAGAAGCGAAGGTTAGGAGTGAAATGGGGTGGCAGTTGGAAGGGTTGGAGGAGTCAAAAGTGGCTTTCTTAAGGATAGGGGAGACAGTGACATGTTTAAAAGCCAATGGAAATGACCCAGGAGTGGGAGAGATTTATGATGTGCAGCAGAGAAGGCACAGGGGTGGGGCAATTGCCATTAGGAGGCAAGAAGGGATGGGGTCAAGTGGAGGGCTTGGATGAAGAAAGGATGGAGGTGACCTCATCAAGGAAAGCTAGGGAGAAGGAGAAAAGGAGACAGGAAGGGGAATAGCAGGGTAGGAAATGGGGGAGGGAGAAGGTTGAAAAGCAATAGCAAGGTGGATTTTATTGATCTTGAAAAGGAGAGAAGATCCTGTGCAGAAGGACAGGAAAATAGGGAGGTTTCACAAGGGAAGCAAATATTGAGAAGAGATGGCAGGGGCTGTGGGAGCATAAATGAGGAGCAACAGTGGTCTTTGGTCAGGGAAAGGTCATCACTAAATGCAGAAAGAGCAAACAAAGTGGAGGAAATCTGCAACCTCATGAGATTTCTGTGTCTCATCATGACTTTACAGAGTAAGATGAACTAACTGTGCTTTTTCAGGGGGCTTAAAGGTGAAAACCATCATGTCAAAGGGAAAACCAAGAGTTTAAAGACAATCTTGTAGGTGGATCTTCTAATCCAGAAGTATGAAACTACCAGATTAGCAAGTTCCACTGATTTTTCTATAAGGGAATTTGTGTGAACCTTTGCAGTGCATATAGATTCACACTTCCAGACATAAACTTTGGTTAACTCACTTTAAACAAGTGTTACTTTTTTCTTTTTAAGTATACTGCCACTCAAAACTGTTGAGAAACTTACTCTTAAATTGTGTAGTAAAATCTGAAAGCAGGTGGATGTTGTATAGTTTGGGATTCTTATATGATGCTGCTACAAATCTCTACCCTAAATCCTGAGCAATGCAAGAGTTATAACAAGGAACAAAAGACTTTAAAAAGGTCTTCAACGGAGACTGCTCAGGGTAATAAGTATTGAAACTAAATACTGAGGCTGACTTGCAAAACCAGAAATACAAGGGAACAAACCTTAGAAACTGGAACAGAAACAATTTTGTCTAGGAACTTCTAGGGAGAATCAACTGGCTTTCCATTTATGGCAAAATAAAGTGTTCAAGTCCCATGTTAAGCCTAGTTGGAAGCAAGCTAAAAATTAATATCACGTTAGTGGGATGGCCATGCTAACAGTATACCACCAAAGCTTAGAAGGGACCACCAAATATCTTGAATGAACCCCTGAAAACCACAAATCCACTTTCTTACTGTGTGTCCCATCTCCATTAACATGTCAGTGACCTGCTTTGGTCTGGCAGTTTGTCAATGCTTCGACAGTTCTGCATTGTCCGTCACCAAATTATGGAGACAATTCCATCCTCTGCTGTTATTTTCTATTCAGGACCATGTCCCAACTATGGGTATTTTCAGACGTGATGAGATCACACTCAACCACGGTGGATTCCCACTGAGCAAGCAAGGTCTCGTCACATCTGAAGGAGGAACGCAAGTTCCCCCCCAAATGTTCACCCCCGTCAATCATGGCGGGGAATCATATTCACCACACAACCGGCGGGGCCGGCCCCGATCGCATGGTGAATGCGATTCCCCGCCGTGATGAAGGGGCCCGTCCCGTCTGGACGGCTACCATGGCCCAGAATCCGCGGTGGGCGGCGAGGGAGGCCCAGAATCCCCCAGAGGGCGGGTGACGAGAGAGCATGGGGCGGGGCGTGTGGCCGCATGTTGCGCCGCGCAGCCCCGCCCCCTACCTGATTCCCAGCCGGGATCAGTCTGTTGGACGTGCCGGTGTGATCCCGGCGGGGAATCCCCGTGGTGATTCCGTGCCGGGGCGACTAGCACCCCGTCACATCTGAAATCACCCTATAATGCCTTTGAATGAGTGACAGGAGTGCTATTTCCTGATCAGAAGCATGTTGAAGAAACCTCATCACTTTTATTTTGAGTTCTGACCAAGAGCAAATCACTTCTGGTGTGATAGTCACAGACTGTGACACCTGAGCTGTCATCCTCATGAGGGTATGGTTGTCTGTGATAAGTAGAGGAAACAAAATGGCCATTGCCATAGTCAATGATAGACAGAAACAGAAGAGATGTGTCACGGCGGGGAGGGGAAAGGGATGAGAATGAAGGGAACACAGATAATAGGTAGGGGAGTGAACCCCACACAACAAATAAGAGGCGCCCTCCTCCCTCGACTGGCACAGTCTATCGGGGTAGAAAATGTCCCTCAGGATATTGGGTGGGCTTTCCCTCAGAGATAGAAGGCAACCCAAATCATCACAGGGACGAGGAGAGGAGGGGTATTGCCCCAAGGGGAAGTAGACAATACAACAGTGGTATAACACTTGCACAGGGAATTCTCCGGGGCCCAGGGCACCGTGATAAGGGAACGTGGAGGAAAGAAGTATAAGGTCCTGGGGTGGGGGAGGGAGTATGGGGAGTGAACAGGGGTTGATAAAAGTGGGGAAAGGGGAACGGGGTGTCTTGAAGGTAGGGCTGTCATGCAGGAGCAAAACTTGTAAGGGAAAGAGACCACAGGAAAAGGGGGAGAAGGATCGCAGCACCAAGGAATTCCCACACCTGACCCAGCTCAAGCTCTCAGTGACCAAGACTGACAGACTAAGCCTCACACACACACTCACTCTCTCACAGTATCTCTCAGGGAAGGGGGGAACACAGGAACGCACTCACCCACGCAGACTCTCCAACTTTGACCAGAAACAAGAATTGCACCAAGGGTATCAGGGCCAGCCTCTCAGAAGCGATTACCGGCGGCGGCTGTCAGCCCCGCCGGCACCTTATGTAGTTTTGCCTCTGACCTGTCCCGGGCGGAGCCACCGTCCCCCCACCCAATCCTACGCTGTGCTAGACCTCCTGAGTGTGTGGGCGGATCCCAAGGCCATCCCCGGCCGTAATGGAGGTCACGCCCCCTCCCGTAATTGCTCTGACAATCCCCAGCCTTCCCGGCCTTGCTCTGCTGCCTAGCAACAGTACACGGCCGGTTCTGCAGTGTCAGGGCAGCAAAAGCCCTGACAGTACCCCCCC
>QEPC01006720.1:4098428-4157642 GCA_003113815.1 Sphenodon punctatus | reverse complement strand
TTCCTGTACAGTGCAATAGCAATATATAATCTGCCATTCAACTGTACTTGGAAATGCACGCTGCAGTTATTTTGTTGTGGCCCTGAGGTTTTGTATATGTTAAATATTTGATCAGGTTTTGGAATACTTTTGCAGACACTTGCACTAGTTAGTACAAGCTTTGCCTACAATGGACAATCCCCACCCTAGAACTCTGCCAGCAATAAGGTTGCGCCGGCCGGCCTTACTGCCCCACCAAGCTCAAAACCCACCAGCCACCACTGCCTTGTGGTGTTCCGCAGGGTTCTATTCTGTCTCCCCTCTTGTTCAATGTGTATCTGAGGCTGCTGGGCAAGGTCATTCAGAGGTTTGGGGTAAGGTGTCATCAATATGCTGATGACACTCAGTTCTACCTCTCCTTTTCATCTGACCCACGTCCTGCAGTCTCAGTGCTTACGTGGCTGTTGTCAGGGACTGGATGAGGGTGAGCCAATTGAAGTTGACTCCTGACAAGACTGAAGTGATGATGGTTGGCCAATTTTGTGACTTGGAGAGGGACTGGGACACCTGCCATTGATGGGATTCAGCTCCTACTGGTTACTCAGCTTCACAGCCTCAGGTGCTTTTGGATCCCTTGCTGTGCCTGGATTGTCAGGTGGCGGCGGTGGCCAGAAGCCTTTTCACCAATTCCATCTAGTGAGAAGGCTGTAGCCTTTTCTTTCTGAGTCAGATCTGGCCACTGTTATCCATACTTTCATCACTCCGAGGCTAGATTACTGCAATGCGCTCTACGTGGGGCTGCCCTTGATGACTGCTCGGAAGCTGTACCTGGCGCAGAATGCAGTGGCTAGGCTCCTTTTGGGGACGAGTCACTGGGAACACATTACACTGGTACTCCGAAGTCTATGTTGGCTCCCTATAACTTTCCAGGCACAATTCAAGGTGCTGGTTTTGACCTTTTAAAGCCCTAAACGTTCTGGGTCTCATATCTGAAATATTGCCTAACCTACCATGCCCCTTTGCGGCCAGGGGCGCTCTCCTACATATCCTGTCTGTTAACCTTGTCCATGGGGTGGGGGTGCATAGGAGAGTGTTCTTGGTGGATGCCCCTATGTTGTGGAACTTCCTTCCCCAGGAGGTTCATTTGAGCCTGATCCTGGCTATATTCTGGAAGCAGTACAAAACTTTATCGGGAAAGGCATTTGGCAGACAGGGATAGGTGGGGAGTGGTTGGGTTTCTGGGTTTGAGGTAGGGTTATGAGGGGGGCTAGATGTGAGAAATGGGGAGATGGTATTGGGTGGGGGGGGATTGGGGTTTTTTGGGTTATTTTTGTATTTTACTGTTTTTATAAATTGATTTTATATATGCTGTAAGTTGCCCTGAGCCTTACAGGGAAGGATAAAAATGTACATAAATAAAAATAGTTCCAGAACTTATGAATGCACATGTCCAAAATACAGTGTGTGTCATGCAAGCAAATCATAATGCAATTTAGCATAAAACTGGCATGTTATGCCAAGAGATATAATCCAAGGATTAGGTGACGGAGAGAGACGCTTATGTTGACTCAAACTTACAATGAACATGTGAAGAAATTAATGTGTGTATCTCTGGCTACAGGAATTTTTGCAATATCATGGTCATGTGTGATGGCTGGCATGTGGAGAATATAACATGAGTATAATTTTTCCTGATTTGGCAGTCTGCCCTCTAGAGTATTTTATTCAGCAGGCTTCAACAAATCTTAATTTGTCTGGACAGCCTTTTCTCTCCTCTTCTTCCTTATGCTTTCCAATCCCCATCTGAATCCCACTATTTTTTTCCAACTATATTTCTAATCTCTACATTGCTCTGCCATGAGCTTAAGGTGACATTTCATGCACAATTGCCTTCCTTCAGATACACATTCAAGAGTAAAGAAAATCCCAATCATTCTCTTTGGTGCTATTCCCTCATAGGTTATTTATTGTGCTGCTTTAGAAGCTGTTGTCATTTTCTCTTCCTAGTCTTAAAGAAGAAAGGATCAAATATCCCCCAGATTCTCATGTCTATTTTCATCCTATATTTCCTTTTCTTTCTAACTACTTAGGGTATTTTCAGATGTTACGAGATCACGCTCAATCACAGTCAATACCCTGTGGTGGGGAATGGTCCCGTAACGTCTGTTGGGGAACCGGAAGTTCCGCCCCAGATGTTTGCCACGGTCAATCGTGGCGGGGAAGCATATTCACCACGCGATCGACAGAACCGGCGGGGCCGGCGCCGGTCGCATGGTGAATGCGATTCCCCGCCGCGATGAAGGGGCCCGTCTCCTTTGGACGGAAACCACGGCCCGGAATCAGCCGGCACATCTGTTGGACATGCCGGAGTGATCCCGGCAGGGAATCATTTGGGTGATTCCGGGACGGGGCGAATGCTGCCCCGTCTCGTCTACAATCACCCGTAGTCTCTCCAACCACAAACAATATGGATGCTTATATAGCCTAGGCCCCTCAATCACAAGCTATTACTAAATTGCATAAGTCAGAACAGATACCAGTGGTCAGACTATATAAAGAAAAACCCACTTAGCCCAACTCCCTTTGTCTTTCCAATCCTTCATCCTTTTCAGCCCCATTACTTTAATCTCCAGCACATTAATTTGCTTGTTTTTGTGAAACTTGTGCCAGCACAGTGCTTTGAGTATTTTTTTATTTTTTTAAAGAGAATCATTAAGTTGTGTTCTTTTTATGAGATAATAGCTATCTACTAATTGGTAAGTAAAGGAAAGGGTGACAGAAAAAGACCTAAGTAGTATTACACCTCAATCTGATCTTCAAAAACATCAGAACAGACAAGGTATGGCATGGTTCTTTAATGCTATTCATTATGCCATTTATAAAAAACAAAAACCCAACAACCTCCCACACTTACCTTAAAATACAGTAAGATGGGCGTGTTAAATATAGGAGTGTACTATCGCTGGAATACAGTTCTAAAGAAATAGGAAAAAGACATTTCAAAAGAAATTATTTATTTTGAGGTTTTATTACTTATTTGCACATTCATTTTAATATTTAACATGCTTTCTTTAAAAAGCCACATTTGAAAAGAGGGAAGAGAGAAGTGGAGAAGCATTTTTTCTGTATGAAGAACCATATGCCCCCCTTTAATTTGTGTGCATTATTTTTGCTATCCAAGAAAAACAGAAAGGGGTGAGGGAAAGGGAGATGGGGTGGGGTAAAAAAATTCTTTAACACGGAAGGGGCAAAAAGGGGGCAGTTTGATAATGGGAAGTCCTGTGTTTGGGTCAATGACAACATAAGCTCTTGAAGTTAAAAATGAAACTCAACACAAGGAAATCCCCTTGCATGGCAACTGTCACAGAAGGTTCTTGGGGGAGAAGTCTATCTCCTCACAGAGAACTCCCTCTACAATGCCCTTCTCTTAGACTTAGCACATTTCCAGCTCTCTACGGAATATCAGAGGTGTCCTTCACACTGGCTGTTGTCTCTACAAGCCTCAGCTGGGCACTGTAGGCAACCATTGAGACAAGATGGGGAATCAATCAATAGAAAACCCTGTATTTATTTTCTCCTGAAGGTTCAATTGCATAAAAGAGGGTGCAAACTTCCTATTTTGACTCCCAGTCTCCCATGCCCAATTTCTACTCCCTCCCTTATTAGGAATTCCACCTGGTCTTGCATGACAGTGCTTGAGATATCTTGTGGGAATTTCAAGGGAAGAAAAAGTGCACAAAACATTCTGGACTAACGTTCTTGAGTAAAAAGTAAAAATATCTTAAATTCTATATTTTATTTTTCAAGTAATACATAGTAGAAATTATGTTTATTTTTTAAAAAGTTACCTGATTAGCGCATGTTCTGGAACTGGTTTACAGTGACTGTTCATCTGTCTTTAATAAACAGCACACACACAAAATATAATCCTGTTTCTTAAAAGTGAATGTCAATTCACAGAACTGGAACTAGTACTAGCATAAGGTACTTCTAATTTCAAGACTGTGGTTTTCACTATTAACAAATGGGTATTTACATATTACAGATATTTACAAATTCAAAAAGTTAAAAAGGTGTTTTCTCACTCCCCATCACCAAAACATCCTATAAGAGCATATTAATAATGCAACTGGATTATGTTTTGGCATAATATTTAGTATAAAATATATCAAATTTAATTTAGACTTGGTAAAGTTATCATAAATGGTTTTGCTGTTCCTGAAAAATATTTTTGAAGTCTTCCAAGGGAAGAACTTTTAAGGCATTTGATAAATTTTGTTTTGAAGTGCCCCCTGGCAAAATATTATTCAATTCTAAGCTTTTGATGAAGTAAGTCATCTCTATCCATCTTTGTGTAGCATTACGTTCTTTCTTAATGCAGTTCTTCATTCTTCTTCTCAGGCTTGCTAACTCTTTCTCTAATTTAATTATCCTTTTCTTTGCTTCTGCGGGACTACTGAAGGCATAACTGTGTTCAAGAAGTACTTCTTTACTGCTAATGTTTGTTTTTAAGTTAGATGACACCTCTACCATGTAAACATCTTTCTTCTTAGGAAGATTTCTTGAGTTAGGTTTCTGTAAGAAAATAAAATGAGAGGAAGGGAAATGGAAGCTAAAGCTGTAATGGAATTTGATACAGTATATTATAAATAAATTGCCAAACCTTGGATTAAAGTAACCCATAATCATTAGGTTTCTAGGAATTTAAATACAAGATCTAACAACTAAAAGTAAAGCCAGTGGCCGCTTTGAATGCCGTGTTCCACCCATGAAAAACTGGCTCCTTGGTATCTTGAAGTTTTAAATCAAGACTGGATTTTTTTTTAAAGATATGTTTTAACCTATCTGGAATAAATTTCACAGCTCATGTGCACAGGAGCTCATGCTAGATGATCCTAAAGGCCCCTTCTGACATAAAAAGACTATATGGACATCAGGCACTTGGGCCCAAAGGTAGGAGGCACTTACAAAAACTGGCTTTTATTTTTCTTTCCCCCAGCGCTTTGTATGCAAAATGGAAATATTAATGTTTGTCTAAATCAGGGGTGATGTGAAGATACCGTTTGAGAATCCAGTACTATGGTGACAGACACTATAAGAGAACCAATGAGAAATTCCTTGTTCCATGTATTGTTTGTACAGTTAAGTACCACACATGTTTAAGGATTAAGAGAAGTGTAACTGCTATCTCATTCATTTATATAGATTGTATACAATCACTAGGTAGATTGTATGTGGCATGGGAAAAAGTCTAATTGGATTGTGTGGGGAAAAGTCTAATTAAATGACCGTATGCTATCATTATGCATATCATCAATGAAGAATTCAAGTTTCATATTATTATGAATTTACTAATTTTGGAGTTCTTTATATTATAGCAGACTAATATCAGCAATAAAAGCTGAGGACCAGTTTTTCCTCCTATGCAAATTGAAGGCAAAATGGTCTCTGTCCCAGTTTGGTTTCTATAATCTAACAAAATACAAAATATAAAATATAACAAATATGATAATCAACAGGAAATAAGATGGGAGAATGCTGGTAACAGTAATAAGATTTGCAGTTACACAGGGTTGTTATATTCCCATGATGTATGCACAATCAAATTGGCATATTTGAAAGACTAATCAAATATTAGTGGCTGCCCCACAATTATGGAACTCCCCTCCCCTTGGAGGTTTGTCTAAGCCTGAGCCTACTTATCTTCTGGAGGCAATGTAAGATCTTTCTCCCCCTGCCGCAGACAGTCCTCCGGCTGGGTAGCTCTTCCTTTGACCGGCAGGAGGCAGAAGAATTTAATTGACCTTTGCGCATGCGCCTCCTGAGCTACCTGCCCTGAGGGCACCAGTTCGTCATTCTGCCTGCGGACCGACAGGTTGTTTTTCTGGGAGCTCCATAGAGCAAGTGGCAGGGTTTCAGAACCGCCAGGATTGATGGGGCTGAAGGGGTGTCGTGGCGTTTGGAGCACCATCCGGCAGCGGTGTTTAACCCTGGCCGGCTCTCGTGCAGCAGCCTGGGAGCAGGGAGAAACCCGAGGAAGGAAAATGCGCGAGCTTTCCTCCCCCGTCCAGAACAGCCTTCCGCAGAGGCAGAAAGGCAGTTCTATCCGGCCACCTCCCCGTCAGAGCTACAGGAGGTGATTTTCGGCCAGTGTTCCCGGTTCTCTCCCTCGCAGCCGCGATGGGAGGGCGGGATAGTTATGGACACCGCCTCCGGGAAGGAGATAAGTCCGGCCCGGACCAAAAAAGGAGTCTCTTTCGGCCCCCCTCCCCCCCTTTGGACTCACTGGGACAGGGTTGGAGGACCCAGATGGGGTTAATTCTACCCTCTTTTGTTCTGTGGCAGGTTCCCTCGCAGGGAGAACCAGCAGTGGCAGCCACTCTACCTGCCCCTGATGGGTTGGGTAACCAGACTGAAACTTCTCAAACTTTAAGCACCACCATGGGAAAGATTATGGAGTCTCTCACATGGTTTTGTGAGAGACAGGGAAAAAAGAGAAAGGGTACCCCGGGGGTGGGGGTGGGGCAAGAGACAGGATTTCTCGTTCAAAGAAGAGACAAGTTAAAAGGGCGGGAAAGCTTTTTCATCCCCAGGGGGCGCTGTTTCCCGCCTTTTGAGATCTCAGTCCTCTGTTAGCAGTAGCTCATCAGAGGAGAGGGAGAGGACTAGGGATCTCAGAACAACGACTTTCCAGGCTCCCTTGTCAGATCTAGACTCCGAATCTCCCTCCTAGCAATCCGAACTGGAGGAGGGAGAGTGGCAGGATCCCCATCTGTCTAGCAGAGACCAGGATAGACAATTTCCTCTTAACGTTTGAGAGGAATTGATGGCCCAGGTGGTTAAAACACTCCGCCTAGAGGAAAAGCAGGCAAAGGATCAGTCATCAGATTCAGAGGATCATCGCCAGCTCATCCCCTCCCTGCAAGGAAGGGATCTGGGGATCACGTTAGATAGAGCTTTCGAAAAGTTAATTCTGTCAGAGTGGAAGTCACCTGCTACGTCTTGCAGGATGAATAAGACTCAGGAGACCCTTTACTCCTTTTCTAGAAGGAAGGAGGGCCTGTTTAAAAATCCCAAAGTGGACACTGCCACTGCTTCTCTAGTGAGACAGACAGTGTTTCCTACAGAGAGGGACTGTTATCCTAAGGAACCATCAGACAGGGCTATCGAGGGTGTCCTGAGGAAGGGCCTAGAATCCGCTTTCATCTCACTGGGCATAAATATTATATCTTCCTATGTGGCGAGAGCCAACATGGCCCGGCTACAAGAAATGCAGTCAGAAAACATTTCTGAGAAGCGGTCTAAAGTCCTCTCTTCGCGGGTCATGCTCGTTAGTACTCTGCTGGCAGACACCACTGCTGATGCCCTTTCCTGGTCAGCCCAGGCAGTTTCTCTATCCGTGGTGGCGAGAAGGAGGATTTGGCTAAGATCCTGGCAGGGGGATGCCACAGCAAAAAATCTCTTGGTGGCTGGGCCCTATAAAGGCTTCCAGTTGCTTGGCACTTGCCTGGACAAAGTTTTGACCGAGGCAAATGATAAAGCTAAAACGTTACAACATTTTGGGGCAAAGCGAAGGCCTTTTCGAGCTCCTTCCTTTAAATTTGGAGGTCCATCCTCTGCCTTCTCTAGATGCATTCAGTCCCAGGATAGGGAATACTCTAGGCAGCCCTTTCGTTTCAGAGGTCAGCACCAGCGCAGGCCCGATCGGGGTAGACAGCGAGAACCAACCACCTCCCAGTCAGCTAAACAAGCATGACTCGCAGGGGGATGGAGTCATAGGGGGCAGGCTGCAGTGTTTCTGTGGGGTTTGGGAAGTGTCAATTTCAGACGCCTGGGTCTTACAAATAGTGTGGCACGGCTATGCCTTAGAGCGCCTAAAAAAAACCAAAAGCAGGTTCCTTCCCTCTCCAGTCTCCAAAAATCTCCCCCAAAGTTCCGCTATGACCACAGAGATAAAAAGGTTGTTGGTCATAGGAGAAAAGAGAATTGGTCACCTACCTCGGTGAATTCTTTTCTTCCTCTACTGCGCACAGTCCTCCGGACCCACCCAGAGAACAGCATTAAGGGTGATAGCGGTTACTTTCTATTACGTTTCTTTCTACTGGTTCTTCAGTAAATACAGATACCTGTTGGATCATTTCACATTGTGTTTCAAATTTTGAGATTAATTTTAACAGTTAGACCTAGGGCAGTACTTTTGTGGGTTATCTCGATGATACAAGGCTTCCGGTCTTCCTCTTTGGAACTCATGGTGCCCTCAGGGCGGGTAGTTCAGGAGGCGCATGCAGAAAAGGTCAATTAAATTCTTCTGCCTCCTGCCAGTCAAAGGACGAGGACTATCTGCGCAGCAGAGGAAGAAAATAATTCACCAAGGCAGGTGACCAATTCTCTTTTTCATTTGGCAGGCAGGATAGAGGCTGGGGCATTGTGGGCTAGTGGACTGAACTTGTTATCACTTGGTTTTATTTCGTCATTTTAATATTTGGTTTTATTTTGGGTATTTTTGAATACGTACTGTACAATCAATAGTTATAGACAGATCCCTAGTCCAGAGGGCTTACAATCTAAGAGACACAAGGGAGAGGTGAACACCAGGAGAGACAAGGATATATTCATGAGGTTGAGAAATTGCAGGTGCATGTGCTTCATTTAGTTACACGGAACTAAATTCGGAGAGGGAAGAGGATGCAATTTCACTCATGGGAAGCTAGGAAAAACCTGACTAAAGAGGAAGGTTTTCAGGAGGGATTTGAAAGTTGGGAGGGAGGATGAATGTATCCAGGGAGGGAGTTTCAGGCATGGGGGGGAAGCAAGAGAGAAAGGGCAAAGATGTTTAGAGGAGCAAAGGAATTGCGGGGGCAGAGGAGGAGCAAAGCTCTCAGGCAGGAGTATGGCAGGATACAAGAGCAGAGAGATATGGGGGAACAAGACCATGAAGAGCCTTGAAGGTGAAGACCAGGAGCTTGTGCTGCATGTATTTACTTAAGAGGGAGCCAATGTAGGGCGGAGAGAGGGGCTAAACATGGTGAAAGCATCAGGCAAAATGAATGACTTTGGTAGCAGAGTATTGAACGGAGACGAGGGGGGCATGTTCAGAACAGGAGAGACCAGTAAGGAGGAAGTTACAGTAGTCAAGGCGAGAGGTGACTAGAGCATGGACTAGGGTTTTTGCAGTGGAAACAGTAAGGCAGGGCCATATTTTAGTGATATTATACAAGGCGAAGCGGCAGGATTTGGCAACAGCCTGGATACGATGTGGAAAGGAGAGGGAGGAATCAAAGATTAATCCCAGGATTAAACCCCAAAGATTAATTATGCAGCTGAGGGACAGGTTGGGGTGACACCCTCAGCTGAAACGGAGAGGGAAGTAGGTGGGGAACGTTTTGGGGGGAAGATGAGGAGTTCGGTCTTAGACATAGTAAGTTTGAGTTGGCGGTGAGACACCTAAGCAGAGGTGTCATAGAGACAGTCAGCAATACGTGACTGAATTGAAGAGAGTTGTGTGTCATCAGCATACAGGTGATACTAGAAGCCGTGAGATTCAATGATTTTACCCAGAGAAAGAGTGTAAAAGGACAAAAGGAGAGGTCCCAGGACAGAGCCATGGGGAACTCCCAAGGGAGGGGAAGTGACGTAGAAGAGGTACCAGCAAGAGAAACACTGAAGGAGTGGTTTGAGAGATATGAAGAGAACCAGTCGAGAACAGAGTCCTGGAAACCAAGGGAGCATAGGAGGAGGGGGTCATGATCGACAGTGTCAAATGCAACAGAAAGATCAAGGGGAACAAGAATGGAGTAGAGGCCGTTAGACTTACCTAAAAGAAGGTAATTGGTGATTTTGTGAGGGCAGTCTGTGTCGAGTGGAGAGGGTGGAAGCTCAATTGAAGGGGGTGAAGGGAGGAATTTGAAAAGAGGAAATCAAGAGAGTGCATGTAGACAGCCCGCTCCAGGAGCTTAGAAGCAAAGGGTGGGAGCAAAATGGGGTGATAGCTGGAAGGATCGGAGGGGTCAAGAATGATCTTCTTAAGGATACTGGAGACAGTCGTGTGTTTGAATGCCAATGGAAATGACCCAGTAAAGAGGGAGAGATTGATGATGTACAGCAGAGAAGGCGTAGTGGTGGAGGCAATCTCCGTTAGGAGGTGAGAGGGGATAGGGGCAGGTGGAGGGGTTGGTTGAAGCGAGGATGGAGGTGACCTCATCAAGGGGAGCTAAAGAGAAAAAGAAAAGAAGAGAGGCAGGAGGGGGGAATAGCAAGGAAGAAAATGGGGGAGGGAGATGGTTAAAAAGCAATAGCAAGGCAGATTTTATCAATCTTGCTGAAAAAGGTTAGAAGATCCTGGAGAGAAAAAGAGAGAGGGGAAGGCAGGGAGGACAGGGAGGCTTTAGAAGAGAAGCAAATGTTGAGAAGAGATGGCATGGGTTGCAGGAGTGGAATTTGATTAATGAGGAGTAATAGTGGTCTTTGGCCAGGGAAAGGGCATTGCTAAATGCAAAAAGAGCAAACAAGGTGGAGGAAGTCAGCAAACTCACAAGACTTCTGCCAGAGGCACTCAGCAGTTCAAGAGCAGTATCAGAGGTTGCGGATGGTAGGAGTAAGGCAAGAAAGGGGGTTTACGTGACGGATAGGACAGCTCAAGAGGGGAGCAAGGGAGTCAAGACTGAAGGAAAGGGATGAGTTGAAGGCAGAATCTGGGCAGGTGGTAGAGGAGACAGAAGTGTGGAGAGGGAAGAAGAAGAGTCCAGAGGGTCAATGGATTGAAGGTCATGGAAAGAGTGAGAGGTTGAGGAGGGGGCGAGTAGGAGACATGGAATAAAGCAAAGTGATGGTCAAAGACAAGAAGGAGAGATCCGAGAGAGAACAGTTTTTTGATGAAACTAGGTCAAGGGATGGGCCGTCATGATGCATCGGGCAGTTAGTCTGCAGGTGAAGGTCAAAAGAAGAGGTCAGCGAGAGGAAGTGGGAAGCAGCAGGGTCAGAGGGGGTGTTCACATGGATACTTAAGTTCCCAAGAAAGTGGGTGGGAATATTGTCGTCAGAAAGGAAAAAGGCCACGTGTCAAAGTCAGCGAGAAAAGAGGAGAGGGGACCTGAGGGATGGTAGATGACAGCAACACAGAGGTGGAGGGGTGTGTAGAGGCAAATGAAATGGGCCTTAAAGAAACAGAAAGAGCGAGAGGGAGAAGCGCTGAGGGATTGGAACTTGCAGGATTCTGCAAGGAGCAGGCCAACACTGCTACCACAACTTTCAGAGTGTGGTGACTGGGTGAAGGAGAGGCTGCCAAGGGAGAGGGCAGCAGGAGTGGCAGTGTTACAGGGGGTAATCCAGGTTTCTGTAAGGCAAGTAGCTGGATGGAGTGGGAGAGGAAGAGATCATGGATGAATGGTGCTGTCTGGATGGAAGACCGGTAGTTCCAGGGAGTGTAAGAGAAAGGCAGCCGAGATGTGGGGAGACAGGGGATGGGAATTAGGTCTGGGGAGAGGGGGCAATGGTGTGAGTGGGGAGTAGGATTGGGGGTTGAGATATAGGGAGGTGGAGGTTGATGGGAAGGAATGTTGCTCCAGGAGGGGAGTTGGGAGAGGAGAAGTTTAGGAGATAAGGAGGAACTTAGAAGGGAAGAGAAAAGAAAGCAGACCAGATATTTACTGCAGGTGGGCAGGATTGATGGATGGATGGGAGTTGACATATTGCAGAGATCCGGTGACTGGTATGGCAGAAAGTCACAGGCAGTAAACAACATGACCCCAACTAGCCCCTAAATGGCCACAACACAGCAAACACCATTTTGCATTGCCTTTCGGCTTCCGCCCAAGGGCGCTCCTGTTAACACCCTTTGAGCAGGTAGCCTGTATTTTACCCTTACCTTCTGTCTTAAAAAAAATTGCACTCGCCACGTCTTGGGGTCAATATGACCCCAATGGGAAAAACCCATTATAGGTGGGGTCTATTTATCCCCCAACTATAGTCTGTAGTCACAAACCTACAAACAAAGCCCTGGGAGCACACACACACACACACACACACACAGAAACACATGAAAGAGTCTGTTTTATGGGGATTGTTTTTAATTCCCTAGATTGGCCCCAAAGGCAAATTCTCTCATGCAAATTACTGGCTGTGCCTTATAGTCAAACTTTACTAAGCACAGTTAAGTACACTTAGCACCTTTATAGCCTGCTATTTGCATTTCTTTTGTTGCCTAGGATGCTTCAGGGCTTGTTTGCATTTTTTTGTTTGCCTAAGATTCTTATCTCCACAAACTGACCCCAGAAGGGAAACTTAAAATTAGCCTGGAGAAATGAAACCTAACATTACCTGAACAGCTGAGAAATGACACAGCAAAGGTTTGTATAAAACCAAATAGGAAAACTCCATTGACACCTTGTGTGCGTTTGCACCCTGGCACTTTTTTGGCCATTGGAGACAAACGATAAGAGATATCTGGCTGAAATTTGAGTATGTTATGGCCAGAGGTACCAGTGACAATGTGCTGCAAGCTCAAAGTTGTAGACCCAATACTTAGCATATTTTCATGGTTTTTTTCAGCCACGATACAAAGGCACAAAATAATAGCAGTGAAGGGGTTAATTTTCATTGCTGCTGCCAGTCTGAAGTGGCCTTGAGTTCCATGTCCCCTTGCTATCTGAATGGTCCTTGAAAACTGTTTATTTTGGTTTATTTTAAGCTGGGGTCCATTTGACCCCAATTGAAATGCATTGGCTTGGGGTCAATTTGACCCCAATAGGCAAACTCAATGGAAACCTGGGGTCCGTTTGAAAAATGCCACTTTTTTGTTTATAGGAGACAAACGGTAAGAGGTATTAGGCTGAAATTTCAGTATGTTATGCCCAGTGGTGCCGGTGACAATGTCCTAAAAGCTCAAACTTGAAGAGCTACTAATTAACTTTTTAAAAATGTTTTTGTGCTCGCTGGGGTAAGTTTGATCCCATTACAGAAGGTAAGGGACACTGTCAAGTTGGTTCATTTCAAAGGTGTTACTTTTGCCCATGTGTATTGCTGCTTTTACTATGGTTTTATAATCCTTTTTCTTTTTTTTCATTCATTCATTTTCTTTCTTTTTAAAAAAAGGGGTTTCTTTCCCTGGTGCTATGTGATACATCCACACAAGAAAAAGTAAAAAGAAAAAAAAGAAAAACTGATATGTCAGATAGCCAATACTACACAATATGAAGTTGGAACAATATACAACAGGTAGTATTTCAGATAAGAGTGACCTCACATGGTAGTGTTCAGTTTTTTGGAAGTTACAGTGCATGTGGATGACATTACATTAGACAGTCTGTCCTTTACTGTATTTTAATTTTAAAATAACTTTTTCTTATTTATTTGGATCTATGCCAGATCCAAACTAATGCAAGTCAAGGTCATAAATCTTTGCATGACCAGGTTCTTGTGATTTAAATGTGTCTAGCAAAAAAGGTTTTAGTTTTGGTTTTAATATTAAGATTGGGTCTCATTTCTTAAACACAAGATAGGCTAGAACATCTGTACATTTTTTTAAAAGTTTGGGGTCTTTTGCAACAGACCTAAAAATATTACTATTTAACTACCCATGTGGGCTCCTGTGCCCTTTGAAGTAGAAGGAGTGTTTTTACATGAGACACCCCCACACACGGACAGGCACCATCCATGCAGAGGAGGTCTCATCTAAGGCCCGGTGCATGCTTCTGTGACCCACGCACCGCCCACCTAGTCCACACATGGGGCACCCTGAGAAAAGCTGGTGTCCCCTGTGTGCGGTGCATGGACGTGTGAAGCTCATATTCAGACGTACAGACATGGATGCTCATGTGAAGCGCTGCTCTCCAAGCGCAGCACCCATACAAGCGCCCCACACAAAGACTGTGGATCCTTCCTGCACCATCTTGTATAAGAATACCCAAGGCTGGTCCCCCTGTGTTGGAAGGGGCATCCACTGGGGCCTATGAATAAACTTAAAATGGCATGTGTGAGAGAAACAGAGACATAAAATGCAGGCGCACACCTACCTCAAGCGTCTGATGAGCAGAAAAGTCAAAAATAGTAGGAACAGCATCCGTTCTAAGTCGTCTAGTTTGGCCAGTTAGGTCAAAACAGGATGATTCAAAATGCTTTGAGCAAAGAAAACTGTGTTTGCCTGGCATAAAGTTTTTACGTTTAACAAGACGTATCCATTCTTTTCTTCTTTTAGGGTCTAAAGGAAAACTAAGGGGGAAAAAAAATCAATAGTTTAATAAAATACTGTAGCATTTTTTTACTTTTGTGTTTCCCCGTTACTGCAAGCCCTTTGCACTCCTGGCTCTATCCATTCATGTGACTGAAGACCAAAGGAGGAGACACCTTCTGTATAACTGTGAGGCTCTGATCTGATTATCTCATCAGTGTAAGCAGGTGGGATCCACTTAGATGAATTTGATTGCAGGCTCCCATAATGCATAGGAGCAGGAGGAATGTTGTGAACACACAAAGTCCCAATGAACTTAGGGTGTTTTAAATGAGCTGCTACCATGCATGGCCAACCAAAAACTACTAATCTGACTGCCCATCCGAAGGCGGTGCAGGGGACTGCGCTCTCTTGTGAGCCACACAGCCATCCACTCATGGACATTCATGGCACACTGGAATAATGCAGGCATAAATGCTTGTAGGGTTGGGACTACGATAGGACCCTAAAGCATAGCTTATGGTATCTGAAGGAGGTGATTTATTCATTAGTTTGCACCATGCATGGAAAACAAAAAACTATTTTTATATATATATATACACCATTTTTTTCTTATTTCCATCTTTCTCCCTTTATCTCGGTATGTTTTGTGTATCTCTGCAGTTTCTCTTCATTTCCCTTTTCTCTTTCCTTCTTTCTTTTTGTCTTCTCCCTTTATTTTTGTTTGTCATCACCCTGCCTTTTCTGTCATTTTCTTCTTATTTTATAAGCATGGGAGGCAGTGAGACAGGAAGCTCCAATCGTACTCCTAAGGCTCCACTGTCGATATCTGCTTTGCCTCATTCCTTCTCACGATGCCGAGAGAGAACCCAAACCTGGCAGCAGTGGCAGTGGAGGCTTGGGAGCAGACTCAGGGCTATTCTTCACTATGCATGTCTGTGTACCCTTGCATGCTCCTGGTCCCAGCCGTTCATGTGACTGAAGAGGAAACCTAAGACCTGCCTACCATGATCTCTGTGAATACAGTAATGGGATTTCTATAGTTTGCCAACATGCCATTAAGGACTGAGATCTTAACAGCTGCCATTTGTTTGGTTCACACTGATGTACCTGTATGTACTAGTGTGTAAACATACTGGAATGGATTTCAAATCAAGGAGAAACTGCTGGGACTTGAATAAGTTTTGACAGATCTGAGAATGTGACAACCACAAATCTAACAAATCTAAATTAAAGTGGGCCCTAATCAGCAAATACTTCTGATTATTGCTTCAATGCCAGAAAAAGTCAAGGTAATAAATCTTTCTTGATCTGGTTCTTGTGATTTAAATATGTCAAGCAAAGAAGTTTTAGTTTTGTTTTTTAAATATTAAAATTGGGTCTTATTTCTTAACTACAAGATAGGCTAGAACATCTGTACATTTAAAAAAAAAAGTTTGGGATCTTTTGCAAGAGACAGACAAATATTACTGTTTAACTACCCATGTGGACTCGTGTGCCCTTTGGAGTAGCCCAGTTGCCCATTTCAGTTTCTTGATGAGCAAAGACAAGGCTGGATCCCAAATAGGGCAGGTCTCCCTGTGTTGGAGTGGAGGGCGTCCACTGGGGCCTATGAATAAATCTGAAATCGCATGAGTGAGAAGCAGTGACATAAAATGCAGACCCCCAGTGTCTCACATGTGGGGTTCCAGTCTGTGGACGGCCCAAAGCAAGGGCTCATGAACAAACTAGAAATAACATTTGGAACGCATGGGCCTGCATGCAAGGAGTTGCATCCTCCTCTAAATGGGATGTTGTTTAACTGAACATCAAAAATGAATTATAACATTTTTCTTTTTGTAATGGGTGAGCCGGTGCATGTCGGCCAAATCTTCCTACATTCAAAGGAGGTCCACACAACCATGGCCCTTCACACAGACACTCAAACACTAATACAGTGGGTGTTACATTTTATTATACATGTTGCAGGGCTACTCTGGGTACCCTGCAACATGTATAATAAAATGTAACACCCATTTTGCAAAAGACAGACAAGGGTCCATTTCACACAGGACCTTAACTTATCTGAATCAGCACTGATCAAAGAGCTTCTGAAATATGAA
The DNA here is from genome assembly GCA_003113815.1 of Sphenodon punctatus. Classification (NCBI taxonomy): domain Eukaryota; kingdom Metazoa; phylum Chordata; class Lepidosauria; order Sphenodontia; family Sphenodontidae; genus Sphenodon; species Sphenodon punctatus. The sequence continues at coordinate 4,141,397 of QEPC01006720.1, read as the reverse complement.
GCATGACAAATATTCAAAGATGTTGATATGACAGGACATGGCTACAACTGAAAAAGTTCCTTCTTACTCTGAGGTGGGTAGAAGAGTTGGAATACAATCAAAATGAGACAAAGGGGTACAATCTTCTCCCATTAAAGTAAATGACTGCAATCTACAAACTATTTACTCTAGAGTAAGTGATCTGAGGATTGTGGCGAACAAGTTTTCCCTATTGAATTTAAGGGATTCAAAAGGTCTGTCTCCCAGTCTGTCTTTGGTCTCTGTAGTTTTTCTTGATTTTTTTCTCTTTCCTTTTTTTTCTGTTTCTCCTTTTAGGCATTCCTGTTTTGTTTCTCGCCACCTTTTCTGCCCTTTTTTAAAATTTAAAGTGTGGACATGCACCTGGGATTCTAATTATAGCTGTAATTCTAATTTTAGAATTAAACTTTATAAATAATGCTATAAAATAATCTAGAGAGAGTATGTGATTGCCGTGTTGATGTCCAAGAGATGGAGACTAATAATAATAATAATAATAATAATAAAAGATAATGTGAGCAAAACCGATGACTTCAGTTTCAGGGATTTCTTAAAAGCCTAAAACTGTGTGACTTGTGATTTTTGCCCTTTTAGTTGAAGGAAAAAAGAGTTCAAAAATAAGACTGCAATGCACCCTGAAGGTTTGAAAATTTTAAATAAAGAAATGACATTTCAGACAAGGGTGCAATTATACTAGATTACAATTACACTACAATTAGATCAGAAAATAATGATGTCTTGATTGAAGGCATATGGAATTTTTTGCAGTGAGTGGGGTTGGGTGTAAGGTTGAGATTTTCCGCACAGCAGAGCGTGCTTCTTCAAAAAAAGGAGTCAAAGTAATTGGGATGGCCTCTCTTATCAGCTTGTTGTGGAACACATGCCTGTCTTCCCGTGAAAGATACCTGCACGACTTGTCTCAATCCCATTGTGGCCGACACAGCAATCACACACTCTTCCCAAAAGATGTTTTTAAACCGTATTTTTAAAGGTAATCTCAAGATTCCCCCTCAGTATATTTGAGGTTGGCAGCAGCCGCCGCTAGAAACTTTGGCTACAGTACGATCCACAAACCACTTGCTCCAAAGTAGCCCCATGGAAGCTCGTGTTACTCCGGAGTAAGTAGCTTGTGGGTCACGGCTGAGGTGCCGCTCCACAAAATTACAGAATGTGACACACAGACCCCCGAGCTTCCTGCCCTTCCCCGCTGCTGTCATCCCTCCGCAAACACCGGTGGAAGCTGACATTAATGGTCTTGTCGTAGACTGCGGCGCATCCCGCGGCCGAGCAGCTGGTCGGCATCCCGCCTTGGCGCGGTAGAAGTGAAAGCGTTTTCTCTTTAAAAGATGTCGGCTTCCTGGTTGCTGGGCCTAGTCCCTTCGCCACCACAGCTAAGGATGGACTCTGTTAGAATCCATTATCCCACACCCTGGACAACACGGCAGCGGTTTCTTTCATAGGTGTCCCCCGAAAACAACCGTTCCCCGGTGGGACTACAACCCCCATAATGCCCCCAGCCAACTGCCTGTTTGTGACGCATCCAGTCACCCCCAGCCTAGAGAAGGAAAGGGGCTAGTTCTCGCGAGAACTGCGCAAGTGGGGGAAGGGCGGCGAAGGGGGATTCTGAGGCAACATACAGGCTGAGGGGGAAGTTTAGGGCCCGGGCGGGCCGTTCCGGAATCGAAACTGTCCGTGGGCGGTGGCGACTGTGAGTCGGTCCCTTTTGCCTTTCCGGGCCCGTTCTCTCCAGCAGCCCCATGGCGGCCCCTGTCGAGGCGCTTCCGGACTCGAGCGATCTTTCCCCGAAGGAGGAGGGGGAGCTGGAGGACGGGGAAATCAGCGACGATGAAAACAACGGGTCTCCCGAGCCCGGTAACGGCGCTGCTCCGGAGCCCAGTGGCAACAAGCCGCCCTACGCCAGGCGTAGGCCGCCTCCTGGCCTCCGTGGCGACTTCGCGTTCTCCTCTTCCTCCCACCGCTTCCCCCGCTCGCGGCACCAGCCTCCCCCAGAGCTCGGGCACTTGCACGGCCACAGCTACCGGTCCAAGGAGTCGTTCCGGTCCCACCCGCCGCCTTCGCGGCTGCCTCCCGGTTCTCACCCCGAGTCCGGCCCCAGGCTCTCTTTCTGGGAGCGCAGTCACAACGCGCTGGACCGGTTCCGCTTCCGAGGCCGGCCCTACCGGGGCTGGGGCCGCTGGAGCAGGAGCCGAGGAGGAGGAGGAGACCGGGGAGGCAACCCTCCTGGAAGGCCACCAGGAGCCGGATTCGGTAGTAGCCAGGGTTGGAGAGAGCCCTCGCCTCGGAAATGTATCCTTCTCATGTGCCTTCCTTGCAGTGCTGCGTGGCTGGAGCCCTGCAAGTGTAGGAAGGGAATGACTATTTATTTCAGGCCTCTGGGACTGCCCCGCAGTGGGTAGGTGGAAGATCTGAGCCAAGGCTGCAGTCTGAGCTAGGGGCGTACAGGGACTGGTATTTGTGTTCAGCCCTGCCATACACATCTCAGGATGGGCTGCCATGGCTGGCTGTCATGGCGGACCGCTGGGAGCAGGGGGTGGGACTGGCTGCCCAATTGTTTAGCTTCCTGCCCTACTCGGGCCATGTGGGGCGCTCTGGTCACAGGCATGCTGGCTGCAGTTTCCCAGGTCTGGGCAGGAAGCCGCCGCACCGCCCACATGTCTGTTTTTATCCAGGATTAGAATCTCGTTTTAGAATTTTAGGGTTGGAAGGGACCTCAAGCATCATCTAGTTCAACCCCATGTCTAGTCTAGGTCACTGGATTGTATGGAGAGTGTGAAGCTTCAGTGTTGTCTTTTTGAAAAGTGTATAGAAACAAAGTCTCGTGCCCCATTAAGGTTTTCTTTAGGCATGTTTGTATGAAGAATGTTATCCAAACCATATTAAAATTTTTGTATAACAGCCCAGACATTTTTGCTAAGCATAGATAGCCTTGAAAGAGCTGGCCAGTACATGTTTAAGTATGTCAACCCAAAGGTCTTAATATGCTTCAGATACGTCTAAGGTGTGTTCTCCTTAGCTTCTTTGGGTACATGAAATGCCTCTGGTGAGTGTTTCAAATTCCCCATTTTATCTCCCCTTTCCCCCCAATTGTGAGAACAAACAGGATGACTAAAATGTGCGTAGGGTTCTTAATTCGGAAAAGCTGGTTATGAGAATACATCCTACATGCTTCTCCAGCTATTTAGCGCTTGTGCTAGCCTTTAGCATTGGTGCAAGTCTCAGTCACTTAGGTGGACTTGCTACTAAACAACCAGAAAACTGCACCAAAACCCTTTTTAATGTGTGTTCTCTTCTGTAGAGAAACTTAGTAGTATTTAAAACTTCTTTTCCTTGCAGTATAAAAGATTAATATGTAGAAATAATGCTTGAACCTTTCGTAAGCTGGATGTATGTGTAAATCCTGTGTTGAGTCCAGTTTCAGCTGACGGAATGGTTTCTATCAGTATCTTGTTAGAACATCAGGTCCAAGCTATGACCAATTTCCAGACATAGTTGTGTGACCAAGTTTAAATACTGATGCTTTGACAGTCTAGAAAAGACCTTGGTAGTTCTTCATTAGCAGTTGAAGTCAAAATTAGTTGTGAAACTTCTGTCCCTCCTGGTTGTGACTGCCCATGTCGGATAAATGGTGTTACTACTGAACTAGTGCCCTTGAACTGGTATTGATTTGTCTGCTAGTGTAAACATAGATGGTACATGTTAAGCACCATTTCATAAGCAGTAACTGAAACCTTTCTTATGTGCTCAAATTAATTTGTATGCGCTTGCAATTTATATTTTGCATTGACTCAACTATATTGGTTGCTTATTGTTATATGCAATGCATTTTTTCCAAGGGGAGGCCTGGAATTTGGAGGCCTTTTAAATAGAATGCCTTTCTGCACAGTGTAAATTCTTTCTCTCATCTCTTATGTCAGCTTTAAGATAAAGCTTTCTTTATTTTTTTGGAATATGGGGTGAGAAGCAGCACTGGGTGGAACACTTCTAAATGGTAAAGAGCAGTTAACCGTTTAGCTTAACAAATTTCCTCTTGTCTTTTAATTCCCAAAATACTTAAGGTATGGTGGTCCCCTTACTGGTTGGGAAACTGAGAATGTGCTTTGTCCAAGGTCTCCATAGTGAGTAAAGTTGGAAATGGCTACAAATTTCCCCATGTTGCTATAAATACTAGACAGTTTCCATGTACAAAGCACTTGACCTAATGAAGCCTGGTTTGGACAGTGCTCAAGTAAGATTTTTTTGGCTACAACAGGGACTGTCTTTCTTTTCCAGGGGCACCTATTGCTGTGAAATGTTGTGTTCCTAATTAACTTTGGATTTTCTGGTCATCTGCCAATATTGATTGAAATCAGCCTCTGGAAACTTAAGTTATTCGGGAGTGGGGGGACCACGTGCAGGTACCCAGGCTGACTGCATAAGCCTTCTTTTCATAGAAACACCTAAAAATGTTGACTGTTTCTGTAATGAATATTTGGAGTGGTGAGTTACAGTGGTGAGCTTAACATTCCCTTTCAAATTCTACTGGCCATGATAAAAAATATATTTGTCAACTCCTTGCTAAGATACAAAATTTCACTAACCTATAAAAAAGGGGGGGGGAATTGTTTTTGCTTTGAAGAGCCTTGTGTGTTTTGATGCTTCTCTTGCCCCCCCCCCCTCAACTCCACAGGATTGGTATTCCAAACTCTGGGTAGCAGTTTCCACCACTACCAGTAGGAGGCAGAATCTTCAGAATTCGGTTGGGCATGCTCAGAGGGATTGTGCCCTTCTATTTCCCAGTTGGATTTCTGCCTCGGTACTGGGTGGAGGTAGAGTAGGTGTGATCTGTACACATAAGCAGCGTATCTTTCTAGTACAGGAAAGATAGGGAAAAAGGCACTGATCCTGGGCAAAATTACCACAGAAGCATTTGAAAGTGTTTATCTACTCAGAAATGATAGCTGATTATCGTATCAAAAATCAGACAAAATCCAAGCATAGGAACACCCTCAAATTTGCGTTTCAAAATGGTGGCTGTATGCTAATTTTCATTTAAGTTAACTTCTTGTTAAACTTATTTTTCACTTTAGTAACTTCCCATTGGCCAGTAACTAATGTTAAAGGACTAAAAAATAACCAGTGCAGGAGGCCCAGGAATGTAAAAATGTAAAAATACATATTATGAACATATAACTAAACTAACAATAAAACTAAATTATTTAAATAATAAAACTTCTTCCAGGCAAAATACGTTCATCACAATCACTGTCTTCATACTCCACTGTCAGACCATTGTCACATCCACCGACTTGGCAGTTACCACAAGCAGATGAACAAGGCAATCAGTTTTGTTTGCATCCACCCTGTTATGCTGTTACACCTAATCATTTTCATAAGTGATTCAGGAGCTGAGTAATTTCTAGAAAGCTGTAGATTTTCCAATGCCAAAAATTCGTGAGGGTGTCTGAGCCTGTGAAGGTATGCAGAAACAGTAGATAGTTGCATGTATAATCACCGAGATGCTGTTGAATGCTACAGTGTCAAACGTTGAAGAAACGCTTGTCTTTTGTTGAATGTCAATGGGAATAGTACAGCTTAAAATCACTTTGGCGGCTGTAATACAAAAGAATTAGCAGGCTGTGTCCCCTCCAATGAGAATAGATGTACGTGTTTTGGATGATGAAACTGCAGCTTTAGCGATATCAACGTCTGCATCTCCATGAACATATTGGACAGTGCATCCCTGTTGCGTTGGCTCCTGTTCTATGAGCAGAATCATATGTTTATACATCTCATTTGACGGGAAGTAATCTTTTTGGCCTGCATAAGTCATGTTGGGAGTGAAGTTCACAATAGGAACTAGTGTGTGTGTGCCCTTGCGATGCTTATGAGTCGCATTCTTAGTCGATGGTGAGTTGACATAACCATCGAAGATAATGGCTTTCCTATAATCTTTCAAGTGAAGTTAGCATATGACTGCAATGGCTTCATAAGTGTTGCCCTTATGCCATGGAATGCAATGAAATAGTTGGAGGATCACTAACACGTACTACTCTGTTGTCTGGGGATGCTGCAGCTCCACGTTTCATCTGAACATAACCCGCGATAGCATGTGCTAACTGCAGCTTCTTGACTTTGCATAGCATACTACATGACTCAAAGCTGGTGAATAGGCACATAGTTCATACTGTAGCATGTCCTTGAGGTTCATGTCACGTGACTTAGCTACTATCGGCAATCTTTGGAACAATAATGCAGGGTCTATGCCCATATCGTCTTCAACATGTAGCCTCATGGCAGAAGAATCGAACATTATAGCCTTATTAGTTCTTTTGTATGAATAATTTAAGACAGGCTGTCTTTCATCTTGCTGACCAATTCACTGCCAATATCATGTAAATCGTGAACATTTACACCCAATTGTGTTGTGACTCCACTGATATTTTGTAACAAAGTGTTAGAATGGAATGGTGAAACAGGCCTTAAGCAGTTCAGGACCTTTGGTGTAGCATTTGTTGTCTTTGAGGATTCTTGCTTCACTCATTTCCTTATGTTGTTCACTTGTGAATGAATGATTGTTTATTAATTGCTTGACTGTGGGTCATAACAAAATAACCATACTCAAAGTACAACAAAACACTATGCACACCTAACAAGTCTGTTGACCCATATAAATAACATACTTCTAACAAACAATACAAATTAATAAGAATATCTTATTTATCCAGGATTTAGCTTTTATTTTACTACCATCACTAGTAGAACTAATAATATCCGCCTCCGTTAATTATTTACTAAATATTACAATAAAAACAATCTAACAAACGAACAAATAACCACAGCGCAACTCTATGATCAAGGGGACAATATCCCCAAATGGAACATGTAAACAAAATTCACCCAAGGAGCTCCAGTAATCGTGTTCTCATCATCCTTCCTTTGCAATACCCCCTATCCCAGAACCTGATCTCCTCCTATACTCGTTCTCCCATAGATCCTGGTACCATCCCCGACCCATCTTTGTCTTGCCTGTTCATCCAGATTCACAAAAACATCAACTTCCTTTGTTAGGGGTTCACTTGTATAGTACAAAATATCAGTGTACTCTTGCATAGCTAGATTATATTCGGAGCATACTGGCATTGACAGCAACCATAATGCCCTCTGCATTTCTGTCAACCCACTACCATGTGTCAGACCTCCCCTTTCTTTCAGAGAGTGCATCAGTACCTGCTCTACAATGAGATCGGTATCCAGTCCTGCCCAAAGTTTGTTACTACGTGCAGCCCCTTATGAAACATGGTGTAGACATTAGGATGCTCATTAGGTAAACAAAGCATATTCTGTAAGTACAGGTAGCCTGATTTCAGGTAGTTATGGTGGCCAGCTGCTGTGCTAATGGAAAGAGATTTGTACATAGGTTGGTTTGTGGGATTTGCACCTGGAAGCTATCAACAGTAATGAGTTTACGAACTGTATTTACCATTCGCTTCTACTCCAACCAAAGCTGACTAGTTTTAGAATTATTACATAACTCAGTTTGCTTTGCAGACAGTACATCAATTTATGTGTGACTGTATCACTAGAAATTACATCACCTAGTGACTTATTTGACAGTGACATCTTCATACAACTCGGATGCTGTTATGATCAAGCCGTGATTGCTTTGATCTTTGTTACTAGGAAATACATCTTCATCTGGTAAATAAATAATTTAGTAGTTGAAGCTGAAGTTTAGTAAGGCACTGGCTTTTGCCCTGACCAAGTTTAATTATTAGTTTATAATTCTAATATGTTCATTATATATAATAAATGCAATTCTGTGTGTGTGTGTGTGTGTGTGTGTGTGTGTGTATTTATTTTTTAAACATTACATTCCTGGGCAATGGTTATTTGTTAGACCTTTAACATTAATTCATGTCCAATGGGATGTTACCACAGTGAAAAAACAACAGTTTAATGAGAAATTAGACATAATGAAAATGAGCATATGGCTGCCATTTTGAAACACAAATTTGAGGGTGTTCCCATGCTTGGATTTTGTCTGATTTTTGGATATGCCAGTCTATCATCTCTGAGTAGAAAACACTTTCAAATGCTTCTGTGGCAATTTTGCCCAAGTCAAACTATATATTTCTTGAACTATTCCCTCGACGGCAGAGTAACAGCAGAGTCACCTGGGACATTTACTATAGCAACCACACAGGCTATCAAGCAGCGAAGGCATCAGCAAGTCTACTAATTGAAAGGAGCTCTCTGACCTCCCATTCCTTGACCGGTCGGCCTTGTGGGTGCAGAACGGCAAGAAGATGGGCGTTGGGAAGTCCCTCTGGTGTTCCCATTCAATGAAAGCCCGTCACCACCCAGCCATCCGTTGCTTCCAGTGGCTGTAGCTGAGCAGTTCCTCGGGTGGGCTGCACACGTCTGAGTAGTGGAGGAAGAAGAGCGATGTATGACAAAACCATGGCACTGGGAAAGATATGTGCACAGATGGAGGCTCGACAGCAAATGGAGCAGGACCCGCCGGAGACAGTAAGACCCAGAATGTCTGCAGTGGGACAGTTTCAGGTGAAAGCTTTAAACAAGATTATTTTATCCTTGGGTTGTCTCCATGAGACACTCAGGTAAGCGGCTCCCAAAAAGACCCCACACCTTCCTCCATAAGAATTCTCCACACAAGCATGGAGGCAAAGGATGGTCTAGGGCAGCCAGGAAAGGCAAACAACCTGCTCCTAAATTGGCCAAGATGACAAAGCCCAAGAGGGATCTTCTAGCCCAGGTGGGATCCTCCTCTGAAGGAGAAGAGGAAGAGACAAGCTCCAGGTACAGGGAGGGGGAAATCCAGGTTGGGGAGGAGGGTGCTGTAGCCTACCCGAAGCGCGAGGAGGAACATAGCCAACCTACTAAGCAGGCCAAATCACGCAGGCATATTCCCCTCGGGATTCCAGGTGCCAAAGGGCTCAGACCAGGGATCAGAGCACAAGAGTCATTCAGACTCCGAGGAGTTATGAGAGAGACCTACTGAGCCAGAGGAAACACCAACACAAGGTTAGGGGCCAAGACTGAGAGTTTCCTGTCCACTCCAGAGAAACAAATGCGAGGAGAGTACAGAGAGCCGTCGAGATCAAAGAAAAAAGGACTGTGATTCCTCTGAGGAGGAATCAGATAGGGAATATATTGCCAGGGACTCTGGCAAAGAGAAAGGCATGTTACTTGATAGGGCTTTCAAGCACATAATAAGAGCAGAAAGGGAGCAGCCTAACAAAGCTCTCAGACTAAATAAGACACAAGAGACTTTGTTCCTTTCTCAGACACAAATAAGCCATATTTAGCACACCTAAAATGAATGCAGCGGCGGCATCCCTGGTCTGTAAGTCAGTCTTTCTAGCACAGGGGTATCTTTACCTCAAGGAGACTGTGGACTGGGGTATTGAGTCAGGATTGCACAGGAACTTTGAGGCAGTGTCTGCAGTACTCCACGTCGGTAGTCACATTCTACTTTGCAAGAACCATTTGTGAAATGGTTTAAAATAGGGAAAACACCAGGTATCCCAGAGAAGTCACCAAGATGTTAGCAGCTAATATTACCTTGGCCATCTCATTCATAACAACTGCCTCTGCAGATGCAGTGATGTGGTCTGCCAGGGCCCTAGCAGTGAAAGCCAGACGCAGAGTATGACTGCGCTCTTGGCAACTGCACCCTCATGCCAAGAACCTGCTGGTAGCAGGCCCCTATTGTGGGGGAGGGGGAGAAAGCTTTTTGGCATCTCCTCGAACAGGGTTCTGACGGAAGCGGGAAATAAGACTGCAGCAATTCCTGCAACAGTACTGCTAAAACTCTTCATCCCTCTAGCAGGCCTTTCTACTGTAACTCCTATAATAGAAGGAACTCCTCCTCATACCAGCCAAAAGGAAGAGGAACTCAAGGAAGATGGTTTCGACAAGGCAGATTTTCAGCCAGCCAGAAAAGCAGATTCAATCCAAGCACAATACCCAGAAAACAGGACTCCTGACTTGCTCTGCTCACCCATCATCACCGAACGTCCCATTGGGGGAAGGCTTCTTCTGTTCTCACAAAGGTGGATCACAGCAAGAACAAACGTGTAGGCAAAGAAAACGGTGTCCTGGGGATACGTAATGGAGTTCGTAAAGGCACCAGTGGAGCTTATTTGTGTATCCCCCAAGATCCAGAAATGAACAGAAACATCAAGCTCCTAGTCACCTATAATGCTGTTCGCAACCTTGCTCCAGCTACCTCTCTGCGCTAATTTCCCTCCGTACTCTAGTCCATGAACTCCGCTCCTCCTCTGTCCCCTCTCTCGGCCTCCCCTGCTCTCACCGCCTTCGTCCCTTCTCCCTACCTACCCCCATGCCTGGAACTTCCTCCCTGCCCACATCTGCCTCTCCCCCTTCATACCTTCAAACCCCTCCTCAAGACCCACCTCTTCCACTCTGCCCTCCCCGACTCCTTGCTCCCCTCAACTCCAGCTGATACCCTCCATCCAATACAATGCCCCCCAAGATCTGTGTACTCATATCCTCACCATGCAGACCAGCCAGCTATTCTTCTTGATGTAACCAAGCCAAGCACGTGCACCTGGGACCTCGCATCTCCGTGAATGTTACGCTCCTTGTCTCTCCCTCTGTTCCCCTTCCTTTGTCGTTGTCTTCCCCCCCCGTGTCTCAGATTGTAAGCCCTAGGGCAGGGACCATGTCTATTCCATTACTTTTTAAAGTGCCAGGTACACTGCTGGCGCTATGTAAATGCTTGCTAATAATAAGTAATGTCCCAGGAGATCTCAAGATTAGCAAAGATAGGGACAATAGAACTGGTGCCCAGAGAAGAACAGGGGCAGGGCCTATATTCAGTATTATTTTTAGTTGCAAAAAAGACCAGCAACTGGCAGGCAGTGCTTGAGATAAAATTTCTAAACAGATTTGTAAAAGTAAGAAAATTCAAAATGGAGACTCTGAGAGCTATATGCCTAGCAATATCTCTCTTGGGGTTTGGCTCACTTTGTTGGACTGCAAGGCAGCGTCCTCATACTGCCCAGCCACAGATGGTGGCTCTGATCCTTGTACAGCGGCCTACATTGGCAATACAGAGCTCTGCCACTTGGACTGGCCATCGCCCCATGGACCTTTATGAAGATTTTGGTCCCATTGGTAGCAAACCTCAGAATGAGGGACATGTCAGTCCACCCATACCTGGACAACATATTAATCCAGGGCTCCAGCTTAGAGCTAGTCAGACTGGCAGTGGAGGAGACGATAACTTATTTGGAATACCACAGATTTGTGCTGAACAGGGACAAAAGTCACTTAGCTCCAACCTAAACTATCGAACATTTGAGGGCTGTGATCAGTATGGAGCTGGATAGAATATTCACATCCCTTCAGAGACAGGAAAAAATCAGGAATCTGATGGAAACAATACATGCCCAAGACAAGGTGTACCTCCAGCAGTTAGCCAGTCTTGAGGGGTTGATGATATCGTGCCTGCAGCATGTAACTTGAGCTCGATTCCACCTTCATCCACTTCAGGAATTCCTCCAACCATGGCAAAAACTGATCATAGACAAGCTGAGAGTAAATCTGCAAGTTCCTATTCACATACATTAGTCGCTAAAGCGATGGTCAGCTTGCCATCAATTTGTAGCAGGATTCCCTCTCACAGAGCCATAGAGACTGATCATAACCATTGATGCAAGCCTGCAGAACTGGAGGGCCTATATGCAGAACAAATTCACACAAGGGACATTGTCAGGTCAAGACTTGAAACACAGTATGAACTGGCTGGAGCTGAGGGTGATTCATCTAGCTCTCAGTTTACTCCTTTCATCAGCAGCGAATCATGTTCTGATTGATACTGACAATATGACCTCTCGGGTGTATGTACAAAACGTGGGGAGGCTCTAGGTCCAAGTTATTGAACAAGGAAGCCATGAATCTCCTACACTGGGCAGAGATAAACCTGCTATCTATTGCAGCTCTCTACATCAAGGGGCAGGACAACACCACAGAGACTGGCTCAGCAGAAAGAGGCTGGATTTGGGAGAATGGTTCTTGAGTCAGCGTGCATTCAACCAGATACCATGTTTCAGGACTCTGGACTTATTTGTCTCCCATCTCAATGCAAAACGTGACAGGTTCATGACCAGGTCATACCATTAATTAGCAGGGGACTGCGATACCCTGAATTGACACTGGCCCCAGGGTCTCTTGTACGCGTTTTCCCCGTTCCCGCTATTGAGCAGAACAGTCAGCAAGATTCACAGAGAGAGAGAGAGAGAGGGAGGATTATGCTAGTAGTTCCCTACTGGCCAAGAAGGCCATGGTTTGCAGACCTAATCAATCTAAAGATAGTGGAGCCATTGATTCTAGACCCAGCACCAGACGTGCTCACACAGGTCCCTATCAATTACGAGTGTCCAGAAACTCTGCAGTTGATAGCCTGGTTCTTGAGTGCTCAGCTCTCGGAAGCCTAGGATACTCCAAAGCAGTGCTGCAGATGTTAATGGCAGCAAAACATCTGCCAATTGAAATAATCTACCAGTGTACCTGGAGGGTCTTTGTACAGTGTTGCCAAGACACAGGGGTGAACCCACAGAAACCTGAAATAGCAGACATTTTGTAATTTCTATAATTTAGGGGCTGGATAAAGGACTTAGGCCAAATACTTTATCTAGACAGGTTTCAGCACTAGATGGTACCCTGGTGGTGAACAGAGGGACTAAAATTTCCTCTCCACCTGTGCATTAAGAAGTTTCTAAAAGCAGCCAGGTTGCTGTTCCCTCCAGTAGTCCACAGATATCCCACCTGAAGGTTGAACATAGTCCTGAAATCTCTGACTAAACCTCTATTTGAGCCTTTAACAGAGGTATCTACTTATTTTCTAAGTATCAAAGTGGCATTTCTCATTGCAATAACTTCAGCAAGACGTGTCTAAGTTACAGGCTTTGTTAGTAGAATCCACTTTTAAAGGTGTTGGTGGTTCTTAGATTAGACCCAGCCTTTATTCCAAATGTAAAGTCTCCTATTACACTGACAACAGGAGGCAGTTCTGCCATCCTATTGCCCTAGACCTAATAATCCTTTAGAATGTGCCTGTCATACTCTGGATGTTAGGAGAGTGCTAAAAATGTATATTGCAAAAACTAAACCGTTCAGGCAATCCTCTGCTCTATTTCCTAACTTATCACCCTAGGCGAAGGGGATTGTAAAGCATCTAGAGCTGTGATAGACAGATGAGTAGCCACTTGCATATCGGAGACCTATAGAGCCGCTGACTTAATCCCTCCCTCAGAGCATACTGCCTCACTTGACAAGGGGGGCAGCGATGTCATTGGTATTTAAGGCCAGGGCTCCTTATAGTGCAATTGTAAGGCAGCCACGTGGGCAAGTCTGCATACGTTTATTAGACATTAAAAGTTTGATGTCTTGGATTTGGTGGAGGCAGCCTTCAGTTGAAGGGTGCTCCAAGGAATCCTGGACTACGAGCAGACACTTTTATACAGGTCCAAGCTATTTTCCCCACCCAGAATGTTTTGGAGATACTGCTTCATAAAGTCCCCAGTGTCTGGAATACCTATCCTGTGGAGCTGAGGAGAAAAGACATTTTGATCTCTTACCTTGTGAATTGTCCTTCCAGAGATAGCTCCACAGGATTGGTATTCATCCCTTCCCTTTGTTTCTCTAGAGAGTAGAGGTAGAAGAACCCTTACAGTAGGGTTGGAATAACTTGGATTACTAAACAGGCTAGGTTAGACAGCAAGACAGGCAGCTTGTAGTTTGTTTTTTATTTCTTATTGTTACAGGTTTCAACTGTATTTTATTGTTAATATTATTTATTTATTAACTTGTTTGGCCATAGGCTGTACAAGGATCAACCAGTTACAACAATAATATTAATTAATAATTTACTTTAAAAAAACGTTTAAAACATAACAAAGATAAACACCAAAATATCCATCCATGAAACAGAGAAAGAAATATAAAAAACAAGATTAAAATTTAGTAATTACACATTTCATAGTTACGTAACAATGTATTGTCTTGTCCTTCCCGGGGTGTATGGGGGCAACATTTAAGCCCCTGAATTAACTTGTAAATATCCTTTTTACAGGATTTTGCCTTACCCTTCCCGGGATTTATGGCGGCAACATTTGACCCCTGAATTGGGTTAATATTAACCTCACTATAACCAGCCGGTTACAGGATATATAGGGGAAACCGTATTGGCCGTTGTCAGCTTAGATAAAGAAACATACCCGGCTCATGAATTTGATGCATAGAAATGCCCCAGCTTGCTGATTAAAAATCTCCAAGCTCCACCCATCCTATTTAAATCAAAACTTGACTGTTGCCATATATAAAATATCAACAATCATATACCTCAAATATGCCCCAAAATATAACAGGGATATATATAAGGGATACCATAATTATACATTTCCGCCTCCAAATCTGTATACTAACTGGGAAATGGAAGGCACAATCTCCTCTGAGCATGCCCAGTCAAATTCTGAAGATTTTGCCTCCTACTCCCCAGCATCTAGAACACCTATTCTGTGGAGCTATCCAGAAGGACAATTCATGCGGTAGGAAACCCAGTTGTCCTACCTATTTATTTTTAAAACTTTCCGTATCCTCCAGTTTAAACCTTTTGGCAAAAGTAGATAAAAGGAATAGATAGTTGAGAATCCTTAATTTTTCAAATATAGCTGACTTGTTTGATTCTTTGAAAAGAACATTTGTACATGTTTTAAAAACAATTTTGTAGCCTGCTGTTGCCATTGAACTACTACTGCAGGAATTGTCCCCAGCCCTTTGCCTGAATGATCCCATTTTGAGATTTAAATAGAATCCCATAACAGCAAAAAATACAATACAAAGTATATAAAGTATTAATTTGGTTGTGATTTCATTAACAGATGCCACAGTACCACTTGCAATTCTAATCTGTAGTTTCCAAGCACTCCCTTGAGACACTTCCAGTACTCTGGAGAATAACATCTGTTTGCCAAATCCCTCATGATTGTTTGGGGATTTTTAAGTAGTTAGATATTTTTCTTCAAATCACTCTGATAGCCTCCCTAGCTTTATGTGGTAGGGTTTTTTTTGATGTGGTGAGGTATGTTGACTGAGGCATGACAAGTGATATTAATGGTAGAGTTTTAATACTCGTGGTAGCTTTCCAGAGGATCCTAGCAAAGAGATCTTTCAGACATTTCTTAGAAATGAGTCTTGCTTGTCCAGGTTATTGATGCCTGGCTTACAGTCAAAATTTTATGTTACCTCACCAATGATGTGGGTTTTCCAGAAAGTTTTGAATCGGAAAATTTTCCCATTCAAATTTTCTTATTGCACTAACATTAATTTTCATAAAAATTGCATAAGAACATTTTGAATAGGAAAATTTTCCTGGCCAAAATTTCCTATAGTTCTGGAAAATTTTCCACAGAAAAATTTCGTAGTGCAAAACTTTCTGCTCCACATCTCTGGGCCTCACTGTGAAACATTGTGCAGAATACTCTCTGTGCAAAAACCTGGATGTGGTTTAATCTTAGGTCACTTTCAGATAGGCCGCCCCTCCAATGCATATTTGGGCGGGGGGTGGGAATGTGCAGCCAGAATATGGGTGGGGATCGGCCGGTGGGGGGGCATGTCTAAAAGTGGCCTAAGTTCAGCTCTTCGAGACTAGTTCTAGGGGAAATCATCTCATGTAACACTGTGTAACCACACTATTTAGCTGTTATATAATACCCCAAAGTCTTAACTAGCATCTAGGCTGATTTATTAACATACTGGATCAAACTTTTCTGTCTGAATTCCCTTTTGAGGAGCTACCAGTTCTGTTAAAATGCCTAGTACACTTAAACAGTTACCATAGTCTAGTTTGAATAACATTTAAATTAGAATGTATAATTGCTGCAATATTTATCTACTTTTTGGATCCTAGTAAACTGTCGGATGTATTGGTTTAAACTTATTAATTTCTCTAGTTGGATGAGAAACTGTGATATGTGCTAACTTTTAACTTTCTCAAGGAGAGGTGATTCTGAAACCTTATCTTAATGTAAGTAATTATTGTTGTGGTGGAAATTAGCACACAAAGACAATGTGTGTCAGTGAAAGGTGAATTTTATTCCAAGTAACATAGCTATGTGGAGAAAAAAGAAACTGCACAGCCGCAGTAAAAAGAAATCTTTCTCCTCTGTCTGTGTGTTACAGAGAAAGCCAGAAACTTATATAGACAGTTCAAAACAAAGGAGATAAGAAGCGGGTAGCTTTCCAGTCGGGTATTTGTAGTTAGTCAGGGCATGAAATTTCAGATCCAAGTCTAGTAGCCAAAAAAATTTCTTGGTCGCCAAGGGTAAATTAAACTGCACATTTGCATAATTAGCCACCACCTATTTATGCAAATATGTACATTTGCATATTTGTGCATAAATAAGTGTTCCTCATCTGCGCACATACCTTTTTATAGCTACTAAGAACTACTTACACTTAACCATGGATCATCCCCTGAGGGATGGGGACAGCAGGTACGGGGGGAGGGACAGCGCAGATAGGAACAGCAGGGATGGGGGAATGGGAACAGCGGGGCTGGGGGAAACGCGATGGGGACTTGCACGCAGGCCAGAGAGGGGCTGGTGGCTACAGGTGCCACCTGGGCGTTGGGGGCAGCCTTACCTGCTGAGCTGCTGTGCGCCTGCCTCCTCAGCTCCGCTGACTGACCGGCCGCTCCTCTCCTGAGCTGCCTGAGTGACTCCAGCCGGCACCGTGAGCAGACACAGCCAGGCAGCCTGTGGGGGGGGTGCCTGCAAGTACTGGGCTGGGCCCTACAGAGCCTCCTCCTCAGGCCAGAGAGGAGGAGGTGCGGTGGGGTCGGGCCGGTACTTGCAGCCCCGGCCAGGGCCCAAGCTGCCCCCCCTTCACAGTGAGCTGCGCAGAAGCCTTCCACATGGCAGAAACCCGGAAGTATGGCATCGCATTGCCATACTTATTTCCGGGTCTCTGCCATGTGGAGTGAGGGGGGGGTGGTGTCCAGCGTGATGTGAGGCGGGCTGTGAGGAGCTTGCAGTGGGACACAGGCAGAGCAGCGGCTGCCCAGCCGCCTGTCGCGCTGAGTGTTTTTTTTATTTATTTGCCGCAACTTTAAAAAAAAAAAACAAAAAAACCTCAGGCGGCTGGGCAGCCGCATTAAGGGCAAGTCACCAGCCCTCATTTCCTGGTCGCCAATGGTGACTTGGCAACCAGAAATTTCACGCCCTGAGTTAGCTTTTGGCTCCAAGCAGACTGTACTCAAGGTTATAGCTCCTTTATCAGGATTAAGCTTCTGTAAGCAATTCCTAAAACTTAAAATGCAAGTAGTTCTTATTAGGGCAGAGACCAGAAGCCTAATACAGTGAGAGCAATCTTTTAGGTTTTGCCCCTGTACCAGATTCATCCTCCACATTATCTATATGTACTATATATTTTATTTATTTCTACCTTGTCCTCCACTAAGACTCAGGGTGGCTTACAGCATTTAAAAACACAAAATACAGTAAAATTCCCTTTTAAAACAACCCAAAACTTCTCCCATAAACTCACCCACTGCAACCCCTATCCCTGCCTTCTGAACACTTTGTCAAAAAGAAAGGTTTTACACTGCCTCCAGCTCTGATAGATCTCCGGGGGAAGGGAGTTGTACAATACTGGGGCAGTAGTATATCATCAGCAGTGGCATTGTATTGCACCCATAATGTGCCTGGCTCTGACTACCACTAATTCGAGACTGGTGCCTGCTCACAATGTAGAATGGACAAGGGAGAGGGGAACATTGGGAGAGACGGGTACATTCATGAAGTTGATATGTTGCAGGTGTATGTTGCGTAGCTTAACGAGAGAAGAGTATCCTGAATGAAACGACCGTAGAAGCAGTCTTGGGGTGGTGAGAAGCTAGGGAAAACAATGGGTGATAAGAACATGGATTAGAATTGGGAGACAGGCTGGATGGTCACACTAGTGGAAATAGAGAACAAAGAGGGAGAGGAAGCTTTGGGGCTGGGGTGCAGGAATTTGGGAAGAGTAGATGCCCCGAGTGTGCCTTCATTGGTCTGGAAATGCACCAGTGGCAAAGTTAAACATGCTACAGTTAGCACAATGTAGAGAGGGCCATCTAAAAGATTAGTATTTATTTTTACAGTAACAAGTGTGCCTGTGTTTGGCAACAAGAAAATATCAGAGAAAAATACACATAATCCTCAAATGAGAATGTATGTGTACATACAAACCAACAACCAACCTAATTGTGTGGCAGGGCAAGTCATCTTAGCCTTATAAATCAAAATATCTGACAATGAATAGTGACTCCAGGCTCCTCTCAATTTGTTCTACATTGTTGAGGTAGCAAGTATTGGAACCCTAAGCTCTTTCTGGTGTTTCTTTTCTTCTAACTGCTTTGTCATCTCAGTCTTCCCCCTCACAATGGGAGAAGACATGGAGACATGTTACAAATCTCTCCTTCCTCTTGTAAATGTTTGAAGTAGTAAGTAATTAGTAGAGTTTGGCAAAATCCACAAATACCTACTAGTCAGATGTAGCTGGAAAAATAAGGCAGGGAGGATTATTGGTAAAGTCCCATGGAAACAGTGAAATGAAACCCATTGTTGGCTAAGGAATGTGCTAAAATTTCTAGTAAAGTGTTCTTATGGAATTTACTGGGAGTATTTATATTTTCTTACATTTTTAGCTTGTAGTATGTACCTTAAGTTTAAAATACTGCTCCATCTAGCTACCGTAAGAATTGCAGTAACAAGATTCAGAAATGTATTTTTGGCCAGATTTACAAGCACAATTGCACTGTTTTAACTAAAGTTGTGATATTAAATTGGGCTGGTTTAGCTGTGTCACTTTTTGTATCTAGACAAGCCATTTTAACATGCAGAATTTCATTGTACTTTGTTTGTTCTTATGACAACAATGTGAAGGTAGCAAATTATAGAGTAAGTGGGACAGAAGGTGTCTGTAGCACTGATTGAGATCCCATAACTTATGCATGGCAGTATTTAAACTTAGATACAGACTACAGTGAGATGTCTACAGGTGCTTCAATGTGAAATAATAGAAATTTACTCTAGTATGAAAAATCATTCTAGAAGATTGAATAGTGCTACTTATCCTTTATTGATCTGTACCTCAGAACTTATTGTTTGTGTTAAATAGAAGTCTGCTGAATTTACTTTTCTTAACAAATGATTCAGCCAAAACATTTGGAAGGTCCCCATGTAGAAAACCGAGCTACTCATCTAAAATTGAAAACTCTGTGGAAGAAAGCTTTGAAGATTTGCTTTTGAAATATAAGCAAATTCAACTTGAGCTTGAGTACATTAATAAAGATGAGAAACTGACTTTGAATAGCAGGGAAGAAACTCTGCAACAGGGTGATGCAAAAACAACTACCAACAGTGAGGACCAAGTAGCTGTAGAAAATGCCAGTATTACAAAAGATGCTGTAAAAGAAGTATCTCCTGAGGAGAAAAATCAGGTTGTATCCTTTCAAGCATTTGAACTGAAACCTCTCAGGCAAAAACTTTCTCTGCCAGCTGAGAGAAGCAAACTGAAGAAAGTAAAAGATGGAGAAAAACAGCTGTTGCAAAAATCTGAATTGTCAGAATCCAGTCCAGGTAACTGTATTTAATTCTTGTCTAAATTGACCTGCTTTTAACATTTTCGATTAGAATACTTGGTAATACTATACTATTGCATGGGAGCATCTTGTTTTTAAAATAAACTATTGCATCAACTAACATTGTTTAGGCTGTCTTAAAAGTTGTAATTTTTAAATCTTAGAACAGTATTCCAATTAAATGTAAACAAAAAGAACACACTGCAAAGTAACTGGATTTTAATTTTTTTAACGTTGTTACATTAGATTATTGAAACAACATACACCTACTTTTTATGGTAATATTGCTGGAAGCCACCTGTCATCCCAGTAAATAGGTTTTCTGGGGTTCCTGTTATGCCATTTGACAGTACTTTTTATTTACAAAATGGTAAGTTTGTTTTGACAAGGTCAGAACTTAACCGCCTACTGAAGTTGGATATAAAATGTTCCATCTCTAAATAAACCACATTTTCTTAAATTTAATGCTATTTTCAAACTTCTCTAGGCACTTTCATAGTGAACAGTTAAGGCTCATCAGAGTAAGATGTAGGGGACAACCCTTACTCTATGATGTGGAGCTTTGGAACTTGATCTGGTGTACTAAAATAATAATAATTGAGAAATGGGACGTGCTGCTAAGAGCCCTGTCATTTGTCATGATATTACCAAAATATCTGGTAGGGAGAAGGTTCTTTTTTATTTCAACTACAGTAAATTGACAGAAGGTGAGCCACGGAGCTTAAAGAACTGGGTCATGCTAATTAGGACGGTACACAATATAGAGAGATGATAGGCAAGCATTTTATACTCCTGGTACTTACTTTAATTACTATTCCTAGGCCCTGGGAGTTGGTTTTAATTTTCAACTTTGCATGCTTTTCATTGCTTTAACCCTAACTCCAGTGTCATCTTGGGTGGAGGCTTTTTGTGGCCCTATTCTGTGTCCCTTATAACTTTTCTTTTAAAAAAAACTAAAACAAATCTATGCTATGTGAAATGACCTGGTCTCATTTCAAATCTGGTAGGCATGTGTCCACATCATAAACCTACCATAAGTACCACACATTTCATGATTTCCCCAATTTGATTTAGCTTAGAAAAAACTCGGTGGCAGTTGTCTGTGGAATTCAAATTAACAGTGAACAGATACAAGCCTGTTCATAGTCATAACAAATGTGCTTGAACCAAGACCTAGACAGCTTTTAAAGAGGAAAGGAGCAAAGCAATACAAATAATCTCCATAGTGTTGTCAGTTTGCACTTGTGCTATTTGACTGGTGTCCACTTATGGGGTCAAGATGTACACGTACAACTCAGTCCTACGGTTAAAATTTTAAGTCCTTCCCATTCTCTCCCCCCCCCCCCCCCCTCTTCTCAATGTCAAAAGAAAGCTGTTCATATTTTTAAAATTAATTTCTGTTGTTTCAGATGCTT
Organism: Sphenodon punctatus; assembly: GCA_003113815.1. Taxonomy (NCBI): domain Eukaryota; kingdom Metazoa; phylum Chordata; class Lepidosauria; order Sphenodontia; family Sphenodontidae; genus Sphenodon; species Sphenodon punctatus. Next base: position 4,120,292 of record QEPC01006720.1, on the reverse strand, counting down.
TTTCAATGTGTTCCTTTTCCTTTTGTTTATCATTTGTATACCTGGCTTGTGTAACAAGTCTTTTAAATTATTTTTTTAAACCTAGAAGGCAAAGCACTTCAAGCACCATTCTATTCCTTGTTTGTTAGTTTTAAAAGGAGATGACTAGTAAGTTAGGTGCGATCTTGACTTGAATTCCTATTTATTTGGAATTGTATTTGTTCCATCCCTTTCCCGTTTTCATTTTCGACGACTCTTCCTGCAGCATTAGGAAGAGAATTGGGTGACACATTGCCTTCTGAGTTTGGATAGGGAGTGCATAGACCTCATCAGAGCAGAGATTTTGTAAAGTATAGAGAGAACATAATGAATAATCAGCTGTCTTCCTTCTCCCATACTCTTCGATTTCTTTGGGGGAAGGATGGTGTATGAACATTACTTCCAAGCAGTGCTTTCCAACTTTGGATTCTGTAGCCTAGTCTTGTGCAGTGTGAAGTGATTAGCTCTCTCTGCCCAGATTTATGCAGGTTAAGGCCCTAAGTTATTGCTGCTTCAGCACGAATAGTCTGTTTTCTGGTAAATAGTGCCGTCAACGTCCTCATAAAATAAGGAAATTAAACTATTAGGGGATGCATAAATACCAAATTGAAGATGGAAAGCTATGAAGAGAGCAAGACTGGTCTACATGTTATAAGGGTGATAGTTTTTATAAAGTGGTGTCTATCATGCTAGCTGTACTTTTTATATTGGAATATGTGCTAGTCAGTTAAAATAAGCCTTTTTAAGGGAAAGGTGGGATAAAAATCTAAAACAATAAAAATTAATGTAAATATGCTGTTTTAATTAACTTAAAAACATTTTGATAAAAAAAATACAATGAGTTTGCATTCTGCATGGTACTCTTTAGTATAGCTCTCCACTGTGATTATTTTCACTTTGACAAACTTACAAAATGTGTTTATCTTAATCAGTAGACAAAAACGAGGAAGCTGTGCAAAAGCTTGCCACAACAGATGCTGCAACTGAGAAGGTAAGGGCATAGTAATTGAAGGTGTGTCCTCCTATTGTATGAAGATGTTTTTCTGCATCTTCCTTTCCATGTTGTAAAGTAATTAATCCATGCCATTGTTGTGTGGTTTTGTAGAGAGTGGGATTTTTGTGCAAAATGTAGAATTAGGATTCCAAACTTGTATCTGGCTTCATATCACAAAAAGGGCAATTGGGTTTCTTACCTGGTGAATTGCCCTTCTGTTGCCTTCGAGGGAGGTTATTCGGACCTAGGGAGCGTTCTCACCCATGTCCACTAGGAGGCAGCCGGACTTTCAACTGGGCATGCGTAGGGAGAGCGCACCCTCGCTTCCCCAGGTGTACCACAGTGGAAGGATCCAAGAAATTCTGTAATGAAAGAAAACACAACCTTCTCCGAACTAAAGGGGAAACACACGGAGAAACAGGAACCCCAAAGAGGGTGCAACAAGAAACCCACCCAAAGAATACGGTAGAAATTTCAGAAACAAAAAATCCCCCGGTGGGCCAAATAACCTCCCTCGAAGGCAATAGAAGGGCAATTCACCAGGTAAGAAACCCAATTGCCCTTTCTATGGTCGTCTTGTCCGTTTATTTGGACCTAGGGAGGTAACAGAGCAGTAAGGCCATTTGGCAGGGAGGGACAGATTGTTTTAAGGTGAACCCAGGACCCCCTGTAAAATCCACTGGCCAAAAGCGGCCTCGGTGGACTCAAGGAGATCAATTTGAAGGTATGAAGGCTTTTCCAGGTGGCCGCCTTACATATCTCCGCCTTACATATCTCGCTAAATGGGGCCCTGGACCTAAATGCCCAATTTGTGGCAGCTCCACGAGTGGAGTGGGCTAGAACCGGAGCGGGAAGTGGGAGACCCGCGGCCTTATAAGCCTTGGCGATATAGGCAGAGATCCACCTGGAGATGGCCGTCTTGGAAGCCCTCTCACCTTTTGAGCGAGGGTGATAGCTGACCAAGAGGCAAGAGGAGCACCGGAAGGGCGCAGAGTTCCAGGTAGACCTTAATAGCCCTGCGTACCTCAAGGGTATGCCACAATTTTTCTAAATGGTGACAAGAGCGAAGACAGAAGGAAGAACCACTTCCTGAGACAGGTGGAAGTGGGAGGACACCTTAGGCAAGAAGGGTCGAAGCGTAAGACAACTGATTCCCTCTGTAACGTGCACAGGGCAGGATTCATAGAGAGGGTCTTGATCTCAGAGACCCTTCTAGCGGATGTAATGGCAATTTAAAAAGCTACCTTCAGAGAGAGGAAGTAGAGAGAGACCTCCCTGAGTGCTTCAAAGGGAGCAGTAGTAAGGGTCTTGAGCCACCACATTGAGGTTCCAGGAGGGGAACCAATGGATAACGGGCAGGGAAATGCAACTAGCGGCCCTCAAGAATTGGCGTAAGTGGGGATGGGAGGACAGGCGAGTCCCGCTGACAGCCCCTAGGGTGCTATCAAGTGCAGCTAACTGCCTGGAGAGGGTGTTAGGCCGGAGCCCCTTGTCTAACCCCTCTTGGAGAAACTGGGGGACCTGGGCTATGGAAGGGGAGTGAGGGGACACTTGATTAGCGTGGCACCTTTTGATGAACACCCCCACGTACACTGATACATACGCTGCATGGACTTGCGTTTGGACGCCAACAGCGTGCGTACGACGGGGTCTGAGTATCCCAAGCTCCGGAGGGCTACGGTCTCAATAGCCAAGTTGTCAGTCTTAGGAACCCCGGCTGGTTGTAGTGAAGGGGACACTGGGACATCAGGTTTGGGGCGACGGGGAGTTCCAGGTGCTCCTTGGCAGACAAGGTGATCAGGTCTGTAAACGACGGTCTGCGAAGCCAGAAGGGAGCCACGAAGATGACGGTGGCCTGTTGTGGTTTGTATCTGTGGATCGCCCGGTTGAGGAGGGGAAACGGGGGGAAGGTGTACAGGAGGCTATTGCTTGCTGAGAGCGTCTTGTGCTTCGGCTTTGGGGTGGGGACCCATGCTGAAGAATCAGGCCGACTTGGTGTTGGCAGGGGAGGCAAATAGGTCCAGGATCAGAGAGCCGAATCTGTGAACAATGAGCTGGAAAGCAGACTGACTATGGCGCCATTCCCCTGGGTCCACTTTTTGTCGGCTCAGCCAGTCCGCCTCCACATTGTCCACTCCTTGTATGTGTCGGGCTGACAGAGGAGATGAGTTTCCGACCAGCGCAGGAGGTGAGGCCTCTTTGTGGAGCGTTTGAGATCATGAGCCCCCCTGATTGTTGATGTAAGCTATGGCTGTCGTGTTGTCTGTGAAAACTAACACGTGACGCCCCTCCACTTGATGAGTGAAGTGTTGTAGGGCCAGCCAATTGATGCTGTGAAGGAGGTCTGAGGCAGACCAGGTGCCCTGTGTGACACTGGAGTCTAGGTGGGCACCCCAGTCAGAGTGACTGGCGTCTGTCGTGATTATGACCTTTGTCAGTTCCATTAGGGGGACTCCCTGTTCGAATCAGTGAGGGTCCTCCCACCAACCGAAGGAGAGGCGAGTCTCTGGGCTGACTGAGGAAAGCCAGAGAGTTGTTGATGATATGTACCTGCCATGGTCGAAGTAGTGCCTGAAGTTTCCGTGAGTGGAATCACGCCCATTGCAGATGACAAATGCAGGATACCATGAAGCCTAGAAGGGATGCAAGTGTTTGCAGGGGGGAACGAGGTTGCGCCCGTACTAACATTATGAGTTTCCAGATTTTGTGTTGACGCATAGGAGGAATGAACACCCTGTCTAGGGTGGTATCGATGATCACTCCCAGGTGTTCTAATCGTTGAGTGGGAGTGAGGTGACACTTGTCTAGATTGAACAGGAACCCATGGTACTCCAGGTAGGAGATGGAACTCTGGAGGTGAGGTAGGGTGAGTTCCTGAGATGGGGCCTGGATGAGCAGGTCGTCGAGGTAGGGAAAGATGGCTATGCCCTCTAACCGAAGGTTCGCAGTGAGTGGAATGAGGACCTTGGTAAACGTTCGAGGGGCCGTGCCGAGGCCGAAGGGGAGGGCTCGACATTGCCATGTTGGCTTTCGTAGGATAAGCTGAGCCATTGTCTGTGGGCTGGAAGGATGGGGATGTGTAGGTAGGCGTCCTTGAGGTCCAGAGAGGTGAGCCAGTCACCCTTCGAGAGGGAAAGGGAGATGGAGGCCAGGGTTTCCAACTTGAATTGCTGTGCCTGGAGTGCTTTGTTCAGGTGCTTCAAGTTGAGTACTCCTCCATTCTGTTCTTTTTCTGCATGAGGAACAGGATGGAAGTAGACCCCTTCCTTTTTTGTGCCACGGTACCCTTTCTGTGGCTCCCATCAGTTGCAGTCTGTTGACCTCAAGACGCATTGCTGCGTGCTTGGCGGTGACGTGTGAGCGAGAAGGTACGCGGAAGAACTCCCTGGGTTTGTGTTTGAGTTCGATTGAGTATCCCCTCGACACGGTTTGTAGGACCCAGGCGTCCGTGGTCGCTTGTTCCCACCTGTGAGCAAAGTGAAGTAGCCAGCTGCGAAGCCGGGCGGAGGTTGGGAAGGAGGGCCCGGAGCAGTCAGGAGTCCTGTTTGCGGGATGGGGATCCAGATCGCCTGGAGTATGAAGATTGGGTTGGGAACCTGTTGGGTTTCGCCCTGCGTCCTCTATGCCCCCTGCCACGTGACTGGAAGTTCCAGGAATTGCTGGTAGAGAAGCCACGTCTGGGTCCCTGTGAGAAATGTTGGAAGGGGCGAAAAGTTTTTAAATGACTGCACCTGGTTGAGGGAGTGCTTCCTTTCCTTGTTTGAAGCCTCAGTCAAAGCCTTGTCCAAGGTGGAGCCGAAAAGCTTGCCCCCTCTGAAATTGCTGTTAACCAGAAGGTTCTCTGCATGAGGGTTTGCACGCCAAGAGTGGAGCCACAGTCTGCGTCTGGCGGTTACATTGGCAGCCATGCCCTTGGCAGCCCAGGTGACGATGTCCATGGATCAGAGGCAGACTTTCAACTTGGGGAAGCGAGGGCGTGCTCTCCCTACGCATGCCCAGTTGAAAGTCGGTGCTGGCTCCTAGTGGACACGGGGGAGAACGCACCCTAGGTCCGAATAAACGGACGAGAAGGTCATAGAATGGATTTTTCAAAAAGTGAATTTTCTGAGTTTCAATAATGCTTGCACGATTTAATGATACTTTATTTCCCGTCTCCTCAAGAAACTTCTTGATGAGGAAGAAGAAATGTCTGAATTGCAGCTTAGACTTCTGGCTCTTCAGTCTGCCAGTAAGAAGTGGCAACAAAAAGAACAGCAAGTCATGAAGGAAAGTAAGGAAAAATTAACAAAGACTAAAACTGCACAGCAAAAAGTCAAAACGAAGCCACAGTCAACAAAGAAAACTAGCACTACAGGTAATTAACATTGAAATGGTTCATTAATATGCTTTTTAAAAATCCAAAATGAAATGCTGTGTTATGAGGTATGTGGACTGAATATCTCATGGGGGTAGGAAGGTGTTTGAGGACCAACAGGTGTTCAGTGAGCAATGTACACTATAAGCAAAGTGCCTCCTGGCTAATTTTGATGCAGCTTGCTCCAGAACAGAGTGTGTGCCTTCCAAAGAGTAATTTGCTCTTATTCTGGGGCAGATTCATGTGAAAAAGTTGTCTCAGAGCAAATTACCACTTGCTTTGGAGCAACTTGTGAGCAGTTGCCTGGGAGGGCATTGGAATCAATCTTACTATGGTGAGAGTGTGGTCCTGTTTGGATGTACTGGTACTCACCAGTGTGAGGGAAAAAATGGGAAAATTGCTCTGGGTTGGACTAGATGGATAAAGTTCCATCCTGCAGGAGTTTTAGACTTGATTACAGGCAGGAAGGGGCTTCCTGGCTAATCTGCTGATTAGCTGATTGGAGGTCAGCGGGACAGCCCTGCATGCAGTTCTGAGTCTTGGTCTGGACTCAACACTGTGGGCGCAGCCATCCTGCACTTAATCTTACCTTCTTTCCAGCTGTGATTAAGTGGGATGATAGGGGGTTTTTCCCCCCATTTTTTTCCCCATTTAATTTATATCCCGCACTCTCTTGTTTACAATGACTCGTGGCAGCTCACAAAAAAATACATTCCTGGGTGTATTCCCACACAGGGGACCCAGCTTAATACAGTGTACATAATTTAACATAATATACTAATACATTTATCACATATTAACCCCACTAATGTCTCATTCTACACCTTCCCACACAATCATTCCTGTCCCCTGCTGCCACCAAGGAACACCCGTCCAGCTCCACTCCTCTCTCACCGGAGGGATCTAGCCCCACCATCTCTACATCAATATCCCCACAGGGTGATTAAGATGGGAGTGTACAAATAACCCAGGAGATGGGAGTGAATGATTGTGGGGAAGTATTTTTATGGGCTGGAAGCAAGAGGGGGAAAATCTCACACATGCAGGGTTTTAATCAGGATCAAGGTACTAAGACGTAAGGGCTGATTGCTATACAGTAAATGTTTGGCACAGAATAGTCACACGGCAACTCCAGAACTTCATCTATTTCTAATTACCAAACTTAGTCATTTTTGCCAAATAGCACAGTTTTGCTACTTTTGTGGAGGGAAGATTTGGTCCAAAGAGGGATGTTTTTGCCTTTTGGCAGGGAAATATGCTATCCAGAATGAGGCTTCTGAAAATGTAGTCTCTTCAGACTTACATTGGATACCTCTGGAGGCTTTCTAAGAAATGAGATGCAGCTAAGCATATGCTTTTATTTAAAGCTAAGCAAGCTTTGAGAAAACAGCAAACAAAAGCATGGAAAAAGCTGCAGCAGCAAAAGGAGCAAGAAAGGCGTCAAAAAGAGGAGGAGCAGCGGAAACAGGAAGAGGAGGAGGAGAGAAGAAAAAGGGAAGAAGAAATAAGAAAAATTCGGGATCTTTCAAATCAAGAAGAGCAGTACAATCGCTTCATGAAGCTTGTGGGAGGAAAGAGGAGAACAAGAGGCAAGGTAACACATTGCGGGTTGCTATATAAAACAAATACTAGAAATTAAAGTAATTGGTTTTAGCATTCCCCAAAAGTGAATTATTTTAAAACTAGATTGAGCCACCTTGTTAAGTAAACCAGCATATAAATTGACTGTTCCTTAAAAGCCTATAGTTGATTTTTCACTAAAAATTAATATTTACTTTTTCTTTGAGATTTTGCTTTTCAGCCAAACATGTGCATAACTACCTGACTCTAACAGCACCTTCTCCAAAACACTTGCATCAAAATGTCAAACTTCTTAATATTTTCCACTTGGCTCATGAGAGCATAACAAAATGATACTTTGCTTACCATAAAAATATTATACAAGCAAGTATTTCTTGAAAAATTAGTTTAAATTCCTGCCTCCCTCTTTGAATTCATGTGCAGCTAACAGTTGCTTTCCCTACTTGCAGCTAGAGTGAAAACAATAGTTTGACTCGACATGCGATAGTTGGCTGCCTTTTTGCTTTATATTTTCTTCTCTTAGATAATGGTTTTTGTTTAGTTTTTTAAACGAATTGGCAGTATTACATTTTAAAATCAGCAAACAAATAATTAGTGAAAGCTAAAGAAACTCTTCTGTGTGCTTAGTCTTCAGATATAGACTTGAGACGATCATTAGATAAGCAATCTACTGATAATGCAGGGGGAATTTATCAGTATGACAACTATGATGAAGTTGCTATGGACACAGATAGTGAAACTAACTCACCAGGTAAGAGGAATGTTTTTTAAATTTCTTACAGTGCTGAAAACTATATTGGTGCAAAATTTGGTTAGAATACTTAATATTCTAACTATGAAAAAGAAAAAATTATATTGGAAAATGCTAATTTTAGAAATTAGGTTGAAGAGAGGATATTGCACACACGGCTTTAAATCTAACACTTTTAAGATTAATTATTCTTTCTTGGGTCTGGTTCTTTCCAATGTAGATAATGAGCATGTTGGGGCATTCTAATTACCAAATTAAAAGTGCTATACTACTTTTAGCAAATATGATTAGAAACCTCATACTCCTTTAACTTCACATGGAACAGTTTAGGGCATGTTCTGATGAATGGCTACTTTGATGTAATTTAGCCTTTAAATCACTTGTACTCTTGAATTGTTCCCATATCGGGAGCTCTAAACTGAAGTTATTCAGGAGTAGGAAGAAAAGAATGAACTCCTGGGAGGCGTACGTTCTTTTTGCAAGAAAATAACTAATTTGAACCCTGAGCTTTGAAGTAAAAAGAGAAGTGTAACGTTTTGTCCTGACTGTTAGATGAAGATTTTAAAGTAACTACTGTGTGTCTGTTCAGCTGCAGTGTGAAGGCTACCAAAATGGGAGTAGTTACTTCACTTAAGGCCATGTTCTGGTGAACAGTGAATAACAGAAGTAACTGCTTTGATTAAATTACATGGAAGTAACTAATTCATGTTGATAGCATTCATACTGTAGCTGCAAACAGATGTAGGTAGCTAGGTAGTTCACATTTCCCCCTCTAATGGTCATGACAGACAACATTCTTCTTCCATCAGACCTGCATTCACTACATTTTCCTGATTTCCACTAATGGGGAAAACACAGTGAACACAGGTCTCTGCCTTCCCTTTTTACTTTTCATGCTACAGTTACTTCACAGTAAAAAGCCAAAGGTGAGTGCATATTTTTCAGGAGTTACACGTCTTTCCTGCTCCTGAAAAAGCTTGGATTAGAGGTCCTGATGTGTGAACGATTTAGAAGTAAAAATAATTTAAGGCTTGACTGCTCTGAAGTATCTGTTCATTGGACTATGATTCAACCAAGTTTGAGACATAAAGGGCTGCACTGGCTGTCTTTGATTGCCAAAGTGATCCACATAACTTATGCTTATAGAAAAAGAAAGCTATTCTGCTCTGGGCTGCGGCCAGTCCAGCTCTTGGGTGACACTGCGCTTGACCAGCAGGAGGCAGGAATAAAAAAAACTGCCTGCGCATGCGCTGGGTCACCCCCTTGCGCAACTCAGTTTCCTTCCTGCTTCCATGCTGGCAGGAGCAGTTTCACTCTGCTCAGGAGAGCAGAGCTTCTAAAACAAAGAAGAAAGAAAAAAGAAAGCAAAACCAGAGGAAGGGAGAAATGGGGCACAAGATTCCAGCCCCCAGGAGAGAGGCACCGGAGCGGCCGAACTTGCGGCAGGATCCTGCGCTCGGCGCAGGCCTACCTGTCCGCGCGGACTCTTTCCCTTCCCAGCCACGGGTCCTGCGATCCGTCCCAGGACCCAAGGCACCAGCAGCCTTCTGACTTGACTCCAGAGGCTCCGCTGAGAAGCGGACCCTCCCCCCCGCGAAACGGAACGCCTGGCTGCCATCTTGGCCACGCGGCTCCAACCTCACGCCGCTGCTGCCCCGTAGCTGCCTTACAGGGACCGCAAAAAGCAGTCCCGCCGCCGCACCAGCCGGCCACATCAGCGAGCCGCCCCACGACATTGGCCCGGATCCGCCGCTGCTAGGCCAACTGCCGCAGCCGCCCCTGCATCTATCCTCTGGGGGGGTCCGGCTCACACGCGGCATCCCGGATCCGCCCCACCTACTCAGCTGGGACTGCACCGGCCTCCTCCCTTGCTCCGGAGCGGCTCATGACTCCCCACATCAGCAGTCACTGCATCGCCGCCCGGACCGTCCTTCGACCCCGCGGGGTCTCAGGTACAGGAATGGGGGGGTCAAAGAAAAAAGCGGCCCCAGAGTGGGACCAAGGGGCGAAGGAACCGCTCGGGGATTTGTCTCCTCCCACCCTGACTAGGGAAGGCCATCCCCCCAAGACAGCCCCAGCCAAAGACCCCCCTCCCCAAGACAACCAGGCCATGAGCATAATTGCTGAGTCCCTCTCCAGCATCATGGCCCGCCTAGACAGACTAGAGAAAAACTCCCCCTCGGAGGGAGGCAAACGTTCCCGGGGAACTGAGGGTTCACCCCCAGCCAAGCGCTCTCAGCCCAAGGGCAAAAGGGCAGCTGCGACTAGGGTCACAAGGCTCATGGCACGGGTATGACTCAGAGGGAGAGGCCTCCTCCTCCTCCCAAAAACCCCTCCCCAGCCCCAGGGATTTTCAGGAGCGGGACAGCGACATCTTCCACTCAGAAGAGAAGGGGGAACTGGGGGACTCTGAGGGGGAAGGGTCCCAGGCCCAAAGTCACGACCCTCTACCCGTAGCCGACCACGGGAGGGAATTCCCAGTACAGTACTGGGACGAGCTGAGGAAGCATGTCACGCGCACGCTCCAGCTGAAGGAAAGGGCCACAAAGGACCACCCTTCAGAGTCAGACGACGAACAAGACTTCAGGGCCCATATCCCCACGGTTCGCAAACCAGATAAGGGCCTACCCCTTGACAAAGTTTTCGAGAAGCTAGTCCTCAATGAGTGGAAACAACCTACCCGCTCATACAGGCTCCCCAAGCAGCAGCAGCAGCAGCTATACGATTTCTCCCAACGTAGGGGTGTTTTCCTGCACCAACCCAAGGTGGATGCAGAAGCAGCCTCCTTAGCTCGGCAAACCCTCTTCCTGACTGAAGGAGACCTTTACCCAAACGAACCCACGGATAAGGCCATTGAAGGGGTTCTCCGCAGGGGATTCGAAGTGTCAACAGCAGCCCTCAGAATGAACACGGCTACCATGTGTGTCGCACGAGCCCTCATCTCTTGGTTCCAAGAGGTCCAGAATGAGGACATCTCCGAGAAGAGGGCAACAGTCCTCGCATGGCGCATTATGTTGGGAATAGCCTACATCTCTGATGCATCCATGGATGCACTTAAAAGCCTCCGCCAGAGCAGCAGCTTCAGGAGTAGCTGCCCGCAGACGTCTCTGGCTTCGCTCATGGGGCGGGGACCACACAGCAAAGAATCTCCTTGTGGACAGCCCCTACACCGGCCAAAAGCTCTTCGGCGTGTACTGAGAAGGTATTGGAGGACCATACCAGCAAGGAGAAGCGCACGACTCTCCAGCAGGTGGGCAACAAGAAGCCTTTCTTTCGTCAAGCACGCTTCACAGGAACCTCGGCGGGGCTCAGAAGAGGGAATTCAAAAGGCTCCTTCCACAGACAGCAGCCCAAGATTAAGCCCGCCTGGCAAGGGAGGACGAGATACCAACCACCCCCTCGCAACAGGCAACAAGGGGGCCCCAACCAGAGAAAACAAGAATGACCATCCCACTCGCATCGGAGGCAGACTACTGGATTTCTCTCCAGTCTGGGAATCTTCAGTCTCCGATGTGTGGGTAAGAGAGTGCATAGCTCAGGGATACTCAATAGAGCTTTCCTTCTCTCCTCCAAACAAGTTCCTCCCCTCCCCCATTTCGACCAGACCACAGAAACACCAGGCCATGCTCCAAGAGATTCACCGGTTGCACTCCATCGGGGCCATAGAACCAGTGCCACCGGATCAGCGGGGCCAAGGGCTCTACTCCATACTATTCCTCATACCAAAAAAGTCAGGCGAATGGAGAGCGGTGCTGGACCTCAAACGCCTAAACAGGTGCGTAAAAAAGAGGAGGTTCCGTATGGAGACCCTCAAGACAGTTTGCCAAGCAATCTCGAAGGGCGACTGGATGGCCTCCCTCGACCTAAGGGAAGCCTACCTTCACATTCCGATCATCACCAACCACCGAAAGTGGCTCAGATTCGCTTACAACGGGGGTCACTGGCAGTGAACGGCCCTTCCGTTTGGCCTGGCCTCAGCTCCACGCACCTTCACCAAAGTCCTGGTGCTGCTGATAGCGAACCTCAGTTTACAAGGAGTCCGCGTGCACCCATACCTGGATGACCTTCTAATCCGCTCCTCCTCCAGGGAGAAGGCAGTGAGGGATGTCCCGATGACGATTGGATACCTGACCGAACACGGTTTCCTGATCAACAACCAGAAGAGCCACCTGAACCCATCACGATGAATAGAACACCTAGGTGTCATTCTCGACACAGGAAGGGTCTTCATCACCCGCCAACGGCAGGAGAAGATCAGAAAGGGAGTGCTCTCTCTCAACACCAACACAAGTCTCCAACTAAAAACCCTGGCAGTCCTCCTCAGCCTGCTTGTTTCCTGCATCCAGCAAGTAACATGGGCTTGCTTCCACCTTCGCCCACTCCAATGCCTTCTCAGGCCATGCCAGACCCACCTCATCGCAGGCAGCAATCCCTTGATAAGGGTATCGCACACCTTAGCACAGACCATGCGTTGGTGGCTCACAGACAAGCCGTTCCACCCGGGATCACCTCTCTCCGAGCCCGAGATGATCACCGTCACAACGGACGCAAGCCTGACTGAATGAGGAGCCCACTCCCAAGCCCCGACGGCCCAGGGGACATGGTCAGCGAGGGAAGCAGCCAGCAGCATCAACCTTCTTGAGCTCAGGACCATTAGACTCGCCCTAAGTTTCCCACATGCACAGAACTCCCATGTCCTAGTGTTCGGACAACACGACAGCAAAGGCATACATGAAAAACGAAGGCGGATCAAGAAGCAGGACGCTGCACACGGAGGCCTGCACTCTCCTCGCCTGGGCAGAGCACCATCTACTATCGCTCAGGGCTCTACACATCAGAGGAGAGGACAACACGGAGGCGGACTGGCTCAGCAGACAACGCCTGGATCCGAGGGAGTGGTCCCTATGCGCACAAGCTTTCAAACAGATATGCTCACGACTGGGGTCCCCTCAATGGCACCTGTTTGCATCACCAAAGAACGCGAAGGCCCCACTGTTCTTCTCTTGGACAAGGTCCCAGGGCGTGCAGGGGGTAGACGCCCTCAACTCCCCCTGGCCCAGAAAGCTCCAATATGCCTTCCTCCCCCCTGATAGGGCGGGCCCTGGTGAAAGCCAGGACGGAGAGAGCAGTCCTCATCTTAGTGGCCCCATTCTGGCCAAGAAGGCCGTGGTTCTCCGACATAGTGGAGCTTGCAGTATAATCTCCCCTGTTCCTTCCACAAACTCCGAATCTCTTGACACAGGGCCCCTTCCACTTCGAGGGTTTGGCCCACCTGAAGCTTACTGCATGGACATTGAACGCGCAGCGCTGAGGGAACAGGACTTCTCGGAGGCCTAATGAACACTCTGCTAGCCTCCAGAAGGTCCTCCACGCGCCGGATCTATCAATCCACGTGGAAGGCCTTCAAGGGATGGTGTCAAAAGAAGACACTCGACCCAGACACGGCTAAAATCCCCCAAATCCTGGAGTTCCTGCAGGAGGGTCTAAACTGCGGCCTTAAGCCTAATACCCTCGCCAGGCAAGTCTCCGCCCTCGATTCCGTGTTCCTCCCAGCCAAGGGATTCAAGGTAGTAGGGCACCCCTTGATTCGCAGGTTCATAAGGGGAGCCGGGCCATTTCCCCTCCAGTTGTACACAGGTTCCCATCCTGGAGCCTCAACCTGGTCCTCAGGAAGCTCCACGCCCCACCCTTTGAACCTCCCAAGAGGGTTTCACTATTCTTCTTGTCCATTAAGGTGGTCGCCTTCCTTGTTGCTATTACTCGTTCCATTCGGCAGACGCCTCCTTTGGCAGGTGTGTTCTGCAGGCTGTTCTGCCCTAGTGCCGCTGTCTCCCTCCCTACTTCACGGTACCGCTTGGGTACATCCCAAGAGCTGGACTGGCCGCAGCCCAGAGCAGAAAAGGGAACTGGGGCTCTTACCTGCGAGTCCCTGTTCTGCTCGGGCTAGGCCAGTCCAGCAGCCCTCCCGACAGCGGGAAGGGTCTACATTCAGTGTAGCAGATTCTGTGTGTGCATTAACTATGTTTAGGGTGCATTGCAGATCGTTGGCTGTACTACAACTGAGTTTATTTATTTATTTGCGCAAGGGGGTGACCCCGCGCATGCGCAGTCAGTTTTTTGTTTTATTTTATTCCTCCTGCTGGTCAAGCGCAGTGTCACCCAAGAGCTGGACTGACCTAGCCCGAGCAGAACAGGGACTCACAGGTAAGAGCCCCAGTTCCCTTTTTTGGTTCTCTAATTCCCCTGTCAAACAATTAATAGATCTCTCTTAGTTCTCTTTTTTGGGATGATCTAAATATGACTGACATCAAGCAGGGGCCTGAACTCTATAACCCTAAGAGGCTATGACCCTTGCAGTCCCTTCAAACTCTTTAGATACTTTAGTCTTCTGCTAAATTTCCTGTGGTCTTAATCTCCCTCCTCAGTTCTGTAGTATTTTCACATAGCTTTTCATCTAGTTAGCTTTTTTCCCCTTCACCAAACTTCCTCGCTGCCAGTATCCCCTAATCTGCTTGCTTTCTCCACTTCATAATGGGAACTGAAAATGCATCCTTTCCAGATAGGCAATGTATTTCTGATATGGAAATGGAGCATATTAAGGATCTGTCTGACTCAAATAACTCCCTGTTCCACCCAGTGTGGGAAGGGAAACCTGCTTCCCTACTGAACAGCTGACCAGTAGGGAACTATATAGTAATGGGCCAAAAAAGCTTGGGAAATAATTTCCATGGGCACAAACATGCATTCGTGACTTTTCTTGTTAAAATATTAAAATATATGGTGTGTGGTATTTCAAATACAAATAGTGTGAAAACAAATTGACATTCAACTTGAAATAACATTGTACAAAAGGAAGAGGTGAGGGGTTTGTTTGTTTTTTAAAAAAAGCAAATGCACCAACAGAACAATAAAAATTTAAGGAAAATTACTCCATGTTCTTCTGGGAAGGAGGTGGATGGAGGAGAGGAGTCGGTATACCATATTTATTTTATTTATTTATTTTTAAAACGTATTACCCCACCTCTTCTGCCACAGGCAGCTCGGGGTGGCTTACAACAACAATAAGAATTAGAGCAGTTAAAACAATCCTAAAATGAGGAAGCAGAGAAAACAACCCCCCCACCCATCACCCCTATCCCCCGCCAAACGTCTGGCAGAACAGCCAGGTCTTGCAACATTTCTGAAAAGAGGAGAGGTCTGGGGCCCCCACTGGAAGGGAGTTCCATAGATGTGGCACAGCCACTGAGAACACCCTCTCCTTCGTGGCCTCCCGAGAAACTCGGGGGACCTCAAGCAGGGCATTCCAGGACGACCGCAGGGGCTGATCCAGGACACAGGGAGTGAGGCGATCTCACAGATAGGCAGGGCCCAGACCGTTTAGGGCTTTATAGGTTAAAACCAACACCTTGAATTGGGCCCGGAAAACCACTGGCAGCCAGTGCAGAGAGCAGAACACTGGTGTAATGTGCTCCTGGTGGCCCAATCCCACTAGGAGACAGGCCGCCACATTCTGCACCAGCTACAATTTTTGAGCTGTCACCATGGGTAACCCCATGTAGAGCGGGTTACAGTAGTCTAGTCGAGAGGTGATGAAACCATGAATGACTGGCCAGGTCAGAGTCCGAAACAAACGACTGAAGCCGTCGCACCAGATGCAACTGGCGGAAAGCACTCCTCGCCACAGCCTCCACCTGGAGATCCAGGCAGAGCTGCGCATCGAGGAGCACCCCTAGACTCCGTACCTAGGAGGTCAGTGATGCGGGCTGCCGATTCCATCACCTTACCCACTATCACCTCCATATGATATTGCTTGGCCTATTAAGATGGGAGAAACTAGTATGGTGCTGTTTCTACATTATATTTTCATTGATGTTGTTGTTTTGAAGTGTAGATTGGTAACTCAACTACTTTGTAGTTAAAATCATGAAATTAGTAATTGCTGCAACACTCATTTACCATCCTTCTTAGTTTCAATTTTTATTTTTTGTAGCATCTTCTCCAGTACAGCCTCCTTTCTTTGAGTGTCCCATAGGATATTTTCCTTCTTCAGTACCGCAGATTTCATTGCCTCTGCCACATCAGGTTTCAGTAAGTGATGATCTGAGGTTGAATAATTTTGTTAGTATTGTCTTTATCAGCTGTCTATTTTTAAAGAAACATTAGCTGTTTCAAATGTAACTTAGAAGCTATTTGGAAACGTTACAGGCCTCTAACTCTATTTATTTGTCCTATGCCCTTGTCCAGTGCCACCATACATTTCCCTTCTCCATGCTGATCCCTCATCCCAGTCAAGGGTGCTGAGGTGACTTGGGGTAACAGTACTCCAGTTACATAGAAGTCCTTGCTTAAAGTTAATTTATAATGAGACCCACAATGGAACTTTCTCTCCAATCATTTCAGAAGTCTTTCTGCCCCATTACTGCTAAAGTTTGTCAGACCCTTTTTGCCTTTTAAGAGGGCTTTTCCTCTTTCCTCTTCCCAGAAATGCACGGAAAGTCCATAGATTATATTCAGAAGAACGTCTGTCCCAGCCTTAAAGTGTTTTACTCTACCCCTAATATGAAGACAGTCTTGCAAGGACTCTGTACCAGTTTCAGCTGGATGCTATACCTTAGTGTCCACCAAAAGCCTATTACACCCATTAATTGCCTCCAGTGAGCATTGGTAGACTTTTATATCCTGTTTTGCAAACAGCTTGTCTAGTTAGGTGCCCTTCCTTAAAATCATTGACTATTTTACCTTTAAACAGCCAGTCTCCTCCTAATGGGAACATAGAGTCTGAGCCCTTAAAGGACTAAGTGGACTGTTACAAGGCTGCTGTCTCTTTTTTGTTTAGCATTTTCTATTATGTTCTATCATTTACTACAGTAGTAGTTGTATTTCTTTTTTTGCAGTGTTTTAAATCTGAGCCATGCTTTTTAAACTGTGACCTCATCTGTTTAGTACATGTTCTTTGGGATATAGTCAGCTCTGGTTTTGGGTGCTTGTGTGTTTTTTAAAAAAATTATTTCTCTTTCTGCCTCCCACCTGCTTTTCATTATTTCTCAGACCATGCCATCTTTGAGCCAACTTTATATGGAGGGCATTTCTTGTACTTCTCCTGAGCATCCTCCACCACTTCCGCCTCTTCCTCCTGAGGAACCTGAACAGCCACCAAAGCCTCCATTTGCAGATGAAGAGGAGGAAGAAGAAATGCTGCTACGAGAAGAGCTACTCAAATCTCTGGCTAACAAACGAGCTTTTAAATCGGAGGTATTTCAGTAATTTGTGACTATAATCTCTAGATGGCAGTCTTGAGCTAGTTAACAGAAGTTCAGAGTAAGAGGAAAAGGTCTTTTTTTATTCTCCTTGGACATAAAAGCCTTAAATGTCGTCTTTTTTTTTTTTTAAATGAACTTTTGCATAAAAAGATGTAGGTCTTATTTTTGCTGGAGGGTTTTTAGGAATAACACATTTATTATAAATAAATAAATGAAAAATAAATGAGTGAAACCTGAGCAATTGGGTGGGAAAAGGAGCTTTTTAACTATTTCCATAATACTTGGTTAACTCTCTCTTGGAAGGAAGTTGTCTTTGCTAAAGTTTCAAACATCATCTAATTATTTAGCCCTTGAAGTAAGGAGTAGAGAGAAACTGATATTCCAAATATATTTTTTCGTAAGGGTAAAAAGTCCTAATTCTTCCATATTAAAAAATGAAAAGCCTCACACAAGTGCCCCAAGCAGGGGGCCCATTCCATGTTCTGCACCAGGGCCCTGGTGCAGATAATGGAATGGGCGCCCTGTTTGGGGCACTTGTGTATGCTTTCTACATGCCTGTGGGCCCTGGTGTGGATTCACCTATTATAGCTATGCCCCTGGCTTTTCAATTTGGTAATAAAACATTTCACCTGTATTCATTATTTTTATAGTGCACCTCACTTCTTGACATAGCTGTACAAATGATGGTTATATTAGACTTCTGTTTCAGAAAATTAGAACATCTAGTTTTCTAGTCTTCCAAACTGGTAAAGGTTTAGATAATTAATAGTGGCACCTACATACTAATCTTTGCAATTGATTTAATTCTATGGCTGTATAACATTTTTTTTTCTCCTGATTTGAACTTTTACTTTCTTTTCTTCAGGAAACCTCAAGTAATAGTGGACCTCCTTCTCCTCCTGTTCCAAATAATTCTCAACCTGTGCCAAGAAGCAATCTTTCAGCAGTCAGTATTAATACTGTGTCCCAACCTCAGGTACAGAACACAAAGCTGGTTAGATTGCCAAGACTTCCACGTACAGTGATTGCGGTAATAATTGAAGTATCTTATTAAGACTTTCTGGATATGTTGAATTAACATTATATGGATTATTATATTGTCATTATATGGATGTTTTATACCTGAAGACTTCCTGTTTTAGAGACAAGATATTTTCATGGGAGTGGGTGGATTGGAGGAACATAGTAGGAGGAATGGGGCATCTATATCAATGATCGGGAGTCTATGGCAAATCATTAAGCAATATAGCTTTGTTTTTTTTCTCTACGCAAGAGTGGATATTTCTCGCAGGGAACCTCCTGGATGGCCAGCTGAGGACACTGGGGTTAGATCCCCAGCAGGAGGCAGACTTCAACTTTTTTGAACATGCTCAGAAGGAATCTGACCCCTGTTTCTCCAGTTTATCATCTGCCTCAGACGAGCAAGATGTGGACTTCCAGTTCTCTGAGAGGAGATAGATTTTTCTATGGATTCTCCAGACGAGGTATTTGTGACACTGGGGAGCGATCTTCTATTTGATCAGTAGGCGGCAGCATCAGATGTCTTCACTGGGCATGATCAAATGTGATTGTGCCCTCCATATCCAGTTGGATGTCTGCCTCTGAACTGGTAGGAGGTAGATTGCTGTGCTCTGCACAGAAAGCAAATTTCTAGGCCCAGACATTTACTAATTGTACTCTGTGCTCCCAGGTCCTTCAGTACTTATAGATAGGGAGTATGGGGAAGGCATTTCCAAGTGACCTTCCCTTCAGACGGCATTCCAGTAGATGCTTCAGATGCTGGTGGGAAACCGCCCTCGCCCCCCCCCCCCCCCCCCCCCCCCCCCCCCCCCCCCGTAGCAGACTCCAGTCCCTGCTGTGCCATCCCTGTGGGCACAGCCAGAGGGAAGGATGGAGGTCGGGGGAGTCCCACATCAACATTCCCTTTCCTTCTAGGGTCCCGTCACGGCCACTCCACCAACGCAACAGATAGCGCTACAGTGGCCACCACAGCCTCAGAGCAGTGCAACTTGATCTGCAAAAGCCTGCTAAACTTGGGCTGCAAAATGGCGTCCTCCAAGCGCCGCGTTACCTCAAAGGTCATTCCAGTACAGGAGGTGCAGGATCTGGAGCCCCGCAGACACTGAGGAGAAGAGGGAGGAGGAGGAACATGGCCAGGAGGAAGTAAGAGACCCCATCCCTCTCCTCCTCAGTACAGCTTCTCCACATGGAGGCACTAAATAAAATTTTGGTTTCCCTCCAAAGAATTGAGGCAAAGCAATCCCCTAAGAGGGCCAAGAAACGACTCAGGGTTCTTCTGTGCCCTCCCCCGGGAGGGAAGCACTGTTTTAAAGATGGCTCTAAGCAAGCGGGGAAAAGCGAACATGCTGCTCCCAAATGCCCCAAGAAATCCCCAGATCCTAAGGAAGAATCCGGAGACCTAATTAAGTTCTTCCTCAGAGGGAAAGGAACACACCATACCACTTGTTTCTCCTCATATCTCTGCATACTCCTCCGGCTGGGTAGTTCTACCGTTGACCGCCAGGAGACAGATGAGCTTTTTTTCTTCTCTGCGCCTGCGTCACGGTGCTACTCGGCTCCAGCGCCAGTCCTTCATCTGCCTCCAGACCGTCGGGAGGCGTCTAGGGATCCGCAGGTCCCTATAATCAAAATAGAGAGGAAATTTAGAAAGAGAGAGAAAAAATTAAAGAAAAAAGGAAGCCTAGTGAGAAGGCTTCGGCGGGGCAGTTGGGGAGGCGATACCGGACCCTGTCGCGGTTCGCCAGGCCAGGCCGGTAAGACAAAAATAAAAAGAATCCCCGCTGGCTCCCTCGCACAGCGCCGGGGAGCAGGGGAGGCCGCAATTACTCCCTGGATAGCGGGGACCTCACGCCGCAGCACTCCCCCCGCCTCAGGCCGGGACCAATCTGTTTGGCCCTGCGCCATTAACACCGAGCTTCAGCTCAGCCATGAGCACCCCGGAAGGGCTGACTACCCCCCAACCCCGTGGGCGGGGCAGAGGCAGCGTGCGCAGAACAAGGAGCACAGGGAGACCAGACACCCTCCCTAGCTTCTATAGCAAAATCAATGGAAGAAATCATGGGGGCGCTCAAAAACCTGTCCCAGCCAAAAAAGAGCGGGAAGCGAAAGAGAAGTTTCCCCGCGAAGGGCCCCTCCCCCAAAGCGCCGAGAGCAGGAAAAGCTCCTCGGCAGGGAAAAAAGACATCTAAATCCCCACTAGGGGGAGCCGGCCTACAAAGCTTGATATTCTCTCAGGACTTTGAGGAAGAGGAATACCAAGCTGGGAGCAAGCACCCATATAGGCCCCAAAACGTAATGGCATATGAATCTGACTCCGACTCTTCCCAGGAGAGTTTTGAACTAGAAGAAGGGGAATGCTCTGAAACCCCCTCCACCCTTCCCAAACCCAGAGAAAGAGACAGACAATTCCCTACCCAGTATAGAGAAGAACTGCTGGGGCATGTCATTAAGATTCTCCAGCTTAAGGAGAAAGCTGCTAAGGAGGAATCTTCGGATTCAGAGGAGGAGGAAACCAGGGACTATATCCCCTCAGTACACGGCAGGGATCAGGGTTTGCCCTTAGACAAAGCATTTGAGAAAATAGTATTAGAGGAATGGAAGCACTCTGATAAGTCCCACAAAATGCCCAGGATACAGGATAGCCTGTACGCCTTTTCTAGAAGGAAGGAACCTCTCTTCAAAAGCCCCAAGATTGATGTGACTGCTGCCTCGCTAGCGCGCCAAATGGTGTTCCCAACTGAAGGGGACTGTCATCCCCGGGACCCCACTGACGGGGGTGGACTCGGTCCTTAAAAGGGCAGCAGACTCCACAGCAGCCTCCCTCAAAATTAATATTGTGGCCTCATATGTGTCCAGAGCGCTACTAGCATGGATGCAAGAGGCACAAGACCCCGATTTACCAGAAAAGAGCACAAAAACTGTCCTCCCGCGTCTGTATGGCTACTGCCTTCTTAGCAGACGCAACCACCAATGCCCTAACCTGGTCCGCCAGGACTATGACAAACGACATAGCAGCCAGACGCAGGGTCTGGTTACGATCCTGGTAAGGAGATTCTATGGCCAAGAACCTCCTCACTTCGGCACCCTACAAAGGCTCCAAACTCTTTGGGGTTTTATTTATTTATTTATTTATTTATTTATTTAATGAATTTATACCCTGCCCCTACTGCAACGCAGCCCGAGGCGGCTTCCAACAGTTTAAAATACAATAAAAACAATTTAAAACACTTATAACAATAATAATAAAATATTAAAACAGGGCTAAAATCATGAATATAACAGACAAAAATAGGTGGGGGAGCTAAAACCCCTCACCCTACCCTCCCTCCCTCTCTCCCAAAGGCCTGGGCGAACAGCCAGGTTTTGCAACTTCGCCGGAATGTCAACAGGCTAGGGGCCAGGCGAGCTTCCTCTGGAAGAAAGTTCCAAAGGCGCGGCGTGGCCACTGAGAATACCCTCTCCATTGTGGCCCCCCGCTTAACACGGGGGACCTCCAAGAAGGCACCCCCGGCAGACCGCAGGAGCCACTCTGGGGTGCAGAGGGCGAGGCGGTCCCTGAGGTATGAGGGGCTCAGACCATGTAGGGCTTTATAGATCATCACCAAAACCTTGAACCTGGCTCGGCACGCTATCGGCAACCAGTGCAGAGCTTGGAGCACAGGTGTAATATGCTCCCGACGGCCTGTCCCCGTAAGGAGATGAGCCGCCGCATTCTGCACTAACTGCAGCCTCCAGGCCAGGAACAAGGGAAGCCCCATGTAGAGCGCGTTACAGTAGTCTAGCCTCGAGGTGCCGAAGGCATGGATGAGGGAGGCTAGGTCCGGGCCGGAGACATAAGGATGCAGCCTATGCACCAGATACAGCTGGCGGAAGGCAGCCTTAGCGA
>QEPC01006720.1:4058249-4097616 GCA_003113815.1 Sphenodon punctatus | reverse complement strand
GCACCACAGCCTCCTTGAGGCAGGGCGACAGCCTCCCCTGCTGCAAGGACGCGTTCACTACCCTCGCCAGCACCGTCCCCAACGTCTCCCTGGAAGCTTTTACTAACCAGGACGGGCACGGATCGAGTATGCAACATGTGGCCCTCACAGACCCCAGGACATCCACCGCATCAGCTGGCGTCACTTCCTGAAACTCCCCCCACGAAGCTGGACTGGATGGGGCCTCTGTCCCCTCGTGCTCTTTCCCTACTGCCCCTAATCCAGCGTCAAAGTTGGTCTGAATCCGAGCAATCTTGTCTGCGAAGTAGCTGACAAACTCCTCACAGCGGGCCTGGGACAAGTCCCCATTGAGGCGGAGGGAGGCCGGACTAACCAGCCCCCGCACCACCCAGAACAGCTCCGCCGGGCGCGACTTCACAGACGCTATGAGGACAGCAAGGAACTCCTTCCTTGCTGTCCTCACAGCCTCAACATAGGACCGTAAATGGGCCCTGTGGAGAAGACGATCGGAGTCAGATCTAGTCCGACGCCAGCGTCTCTCTAGCCTCCCGCCTACACGCTTCATACACCGCAGCCCCTCAGTAAACCAAGGGGTCCTGCGGTGCCTGGAGAAGCTACTTGAGGAGGCCAATTCCAAAGATAAAGCAAAAACCCTCCAGCAGGTGGCACCAAAGAGGGGTTTTTTTCGTGGCCACTCCTTTCAATTTAGGGGTTTCGGAGGCACCTCCAGAAGAGCACACAGCCAGGGCCACAGAGAGTTCTCCAGCGGCTTCTCCTTCAGAGGAAGGGTCTCCAGATCGGGGAGATTCGATAGACGAAAGCAGAGAGGTTTTGGAACCGGCCACCCCAAGCAGGATGCCTGACTATGCCTCCCCAGAGGTAGGAGGAAGGCTACAACAATTCAAGGACATATGGGGAGCCTCAGTCTCAGATGCTTGGGTCCTCTCCTGCATATCGGAAGGGTACAAAATAGAACTGGAACGTACCCCCAGACAAAGCTTCATACAGTCTCCAGTTCCCAAAGACACACAAAGCTATGGTGAACGAGATCAAAAGATTTCAGGACATCAGGGCAATAGAAAGAGTGCCAGAACAGGATTGTTTCTCGGGCATCTATTCCATCATCGTCCTAGTCGCCAAGAAAGTCAGGAAATGGAGAGCGGTCCTGGACCTCAAGGCACTGAACAAACATGTAAAGCACCGCAGGTTCAAGATGGAGACGGCGACATCAGTGTGCAAAAGCCTACAGAACAGAGACTGGATGATGTCCTTAGATCTAAGGGAGGCCTACCTACATGTGCCAATCTGGAGCCCCCACAGGAAATGGATCAGATTTGCCTACGATAACCAACACTGGCAATTCAGAGCTCTACCCTTCGGTCTATCCTCAGCCCCCAGGACGTTCACAAAGATCTTGGCCCCACTGATAGCCAACCTACGCAGCAGGGGAATCCACATTTACGCGTATCTCGACTACCTCTTGATCAGGGGCAACTCCTCCGACAGGGTGAAGGAACACCTGAACACAGCCATTCATTACCTGGAGAAACATGGATTCCTCATAAACAAGGAAAAGAGCCACCTAACCCCAACACAGACGTTGGAGCACAGACGTCGGGATCCTAATAGATACCTCCTTAGACCTCGCATTCGTACCAGTTGACAGGCGGGAAAAGATCCAGACTCCTCAGATGTCGGAACCGCATGAGACTCAAACCCCTAGTGAGCCTGTTAGGTCTCCTGGTATCCTGCATAGGACAGGTGACATGGGGCCGCTTCAACCTTCATCCCTTGCAGAGGCGACTGAGGGGTTTCCAAAGAGAGCTCACGCTAGAACTCAATCCGTGGGTCACGATCCCACAGGGCTTAAAAGACTCAATGTCCTGGTGGTTAAAGCCAAAAACCTTCCTCGAAGAGGTGCCACTCTCAGAACCAACGAGAGTAGTAGTAACAACAGACGCTAGTCTCTTGGGCTGGGGAGGACACTCAGAACCTCACACGACTCAAGGCCTCTGGTCCAGGAAGGATGCAAAAAAGAGGATAAACGTTCTCAAGCTGAAGGCCATCCACCTGGCACTACAACATCTATATCCAACCTTTGCCTCGCAACATCTCCTGGTGTACACGGACAACGTGACGGCGAAAGCCTATGTCAATCACCACGGGGGGTCGAGGGAGTTGCATCGGGAAGCGACCAGATTGTTCTCGGGGGCCCAGCTACACCTAACCTCGCTAAAAGCTTTCCGCATAAAGGGACAAGACAACACATGCGCAGATTGGCTGAGCCGACAGATTCTCGACCCACACGAATGGTCCCTAGACAGGTCAGTGTTCCAACAACTGGTGTCGTGGGTGGGCCTACCGCTGATGGACCTGTTCGCCACCATGAAAAACTCGCAAGTGCCCCACTTCATCTCCCGCTTACGGTGCAGAGAGGCAGACGGAACCGATGCTCTGAACAGCCCTTGGCCCAAGGAACTATTATACGCATTTCCCCCCATCCCACTGATCCAGAAGACATTGTCCAGGGCAATCAGAGAGAACACACACCTATTGCTGATAACCCCATGGTGGCCCAGGAGGCCATGGTTCTCAGAACTAATCGAACGCAGCAACTCCCAGTATCAAAGACTGCCCCTCACTCCAACCCTGCTGACACAGGGACCGGTAGCCTGCTCGGAAATACAAACGCTAAATCTGACAGCATGGAACTTGAATGATCCACACTGAGGGCCAGAGGCTGTTCGGAGGCAGTGCTGAACACAATACAACTATGCAGGAGACCCGCCACCAGGAGAAGCTATAGGGCTACCTGGAAGACCTTTGCGGAGTGGTCGATTCGACAAGGCCAGGATCCGACCAAGGCAGGAGTGCCACGAGTCCTCGAGTTCTTACAAATGGGACTAGATAAGGGACTTAAGGCAAACACCCTGGCCAGACAAGCAGTGGCCATAGACTCTGTTCTTAGAGCAGTAGCCAACAGAATAGTGTCCGCCCACAAGAACGTTAGAAGATTCCTAAGAGCAGCCAGGAACTTAGCACCCCCGGTGGTGCACAGGGTATCCTCTTGGGACCTCAGCCTAGTTCTGGAAGCCCTTACCAAGCCTCATTTTGAACCCTTAAAACATGTTTCGCTGTATTTCTTAACCTTAAAAGTCATTTTTCTTGTAGCAGTCACATCAGCGAGAAGGGTGTCAGAACTTGGAGCCCTGTCTAAGGAAGACAACTTCTGTATTTTTCAGAAGGAATCAGTCACCCTAAGACTAGACGAAGATTTCCTACCAAAAAGGTGAATTCACTCTTCCATAGGGCACAGGAGGTCATTTTACCCTCCTTTTGTCCCAGACCGGTACATCCCAAAGAGAAAGCCTGGCATAAATTAGATCCGGAGGGCACTGAAAATTTACTTAACTAGAACCAAAGGGTTCAGGCAGTCCACGGCCTTATTCATAAACATCAGACAGAGTCACCAGGGTCGTAAAGCCACAAAGACTTTAAGTGGTTGAAACAAAGTATTTCTGAAGCCTACAAGGCAAAGGGTAGGGTTCCCCCCCTCCAAATCTGGGCACATTCAGTAAGAAGCGCAGCGACGTCTTACGCATTTAAAGCAAAAGCCTCGTACGAAGAGATATGAAGAGCGGCCACTTGGGCTTCTATCCATACCTTCGTCAGGCGTTACAAAATTAATACTTTTCAATCTGCAGAAGCTGCCTTTTGGCAGAAGGGTGCTGCAGGCGGTACTGGACACCCCCAGTGCTGCTGGCTCCCACCCTTAAATTGGGACACTTGCTTGGGTACGTCCCAGCCGGAGGAGTATGCAGAGATATAAGGAGAAAAGAGGAATTGGTAACCTACCTTCGGTGAATTCTTTTCTCACATATACTCTGCATACTCCTCCGTCCCTCCCTGCCAAGCAGCATCATTAGTAGCAGGGGGTGTGGGACCAGATGACATAAATGTTTTTGTTCTCGACAATAGAGGTCTGCATCGTATTACCTAGTCTTGTTAGTGAGCTAGTAGTTCCCACAAAATTGTTATAGAAGGGGTTTCCCTTTTCACTAGTTGTTGAGTTATATACAATAGATAGGATGAGATTTCAGCTTGCAATGGACTGGCGCTGGAGCCGGGTAGCACCGTGACGCAGGCGCAGAGAAGAAAAAAGCTCATCTGCCTCCTTGCGGTCAACGGTAGAACTACCTAGCCGGAGGAGTATGCAGAGTATATGTGAGAAAAGAATTCACCGAAGATAGGTTACCAATTCTCTTTTCCTCAGGTGAGGATCTTCTCAACATCGCCCCCCCCCCTCCAAAACCAAAAAAGAAAATTAAGGCGGGGCGCAAACGCACCTGAGAGGAGGTTTCATTATTGGAATACTACTTTCAGGAAGAATCTGCACAGGAGTCCCACGCAGCCTCACAGCAGGGTTCAGAAAAGGAGTTCCTGGACCAGGATGGCCTTATTGTTAGAGGACAAGGAGCAGGGGCAAGAGTTCCCCATAGAACATAAGGACAAGCCAACAGGCTCAGTTGAAAAAGCTTGGACCCCAGGGAGTGGGCCCTGAGCAAGCAGGCATTCAACCATATAATAGAGCAGTTCAGCTTCCCAGTAATGGACTTGTTCGCCTCTCATCAGAATGCCAAGGCTCCCAGATTCCTGTCTTGGACATTCCATCCCAGAGCGGTAGCAGTGGATGCCCTGAATCAGCCATGGCCCCAGGGGTGGTTGTATGCTTCCCCCACATTTCTTCTGATCAGCAGGTTCTCAGCAAGTGCAGGAGAGAGGGGGCGACAATAACCCTAGTAGCTCCATTCTGGGCCCAGACATCCAGATTCCCCAACATCATATAAGCAGGGCAGAGCCTCTCAACCTAGTAGTGACTCCGGACCTGTTATACCAGGGGCCAATCTTTCTTAAAACAGAAGCCAGAGTTCTTAAAACAGCCTGGCTTTGAGGCCATTGCACTAAGGCAGATGGGCTATTCCAAGTCAGTGTTAAATTCCTTAATGTCTAAAAAAAGCAGTCCACCAAGTGCATCTACCAATGTACTTGGAGGCTTTTTGCACTTTGATGCAATGCTAGAAAATTGGACCTCGGACACCCCAAATAGGGGACATTCTGCAATTCCTCCAAGCGGGCCTTGGCTAGGACTTACACCTGAATACTCTGTCTAGGCAGGTGGCAGCCCTACACAGTACCCTAGGAGTTGTAGGCAAGTTTAAAGTTTCTGCTCACCCACATGTCTAATGCTTCCTGAAGGGCACTTGATCTGTGTTGCCCCCAGTGGTGCATAGGTTCTCTACTTGGAACTTAAACCTAGTCCTCTGCTCCTTAGCTAGGCCTCCATTCAAACCATTATCAGAGATATCTCTTTATTTCCTTTACATAAAGCTGGCTTGGTTTGATTGCTACCACTTCGGCCAGAAGGATTTCTGAGCTGGGGCCTTATCTATGGACCCCACCTTATGTATGTTTAAGAAAGAGTCGGTAGTTCTTAGACTAGATCCTAGCTTTACCCTAAGGGTCAGTTCCGTTTTTCATAGGGCGCAGGATTTATTTCTTCCATCCTTCTGCCCAAGACCCAAGCAGACACTGGAGAAGATTTGGCATAATTTAGATGACAGAAGGACCTTGGAAGGTTTTTCTAAATAGGACAGAAGCATTCAGGAGATCCTTAGCCGTTATTATGATGATTGTAGGAAAGGCCTAAAAGCTTCTAAGTCCGTCATTGCTATATTATTATTATTATTATTTATTATTATTATTATAAACATTTGTATAGCACCAGCCGTGTACCTGGTGCCTTACAGAACAAAGATGGGTCTCCACCTGCATTTTGGAAATTGATAGGGTGGCAGATCTAAGGCCACTCATGCAAAACCAAACCCCACCACCGAGGCTCAGGTAACAAGGAGGCAGGACTTTCAATCTCCTGGCCAGGGCTGAACCCACTGATAGGGGGATGCCTATTTAAACTTTGCCCATAGTGAGGGAAAGTCACCTCAGATGCACGAGTAATAAACTTAGTCACACACGGCTATGCAATAGAGTTAACTCGAGGCCAGGTTCTTGCCATAAAACAGAAAGGCATGCAGCCATGCAAAAGAAATGGGCCACCGCCTCGACATTGGAGTGATAGAACTGGTGCCGGAGGCCGAAACGTCCTTGGGCCTATGCTCTGTTCTCTTCCTAGTGCCCAAAAAATAGGGAGAAAGGAGAGCAGTCCTAGATCACAAGGCACTGAACAGGTCAGTGAGAGTGGACCCCTTCAGCATGGGAATTAATACTTTTAATTAAACATTTGTATATGACTCTACCCAGCTTCACTGTGCTCTGGGAGGGCAACGGAGACTAGTGGGTAAGAGGGACAGTTGTGAATCATTATTCAGCTGTCCCATTCTCCCCAACTGAAATGAAAGGAGGGGGTGAGGGGCCAGCTCACGCCCTTCTGTCCCCAGCTTCAGTGTTGCCCCCAACCTGCAAAGTGGAAGAGGATTGGGGCTGAAAGATGAAGGCAAACTGTGGGTGCATGGAGCCCAAGTTATAAGATCGCAAAATATGTGAGACTGTACTGCTAGCATGGCATGGAAGTTAAGGCAGGAGCTTTAACTTGCAATTTCCATGCTTTTTTGGTGCATGATTTGAATTTGCAAGAGCCTTAACTTTTGTAAGCTGAAAGTTTTTTGATTATGGAATATCCAAGTTTTTTGTTAAATACAATGCAGTGGAGAAAATTTGTCCTGCTAGCGCAGTAGAATGCTGCACGGCATAACCGCTATGGGAGCAGGGCTTAGGGGAGGCTAGGGTGGAAGAGCTTCTCCCTTCAGTTTAGAAGGTTGTTACTTCCTTCAAATAGCAAGCAAGGCGAAGTTGGATTTTTACTGGCAGCTCCCTGCTTTATTAAGAATACAACCACTTTGGATCGGTTTAAGCATTGCAAACTTCCAAAAACTGCTCTCTATGATCTCTCTAGCTCATGGCTTATACAGGAGTCTTCCACTCTACTCCCCACTGTCAGAGCTCTTTTCCTTGTGCAACGCTGGCCATTCTGCTTTCTATAAGGAGCTCCTTCTGTACAGGACCCCCTCGCTAGTTCAATCCTTGTACAGGACTCTGCTGTGCCCATGTGCAGGACACTCCACCTGTACAAAGCTTTCTCACTCTGTTCTCTGTCCAGGACACTCCCCCAGCATAATTATGGCTGTTATTCTTCAGCTCTCTGTCTACAAGACTTCCCCACTTTACTCCCCTTCACATAGGGCTCCCTTGCACAATGCTACCCACTCTGCAGACCTCCCCCTGTTTGGGTTCCATATTTTGTATTCCCAATAAAGCTGCTCCCTGTAAAGTGCTCCCCTTCTGCGCGTGGCTTCCACTTTGTGAAGGTATTTAGAGAGGCTCTGCCCCTACTCTCTCCTTCCTTGCTCCCCCATAAGATTTCCCTCCCTGCGCTGAGGCTTGCTCTTAGAATTTTCCCAAGAGGACTACATTTGCCACTCTGCCCCGCAGGGCTACTCTGCCCAGGACCCCACCATCTCCCTGCCCCCCTCCTGCAGAACACGCATTGTATCCGCCCAAAGCACCCGTTTACCCCTCATTCCTTAGTGGGGTTGGGAAAGTCAAAGGGAGAAGCGCTGAAATAAGATCGATTGCATCCCGCCTGTAGCCTCCTATCCCAGTCTCCAGGATAAACCCAGGCAAACTCCAGCAGTCCAGCCCCAGCCATGCTCCTCTAAAGAGGCACATCATTGAAGCCGCAGCCCAGACACCTATGTTTTTGGAGGGGGAAGGGCTGTCGCTGAAATCCATGTGCTTTGTGGTTCTGGGCAGGTTTAGGGGGCAAGATCAGCCACCCCAAACATCACTGTGGGATTAGCTAGCTCTGTTGTTGAGGCATCTCAGCATCCCTGGCCCCCAAGCCGAGGCACCTGCTGTGCAGGATTGGATCAGATCAGAATGGCCTTCAGCTCTCTCCCACAGGCCTTGCTCTCTTCTCTCACCAGATCAGCTCTCAACATGGCTGACCAGTCACTCTCACTGCCCCTTGGGAGTTGCAGTTCCCTCTTTTCCCCCAGCACTGATAGGCTCTGACAAGCAGTGCCTCCTGGGAGTTGTAGTCCCCAGTATTCAAGACCATTTGCTTTTAAACAGTTTCTGCATTACACATAGAATGTTTGCAAGCACTCCACACTCAGAATGGTCTTCATAGGCTAACACTGAATTTTTCAAGATGTCATAACTTAAAAACTACTAACTGAATTTACAAATAGTAAACCAGAAGACACCCTCTGGCAACCTTCTGGAATCTTCTAAAAGGCTTACACCTCCTCACAACCAACACAAAACCCCTTTAACCTGCCGAGATCGAGAGTGTCTAACTTTTGGGGGAAAAAACAGGCTTTCAAAATGCAGTTTTCAAACTTCGATGTCTCAGTTATCCAACTGATTCAGCTGACATTTGGACAGCATGAACTACTTGCTCCAGTGGTCCTTCACCACAAATTTCACGATCCTAACTTTAATCACGCCAATTTTATAGCAAATAGAATGTTGGGGCTTTATAATGGAGGGTGTAATACAACTTAACTATTCGAGCACTCCCATACTCTAATAATACTTCCCTCCTGGACCCACCTCCAGGAATGGATATGGCACAAATTTGATGTGAAAAGGCCATTGAAAGTGTATTTGGAGAGGACAGCGACTTTCTGCCAACTGCCCTCCTTGTTCGTTAGCTACGGTCCTAACAGGAAGGGGATGAAGGCTACTAATTCTTTGATTGCCAAGTGGCTGGCAGCCTGTATTTCAGAGGCATATAGGACCCAGAATAGGGTGATTCCGCAGTCTCTCAGCTCATTCTGAGGAGAGCTGCTACCATGCAAGCTTTCGGAAATTGGGCTCCTTATGAGGAGGTTTGCTGAGCTGCTACCTGGTCATAGGCTCATACCTTTACCAGGCATTATAAGATTCGGATACAGGACTCGGCTCAGGTGGTTTTTGGTAGGAGAGTTCTTCAGGATGTGGCTTAGTTCTCGGCCTACAGAGATGCAGTCCTAGTTTTCTGCTTTGCCCTCCCTAGTTCTCTGCTGATACTGCTTGGGGATGTTCCAAGTATCCTGAGCTGTCCATCCAGGAGGTTCCCTGTGAGAAAGGAAAATTAGGTGCTTATTTGTGAATTTTCCTTCTACCGGGATTATTCCTGAATGGCCAGCTACCCACCCTGTTCATTAAGTTTGACTAGGTGGAATATGTTGGTTCAGTTGCTGGTTTGGTATCCTGATTTTATGAAGTTTTAGATTGGATAGTTCAGTTAGTGTAAGGTATTGCTGTGTCTCAACTGGAGCACCAGGGATCAGATCCCCTCTGAGTATGCTCCAAAAAGTTGAAGTCTGCCTCCTGCTAGTCCTGGTGTAGATCTCACCCCAGTGTCCTGAGCTGGCCATCCAGGAGCAATCCATGTAGAAGGAAAATTTGCAGGTAAGCACCCAATTTTCCTTTCAGAATCCCTTATTATAATGCAATACTTGAATTGTTAAATGCATCGGAATTTACAGTAGCTGCTTCTGATACAGCTGTTCAAACCTTATATAACACATTTGCTTTATCATACAAAATTGCTACATTACATATTTTATTACAGTGGTCAATGCGCTCCTACAGGCAGCTCTTATAGCCCCCCAGTAGCCACACATTCACAGCTGGCCAGCTTCCCATATAGCTATATTCTCTTTCACTCTCTTTCATCCTCCCAGCCAGCTGTAGAATCACTATAGTAAATGAGCAGACTGAAGAATTGGTGGAGAATCTTACGGGACTGGGTGACTGGACATCTAAATGGCAGATGAACTTTAATGTGGACAAGTGCAAAGTGATGCATATAGGGAAAAACAATCCAAACCATATGTACGCAGTGCTGAGTTCTAAATTAGGAATTGCCACTCAGGAAAAAGACCTTGAGAGTCCTTGTGGACAATACATTGAAATCCTCAGCTCAGTGCGTGGCAGCCATCAAAAAAGCAAACAACGTTAGGAATTATTAATAAAGGGATAGAGAATAAAATGGAAAATATCCTAATGCCACCATATAAATCCATTGTGTGACCACACCCTGAGTATTGTGTGCAGTTCTGATCGCCCCATCTCAAAAAAGATCTAGAACTAGGAAAAGTACAGAAAAGGGCAACAAAAATGATCAAGGGGTATGGAACAGCTCCCTTGTGAAGAGGCTGAAAGTTGGGACTTTTCAGCTTGGAGAACAAATAACTGAGAGGGATACGATGGAAGTTTATAAAATTGAGTGGTGTAGAACAAGTTAATAGGGTATGGTTATTTATCTTCTCAAATAGTACTGGAACTAGGGAACACCCCATAAAACGAATAGGTAGCAGATTTAAAACAGAGTATTTTTTTCACTGAACGCAGTGAAGTTGTGGAATTTGTTGCTTGAAGATGTGGTCAAGGCCAGTAGTATAGCTGGTTTTAAAAAAGGATTGGACTGGTTTCTGGGGGATAAGTCCATTAGCTATTATCTGGGTAGGTTTTGAGGAATGTAACCTCTTACTGTCGGGAGCTGGGAGTGAACAACAGGAATGGATCGTCCCATTGTGACCTGTTGGGTACTTCTTCCAAGTTACCGAGATTGTCCACTGTCGCAGACAGGTGCTTGGCTTGATGAACCATTGTTCTGATCCAGTATGGCACTAGTAGCACTACTTATGTTTTTAAACATAACATGCTCGTTTTGACCTATAAGCCCTTAAATGCCTTGGGCCTCAAGTGTCTGAAAGGCTGCCCCTCTCTCTATGTTCTGTTGTGGCCTCTGAGGGTCAGCCAGGAGCACCCTCTTGCGGGTACCATCTGCCCATAAAGTAGGGAAAAGAATTTTCTGGAGAATGTGAGGGGATATCGTAGGTTTTTCACATGCAAATACTTTTAAAAGGCTAGGAATTAATGAGACTCTATAATATAAAAACACTAGAGCTGCTGAAACAGTAGATCGCCTCTCATGTTAAATTTTCTACAACATCGGTAAAAATTGTAATTTCTTTGTGTCTCTAGCTTCCAAAGCATAAATCTGTGGTTGTGACACTCAACGATTCAGATGATAGTGAATCTGATGGGGAGCCATCTAACTCGGTTAGTGTATTTGGAGGACTAGAATCTATGATTAAAGAAGCAAGAAGAACTGTGGAGGTAAGTGGAACTTCTTAATGAAAAGATACTTCCATCAAAACACACAAGTTGAATTATTGCATCCTTTTTGTAAAGATACAAGACTGAGTACATTTCTGTGACTTAGTCAGTTCGTGAGCTTGTAAAATTTGTATTCATTACTTGTAATTTTTTTATTTATTGCAAGATTTATATTGTTAGTGAGTGTGGAGGTCATAATAGAGTTTAAAAGGTCACTAAAATGCTTCGCTGGAAATACAAGCCAGCAGATTTCGTAAGGTAAGAAGGGCTAATTATTTACTTTTAAAAACTTGCACATACTGTCAGTGATCAGAGATCTTCAGTATTTTATTAAGGGAACAAGTTTAAGAGAAAATTCCCTCTTCAACATAGTATATCTTCAACAAACATCTTTATTCAATTTAGACTTGTGTGCAATATTGGTGTATGATGACTCAGATCTCCTTGATAACAGGCCTCAAAACCAAAAGCACCTTCAACATCGGAGAAAGAAAATGATCCCATGAGAACGCCAGAGGCTTTACCAGAAGATAAGAAGATAGAATATAGGCTCTTAAAAGAAGAGATTATCAGGTACACTGCAGTTTCATTGTATATTTGAGGAAGTAGCATTTTTCTTTAAGCAATGCGATAATTGGTCTTTTTAAAAAAAAATTACAGTATAATCAGAATTTGCTTGGAGGAGGCTGTCAAGTTAAATACATTTTAGAATTAGGGTGAAGTGCTTCCATAAATCATAAACAAAGTTAGCCATGTTAGGGTGGGTGGAGGTTTATGTATTTTAAATAAAAACATACTTTTGAGCGATGTAACAGGAAAGGGTCAGTTATTTTGGGAATTCTCTTGCCTTCTGGAAAATAGCGTTTCTCCCCATATCTCTGCATACTCCTCCGGCTGCGTAGTTCTACCGTTGACCGCCAGGAGGCAGATGAGCTTTTTCTTTTCTGCGCCTGCGTCACGGTGCTACCCGGCTCCACCGCCAGTCCTTCATCTGCCTCTGGACCGTCGGGAGGCTTCTAGGGATCCACAGGTTCCTACAAATAAGAAAAAAGCAGTTTGGAAAAAATAAACAGTGAAAATAGGAAGCCTAGGACAAGGCTTTGGCGGGGCACTTGGGGAGGTGAATCCGGACACTGTCACGGCTCGCCAGATAGGCCGGTAAGAGAAAACCTTTAACTTTTCCCCGCCGGCTCCCTCGCACAGCGCCGGGGAGCAGGGGAGGCTGCAATTAGTCCCCGTTTAGAGGGGATTGTTCTCCGCGGCACTCCCCCCGCCTCAGGCCGGGACCAACCCGATTGGACCCGTGCCAATTGTAAAGAGCCCCAGCCATGAGTTCATCAGAGGGGATTGTACCACCCCCTCCTATCCCCGCGAGCGGGGAAAGGGCTACGGGATCGGAACAAGGGGAACAGGGGAACCAAACCCCTTCCCTAGCCTCCATAGCAAAGACTATGGAAGAGATGATGGGGGGTCATTAAAAAACTGTCCCACACTGGAAAGAAGGGGAAACGAAAGAGAAAGTCCCCCACGAGGGTCCCCTCCCCCAAGAGACCGAGAGCAGGAATGGCTCCCAGGCAGGGGAAAACGAAAGCTAAATCCCCACTAGGTGGAGCTGGCCTGCAACACTTGCTATCCCCTCAGGGCTCTGAGGAAGAAGATTACCAGGCAGAGGACAGACAGGAAAACATAAATCAGACAACGTCTGAATCCGAACCAGGCTCTTCACAGGAGAGCACTGAACTAGAAGAAGGGGAATGCTCTGACACCCTCCCCTCAGACCCCAGAGAAAGGGACAGGCAATTCCCTAACCAGTATAGGGAAGAGCTGCTGAGTCACGTCATTAAGACTCTCAAACTTAAGGAGAGAGCGACTAAGGAGGAGTCATCAGACTCAGAGGAGGAGGAAACCAGGGATTACATTCCCTCGGTACATGGTAGGGATCAGGGCCTACCATTAGACAGAGCATTTGAGAAGATTGTATTAGAAGAATGGAAGTACCCTGATAAATCACACAAAATGCCCAGAACTCAGGACTCTCTCTACGCATTTTCTAGGAGGAAAGAACCTCTCTTTAAGAGCCCGAAGATTGATGCAGCCGCTGCCTCGCTAGCGAGACAAACTGTATTCCCAACCGAAGGGGATTGTCACCCTCGGGACACCACTGACAGGGGGGTGGACTCGGCCCTCAAGAGAGCGGCAGACTCCACAGCAGCATCCCTAAAAATTAACATTGTAGCTTCTTATGTTTCTAGAGCCCTGTTAGCATGGATGAGGGAAGCTCAGGACCCTGAGCTACCCGAAAAAAGAGCAAAAAAGCTATCATCTCGCATCTGCATGGCCACGGCTTTCTTGGCAGACGCAACCACAGATGCCCTAACCTGGTCTGCCAGAGCTATGGCAAACGACATAGCGGCCAGACGACGCGTCTGGTTACGCTCCTGGCAAGGGGATGCCACTGCCAAGAACCTGCTCACGGCAGCACCCTATAAGGGGTCCAAACTCTTTGGAGTGTGTCTAGAAAAAGTACTGGAGGAGGTTAACTCCAAGGATAAAGCTAAAACCCTTCAACAAGTGGCACCAAAGAAGGGATTTTTTCGTGGCTACCCCTTCAGATTTAGGGGCTTCGGAGGCACCTCAAGAAAAGCACACAGCCAAACCCACAGAGATTTCTCCACCGGCTTCTCCTTCAGAGGAAGGGGTTCGAGACCCGGGAGATTTGACAAAAGAAGACAAAGAGGTTTTGGATCCGGCCACCACAAACAGGACGCATGACTATGCATCCCAGGAGGTAGGAGGAAGACTACAGCTATTCAAAGACAAATGGGGAGCCTCGATATCAGATGCCTGGGTCCTTTCCTCAATATCGGAAGGCTACAAGATAGAACTGGAACGCACTCCCAGACAAAAATTCATTCCGTCCCCAGTCCTCAAAGACCTACAAAAACACACGGCTATGACAAACGAAATCAAAAGACTACAAGTCATCCGAGCAATAGAAAAGGTACCAGAACAGGATCGTTCCTCAGGCATCTATTCCATCATATTCCTGGTCTCCAAGAAGGTCGGGAAATGGAGAGCTGTTCTGGACCTCAAATCACTGAACAAATTTGTAAAGACACGCAAATTCAAGATGGAGACGGCAATGTCAGTGTGCCACACCCTGCAGAAAGGAGACTGGATGACGTCTTTAGACCTGAAGGAAGCCTATCTGCACATACCAATATGGAAACCACACAGAAAATGGATCAGATTTGCCTACGACAAACAGCACTGGCAATTCAGAGCTCTACCCTTCGGCCTATCCTCAGCACCCAGGACGTTCACAAAAATCCTGGCACCACTGATAGCCAACCTACGCAGCAGGGGCATTCACATTTATGCGTATCTGGACGACCTTTTGATCAGGAGCAACTCCCCCGACAGAGCGAAGGAACATCTGAACACAACGATTCAGTACCTAGAGAGGCACGGATTCCTCATAAACAGGGAGAAGAGCCATCTGATCCCTACACAGACATTAGAACACCTAGGAATCCTAATAGATACCTCCTTAGACCTCGCATTCGTCCCAACAGACAGACAACAAAAGATCCAACAACGAATCAGACTCCTCAAACGTCAAAAACGCATGAGACTCAAACCACTAGCGAGCCTATTAGGACTCCTAGTATCCTGCATAGGACAAGTGACATGGGGTCGCTACAACCTTCGTCCCTTGCAGAGGCGGCTAAGGAGTTTTCAAAGAGAGCTCACGCTAGGACTCAATCCGTGGGTCACCATACCACGGGAATTAAAAGACTCAATGTCCTGGTGGTTAAAACCAAAAACCTTCCTAGAAGGGGTACCACTATCGGAACCAACGAGGGTAGTGGTAACAACAGATGCCAGCCTCATGGGCTGGGGAGGACACTCAGGGACCCACACGACCCAGGGCCTCTGGTCCAGGAGAGATGCGACAAAGAGGATAAACGTCCTCGAACTGAAGGCCATACGACTGTCACTACAACACCTGCATCCAACCTTTACCTCACACCACCTCCTGGTGTACACAGACAACGTGACGGCAAAAGCCTACGTCAATCACCAGGGGGGATCGAGATCGAGGGAATTATTTCAGGAAGCAACAAGATTGTTCGAGTGGGCCCAGATACACCTATCATCGCTGAAAGCTCTCCACATCAAGGGCCTGGACAACACACGCGCAGATTGGCTGAGCCGACAGACCATCGACCCACACGAATGGTCACTGGACAGGTCAGTGTTCCAACACCTGGTGACATGGGTGGGTCTACCTTTGATGGACCTATTTGCCACCAGAAAAAATACACAGGTTCCCCGCTTCATCTCACGCCACCGGTACAGAGAGGCGGAAGGAACGGATGCACTGAACTGCCCATGGCCCAGGGGGCTTCTATACGCATTTCCCCCCATCCCACTCATTCAGAAGACAATATCCAAGGCAATCAGAGAGAACTCACACCTACTCCTGATAACACCATGGTGGCCAAGGAGACCATGGTTCTCAGAACTAATAGAAAGAAGCAACGCCCAATATCAAAGACTGCCGATCACACCAACCCTGCTAACTCAGGGACCGATAACTTGCTCAGAGATACACACGCTAAATCTGACAGCATGGAACTTGAACGATCCGCGCTGAGAGCAAGAGGATATTCAGAGGCGGTACTGAATACAATACAGCTTTCCAGGAGACCCGCCACCAGGAGAAGCTACAGAGCTACCTGGAGAATTTTCGCAGAATGGTCGAATCGTCGAAATCAAGACCCGACCAAGGCAGGAGTAGCACAAGTCCTCGAATTCTTACAGATGGGACTGGATAAAGGACTTAAGGCAAACACACTGGCCAGACAAACAGCGGCCATAGACTCCGTTCTTAGAGCAGTATCCAATAGATCAGTGTCAACCCACAGGAATGTTAGGAGGTTCTTAAGAGCAGCCAGAAGCTTAGTCCCCCCGGTGGTACACAGGGTTCCCTCGTGGGACCTCAACCTGGTCCTGGAAGCCCTTACCAAACCCCCGTTTGAACCTCTAAAACACATATCCCTTTACTTTCTAACCTTAAAAGTTGTTTTTCTCGTAGCAGTCACATCAGCGAGAAGGGTATCAGAACTGGGAGCCCTGTCCATAGAGGACAACTTCTGTATCTTTCAGAAGGATTCAGTCACTCTAAGGCTAGACGAAGCCTTCATTCCCAAGGTAAATTCCCTTTTCCATAGGTCACAGGAGGTCATCTTACCTTCCTTTTGCCCCAATCCGGTACACCCAAAAGAAAAGGTCTGGCATAAGCTAGATGTAAGGAGGGCACTAAAGATTTATTTATCCAGGACTAAGGGATTCAGACTGTCCACAGCCTTGTTTATAAACATCAGACAAGGTTTCCAGGGTAGGAAAGCTACAAAGACTTTAATCTCGAAATGGCTAAAGCAGAGTATCTCTGAAGCCTACAAAGCGAAGGGTAAGGTCCCCCCACCTTCAGATTTGGGCACATTCTGTAAGGAGCGCAGCCACATCATACGCGTTCAAAGCAAGGGCCTCATACGAAGAGATATGCAGAGCAGCCACCTGGGCTTCTGTACATACCTTCGTGAGGCATTACAAAATTAACACCTTGCAATCCGCAGAAGCTGCGTTTGGCAGAAGGGTGCTACAAGCGGTACTGGACACCCCCAGTGCTGCTGGCTCCCACCCTTAAAAATTGGGACAGATTGCTTGGGTACGTCCCAGCCGGAGGAGTATGCAGAGAGATGGGGAGAAAAGAGAATTGGTCACCTACCTTCGATGAATTCTTTTCTCACATATCCTCTGCATACTCCTCCGTCCCTCCCTGCCAAGCAGCACTCTTAGTAACAGGGGGTGCGGGACAAACCTGAGTAATAGTGAGTTAGACGCTCAACTGATACCTACTCCAAGTTCTCTTGTTAGATTACATAGTTAAAAGTTCAACAAGTTTTTATAAAGGGGGTCACCCTTGTTATCAGTTTTTCAAGTTATATTCAATAAGTAGGACGAGTTTCGGCTTGCAAACGGACTGGCGGTGGAGCCGGGTAGCACCGTGACTCAGGCGCAGAAAAGAAAAAGCTCATCTGCCTCCTGGCGGTCAACGGTAGAACTACCCAGCCGGAGGAGTATGCAGAGGATATGTGAGAAACGAATTCACCGAAGGTAGGTGACCAATTCTCTTTTCTTTTTTGTGTTGGAGAATATGCAGTCAGAAAACATGCTGTCGGGAAAAGCCATATTAGTCATTGGCTCCATTATCATTTAATAACTGCCATCCTGGATGTACTGTTGCTTTTGTTTTTAACATGTCTGTTAGTCGGGAGAAGCAGCGTTTAATAAAATCTGATCCGCTGAAGACCAGTTCATCTCCTGCAAACTCCGATTGTGAAGTTGATGGAGTTGGTAGGATAGCAGTAGTTACAAAACAAGTGACAGAAGCAGAAGTAAAACTTAAGAAACACAAGTAAGTCTTTCAGTTATGATGTAAACTATATAACTCTATCACGTTTCTGAAAATGTGATGCTTTGCATAATCTCCTTGTCATGTAGCTTTTTAGCCATTGGCTCCTGTACAAAGTGGGTAAAGTTTCTGAAATACACTACCATTTTGATCTGCTAGTTATACCCACCCTTATGATGTGTAAGGACTGTCTTGTTGAGGATACAGTGGGATTAGCACTTCAGTCCATTTTCTAATTGTATGTCATTACATTTTTTTTTTCTAAAGGAAACTGTATTTACTCTGCATAGCACAGTAGTTAATAAGACTTCATAAAAAACAAAAACCCCTCCCAAAACATCTCTGTGAACTCTGGAGTTATTTTTGAATGTAGATTGTATTTGATTTCTGAGGCATGGCATACATGATTCAACTTTCCCTTTCTTTACTGGTGGTATATCCAATAGGCCTGCAGTCTACTATTAAGATAGTAGCCAGAGAAAAGTGCATGTAGAAGGAGCGGAGTGCCATTTTTATTGTAACTGAGCCACTGAACCCTGAATGCTTTCCCACACCCCTTCTTTCTCTGCTGACCCAGACACTACTGGGTGTACCTGCACCTATTTCACTGCTCTCCCATCTTATGTTGGGTTTCTTCTCCCAGCTGTCTGAAAATTGTCCCAGGTTCAGAAGAGTTGTAGCACAAATTAGAGTCTTACTTGGACTCAAAACTCAAGCCTGATCCTGACACAGCTAGGCTCTTCCTGGTCTGAGGTAGTGGTGGTCCTGACCCTGTTGGAGCGCTGTGACATCAGTGCTCTGTGGGAGTGGGAGACGAATCATGAAATGGGTAAAAATAATTCCTTGCTCTGCCCATTTCATGACAGTTTCCCTGTGGAGTGTTGTATTGCCACAGCATTCCATTAGAATGGGATCTCTTTCCCACAGGGAGCCTAGTCTGAGAGACTTGTGCCAGAAAGTCTCCCAAATCAAAATTAACAGGAGCAGTCCGACGCTCTTGGACTCAGTTTAGTCTAAGGGGCTCCAACGCGCCTATATTTTTTCCCCTTCTGCCTCTACTCCCATATCTTAGTGGTGTTGCTTTTTGAAGCCCCTGGTTCTTATTTTCAGGCAGTCTCTGCTGTTACAAATCTTAATGCTTCAACTGCATGCTCTCTGATGTATGAACATGCCTGCAAGTCATAGAATTATTGATGTCTCTCAGATTGTAAGCCCTAGGGGCAGGGACCGTGTCTATTTTATTACTTTGTAAAGTGCCAGGTACACTTCTGGTGCTATATAAATGTTTGTTAATATTAATAATAATAATAATTTGTAAGGGTATCTAAAGGTTATCTATTCCACTGATGAGTTATACCTAAATCATCTGACAGATATTTAGGCAGACTTTTTAATTGCTTCCAATGGTGGGAATTCAGTTCTCCCATAACTTGTTCCACTGCACAGCAATTCTTGATGCCATTTTTTACCCCTAAAATTAAATGTAAATCTGCTCAGCATCATAAGTCTTCTTTTTGTCCTAGCCTCCATGGTCAAGATGAACAATACATCTGTCATCTTTCTAACAAACTTTCACTTCCTTTGAAAACTAATCATGCCCAGTTTCTTCAGCATTTCTTTATAAAAGAAGGCCAGACAGGTAGCTTCTTGTTGAAAAACAAAACTGGAGAGGGATTTTCATGAGAGTGACAAAAGCATATACTAAAATGTTCAATATCTCACTATGAATACCATATATAAGTGAGGTTGCCTACTAAAATGAGTCAGAATACATTTTCAATTTTTGTCTTAGACCAATGTAGGCAAAACTCTCATTGATTTTTTGCTAGGTGTTGATAAAATGACTTGAGATAATTTGACAAAAGCTGTTATAACCTTGCTTTAATTGGTTCAAATTCAAAGTAACAACCTACGGTCCTGTACAGCCTTAGTCGTTGAGAAATAAATGCCTTCCTCATGGCCGTTCTTTGGTTTTAGGCTTCTTTTGATGAAGGATGAATCTGTTTTGAAACATCTCCTGCAGCAAGAGGCAAAGAAAAAAGAGTCTGTTCGAATGGCTGAAAACAAGATCACTAAACTTACCGAGCAGCTGCAAGCAACTGAGAAAATCCTGAATGTTAATAAGGTGTTCTTGAAAAAGCTACAAGAACAAGTAAGTTGTTCCAATCTTGGTTTTAAAATTAAAAAAATAATCTTAATTTGTCTAAAGCTATATGAATTTATTTTTGTGGCACTGTAAATTTTGTTCTTTACGTGGCTTTAGTAATATTTATTTAATTTGATTAAATTTATATCATGCCCTTCTCCCAAAGGCTCAGGGTGCGTAACAGCATAATAAAAATACCTTAAAATACCGTTCAGCCCCAAACCCGTTCTGCCAAATGCTTGGCCAAGAGAAAAGTCTTATGTTGCCTTTGCCTAAAACGCTCATGCTCAGTAAAATCACTTGACTCAGTTTAAGCAGTGCCTTTTTTACTTATGCAGTTTTTACTGATTAAAAATACATGGTTCATGAACAACATTAATACTTTCAATTTTCTCTTCAGATTCACAAAGTTCAGCAACGAGTAACAGCAAAGAAAGCTCTGGCATTAAAATATGGAGAAGAGCTTGCTCGAGCAAAAGCAGTGGCTAGTAAAGAAATTGGGAAAAGAAAACTTGAACAAGATCACCTTGGAGTAAGTAAATCAGTTCTCCAGTAAGGAAACAATTACAATGGCTTTGCTTACCAAACGAGTTTTTAAGTCAGGCAGGGCAAGGGGGTGCACTGAAAGGTGAACAGTGAAGTAAAACAATTTTCCACATCTAGCTATATAACAGTAGGATATTTCTACTAGGTGCTTTATATTAGAAATGCAAGATCTTCACTTCCATGCCCTTGTTGTGGGATGAGTGGTGATGTAAAAAGAGTCTAACTTGAGCTGCTTCCTTTTCCTGTAGGAAAAAATAGCTGGTGGTCATGTTTTAGCTTTGTGACCTCATTCATCAGGTCTTTCAAAGATCCATGCTTAGGCTCTCTTGCAGAGAGGAGTAGGGGATGACCTAATACTGTTAATTTCAAAAACAAACTGTACAAAAGAAATGTAAAGGAAAACCAGCTCTGAGACACACTTTTACTAGGTTACATGCTTTTTCTCTTTCTCCTTTAGCTTTAGTGGCCAAAATATATATATCATTATAATGTTCTTCATTAGAACACAATTTCAGTTAATAATGTGGGTGCAGTCATGGCTCCTAACATTTTAAATTGGTACTGTATCCCAGAGGGATGTATCTTCAAGGGATGTCTCCCACCAGCCCTGGGGTACAGTATTGTTTAAAAGTTTAGGAGCCATGGTAGAGAGCAACACTAAATGTGAGCATGCCTTGGCTTTGCTTTTGATGCCTGCTCATGTTTAGTGCTCTGGGGAGAGGGATTTTATGGGAGACTCCCAGCTGGAGGAGTAGGTGGAAATCACCAAGGATGGGTGAGGAACAGCCAATACAGTGTCAGGGGAAGTCTGCTGTGCTTCACCTACCAGCTCCACCACAACCCCACCCCCCTCCAGCCCATGCAATAGTGCCCTAACCCCCACATCACCACCCCTGTTCTCAGTAAACGATCCATGCTTGCTTTCTGACTTCAGTGCCCTGCCCTGCTTTCACACCAGCGTTATTTCTTGGACCAATCTTGCCTTTGCTGTCACTGAAGTGCCCAGTGAATGCAAAGCCAGTTCCGCTTTGCTATAGTCCCACTCCGTTTGGCTCCAGAGCAGGTGAAGGGACCAGTTACCAGCACTATATAAACTGGCAGTGGCTGCCATGAAGTACTGGTCCCTTCACCCACTCTGGAGCTGCAGAGGAGGGTGTTTGTCACCTAATGATGATCTGAGTAAAAGCAGAGCCTCTGTTCTCATTCCCAGATGGTCATACTTACCACTCGTTCAAACATGGATTTTCCTAGAACATGGTATCGGGCATGACTTCCAAATTACAATGAGGATACGCTGTGTTTGGGGAAAGTCGATGCATTATGATATTGTACAGTGTGGTGAGGGCTAGTTTAATTGAAAAGCCAGAAAATATGCCAGTAGAATTGTGGCAATTTTGGTTTTCCTGCTATTTGATTAAATTGTCTGGCAGATTTTTAAAATACGTGCTTACAAATGGAGTCAAGCATTGTATCCGTGTGTTAATTTCTCTCCTGTCAATTATTAAATAAATGTGAAGAGTTGACAAGGATTTTTTCCCTCCTTGTAGCCAAACAAAATGTTGAAATTGGATAATTCCCCTGCATCAAGTCCAAAAAAACATTCAGCAGAATTGATTGCATTGGAGAAAAAACGATTACAGCGACTAGAGTATGAATATGCTCTGAAGATTCAGAAACTAAAAGAAGCCCATGCACTCCAAACCAAGGAACTATCAAGTATTCTCCCCATTGCAGAAGAGGAGCCGGAATTTGCATTACCTCAGCCATCACTTCATGATCTTACACAAGACAAACTGACCTTGGATAGTGAAGAAACTTACTTTGATGATGAAATTTTATCTAACTCAAACAGAGAACGAAGGAGATCTTTCAGAGAATCCAATTCTTTTACTAAGCCTAATCTTAAACATGTGGACATTCCCAAACAAGAAACTATAAACAAAGTATCTAAAAAGGCAGTGGAGGAACCTGAGCTTTTCCTGGGGTTGAATATCGA
Organism: Sphenodon punctatus; assembly: GCA_003113815.1. Lineage (NCBI taxonomy): Eukaryota > Metazoa > Chordata > Lepidosauria > Sphenodontia > Sphenodontidae > Sphenodon > Sphenodon punctatus. The sequence continues at coordinate 4,075,257 of QEPC01006720.1, read as the reverse complement.
TGAACTGAAAAAGCTTTATGCTAAAGCTGATAGCTTGAAGGATCTGCTTAAGGAAATTACTGACCTAATGACTTCTAATGAAGAGTTTTTATGTGGTCAGGTAATCTTGTACATCAGCTATTTAAAATTGAACCTGTATTGCTTTTTTATTTCTGTATCATAGTTGGGGTCCTATAAATATGTATCTGTTTCCTAGGAAATGTCAGCGGATATGGATGTTGCCACAGCAAAAAATAAGCAAACTGAAGTGAGGCCATACCCGTTTGAACCATATCATAGTCCCCTTCTAGTTTTTAAATCCTACAGGTATGTGAATATTATAGCAATTCTGTGTGCGTATGGCTTGGCTTCTGTATGGAATAAATTTGCCTTCAGTACTATGGAGTTATTTGACTCCAAAAGGCAACTTTGGCTAAATGGTTTCTATAACAGTTTGTTTTCCTTACTCTTAAAGGTGAATGTGGGGTTGTACATCTAGGGGAATTGCATATACACGTAGATTTCTTCAGCCTAAAGTAAGGGTGGAGAATGTTGGAAAATTAGTAATATCTCTGGGGGCCATATAGAAGTCGCTGAGTTGGGGGTGTCCTTAAGGAGAGCACCCGGGAAGAGAGTCCAGCTCATGGATATGTGCAATGGATTGGCTCCTATCCTTTGCCTTCATCTTTGCTCATTTTAGCCTGAACTCGCTTTCAGTGGCTGGGGGTAAGAACTGGATCCAGGAAATGGAAAGCGTCCAAATAAAAACTAGCTGCACGCTGCGTTTGTCCCCCATATCTGAGGTTCCCCACTCCTACAAGTCATTGTTTATTGTCTTTACTGCTTCAAGCAAGCTGATGATTTTACTCTAGATTAGGGTTGATACTTGCTTCTCCAATTCTTGCTTTTCTCAACAAGAATTGGTGTTCTCTGCTCATTCTTGCAAATGAGATCAAGCCATGAATTGTCCTGACTCTTGCTGAGAAAAGCAAGAATCGTGTTCTTCCTCCACACTTGTTTAAATAAAAAACTTTTATTCGCCTGGCTGCCTCTCTCCAGGTCTGGGTCTGCCCTGGGATTCCTCTCTGCCCTCCCTGCTTCTCTGTGGGGGCAGGTGAGGTGGTGAGTTTGCTGAGGAGGCAGCCACTTCACAGCCAACAAAAAAAAGAACAACTTCCCCACCCCCCACTGTGCATGTGCAAATGACCACCAGGGCCATTTTGTGCGTGTGCAGCCCTTTTCCAGCGTCAGCAGGCAGTGTCAGCACCACTTTGGAAAAGGGCCTTGCATGCACAAAATGTCCGCAGCAGCCATGTGCATGGGCAGATGGTTTTTTGAATTTTTTGTGAGATTCTAATGAGATTTCAGAAATGGGAGTTATTTTTACCCGTGTCGAGATCTTGGTAATGTTTCCTGATTCTTGTGAGTATCTCACAAGAACCTGGAACAGTTCTTGATCCAACCCTACTCTAGAGATACATCTGCTTGTTCCCTATAATGCACAAGGATTAATGTATAGTGCAATACCATTGAAAATTTGTATTAATCTTTTTTGTCCTGTTTTGTCAATGTTATACAGCCTTTAGGTTAAAGTGCTGCAACATTTTTTATTGCTGCATTATGGATTTACTGCAGGATGGTTTTCTGTAGGAACAGAAGAGATTTATTCTTAATATAGCAAACTGTTAAATGGTTTACTCTCTAAAAGTCCCAAATTTGCATTACTGAAAAGTAAGTCGATTATTAAAAATGTCCAGATTGTAGAAAAGCCATCAAAGACCCATAGCGTTTCTATACACAGGTCAGGCTTTAATTTCTGTGAGCTTGCTCTTGAGTTTGATACTGAGCTATAACACTACTTCTGAGGATGCTTTCACACAAGACTCTAATTATGGGATTGTACATTGCTCCCACAAGGTAACTGTACCTGTGAATATACTATTCTGTATTTGTCCTCCGAGTTATGCCTTGAGCATTATTCTGAAATCCTACTCTTAGTGATGAGTGTTACTGTTGTGCAAAACTGGGAACGTTGGAATACTTGTTGGTTTTACAATCATGGGATAACAGGCATCTAAGCCAGAAGGAGGGAGCCATGGTTCATTCCTGGCTAGTTAATTTCAGCCATTTTGTTAATTTCACTTCACTCTGCTCCTGGTTTGTTAATTTCAGCTGAGATATCTTCCTTAATTTCAGTCTGCTGCTGGCTTGTGGATTTCAATCCCACTCGGAAGTCAGGCAGGCAGCAGGCGTAGGGCAGAAGGGGAGGACAAAAGCTGCGCGATATTTGCTCCTGTGAAAATGGTAGATTTTCTTATTTTAATGATTTCTATCCTGCCCCTCTCGCATAAGGCTACTTGAGGTGGCTCACAGAAGCAATTAGATCCCACAGTTAGTGATGTCAATGTAAAACGTGCAAAGGAAAAAATTGTGGGAGATGCATCTTGTGAGAAGGGCACCCAGAAAATAAATTGCACAATTTTAAGATCATGGGAACAAGAAAATCATGGGAGACAGTCTCGTGTGATAGCAGCCTCAGGCCACTTGCCCACGTTACACCAGCCGGCAATTCTCCTGGCGAGGAATCTCCCCGGATGGGAAACTTACACCGAGCTGTGCATGTGGACGCAGCTGCTAAAAGTCATCAGTCACGTCCAGCGGCTTCTTTTCTCCAAATGTCAGGGCTCGAAATCCAGCCTTGACATTTGGAGAAGAAAAAGCCACTGGGTGCGGCTGATGACCTGGCCCATGTGCATAGCTTAGTGTGAGTTGCCCATCAGGGGAGATTCCTTGCCAAGAGAATTGCTTACCATTGTAATGTGGGTAAGTGGCCTAAGATTCTTTTGCTCCAACCAATCTGTATTACAACTTTGCTTGATGCTCGAATAGTAAACCCAAGAGCCTGTGTACAGTTCTCCACCCAGGTTTGTGCACTGTATCTTGGATACATTATTCGTTTTCACTATAGTATTTTTAATGTGCATTTCTTATTGATATAAATATAGTAGAATATTCTCTGTATATACATTATAAAAGTGCTTTATGCTTAGTAGAACAGTAGGTGGTGCTACATTTTTAAACTTGCTATGCATTTCAGAAATTCAAGAACACTACAGGAGACAAAATATAGTTCTGTTCATGTGTTGCCCTTTTTTGAAGAAAAAAATATTTTCAGCTTTTTGAGATTTTGCATTATAAATCATTTTTCTTCTTCTTAGGTTTAGTCCTTATTTTCGAACCAAGGAAAAGCTCTACCTCAGTTCTCTATCTTACAGCAATATGATTGAGCCTAAACAGTGTTTCTGCCGGTTTGATTTAACAGGCACATGCAACGATGATGATTGTCAGTGGTGAGTCTTTTCCCCCAATTTTGCATATTTTAGCAATTTTTATTGTCAAAAAACAATAGTAAATTGGCTTTCTCTTTAGCAAGGCCTGCAAGAATAAGGCTGTAGTATTCCCAACAATATGTCTTTTTAAAAACTTCCAGAATACTACTTTAAAATTATTGCAAACAACCCTTGTCCTGGGTGTAAAGTTGGTTTATATCTAAACTTGACAAAAATCAAAAACAAAATCTGAGTTCATGAAGCTACTTGGTGTCCAGGCTGAAGCATTGTTCAATTTTAATTACCATTAGATTTCTTTGGTTCCAGATATATTATCAGTGTGATGTAATTTTTCTTTTAAGTAGATACTTGTTTTCAGCACAATTTATTTATTTTATTTATATTTCAATTTTTACCCCTCCCCTCACAAAAAAATGACTCATGGTAGCTTACAAGTTCACAAATAAAAACAATAATCACAATATAAAATATAAATTCAACCTAAAAAATAAATAACAATATAAAACCACATAAATAACAATATAAAACCACATTAAAACTCTAATGTGTATAGAAAACATTAAAAAAAATACCCTCCATGTATAAAAATACCCTCACCCTAACTCAGCACCCATCCCACCCTTCCCTCATCCCCCAACGCCTGGCGGAAGAGCCAGGTCTTACAGTTTCGTCAGAAGGCAAGAAGATTTGGGCTGACCCCCCCCAGCAAGGGAATTCCAAAACGACGGTGCATCTGCCAAACGCCCTCCTGTCCGTCCGAATATACTGGTAATGCAGGACTTCCAGGAGGGCACCCCTGGACGCCCTCAGGGGCCCAAGGGGTGAAGCGATCGCTCAGGTAAGTAGGACGTAGGCCATGAAGGGCTTTAAAGGTCAACACCAGCACTTTGAATTGGGCCCAGAAGACAATAGGCAGCCAGTGCAGTGCTTGCAGCACAGGTGTTACTTGCTCCACCTGGTGCAGTAAGGAGGGACAATTGTTGCTGTACAGTTTTCTATATGTTGTATGGTATATTTAGGAAATAAGGCCTTTCTATAATTTCAACAATTAAGAAAAATGTTAACTGCATATTTATTTATTTGTGTGATAAATAGTGTTCAGGTATAGTCCGTATGCAGTTTTTATGTATAATGGCCAGCTTGTCCTATCCAGTGTATTAAAGGAAGACCTGGAGCTCAGTCGCATGTCAGTTGCCTTCCGTGCAAATGACCCATTAAAACTTGCAGAATAGTAAAGTTGACTTCACTTTAAAAAAAAAAAAACCCAGCTAAAAGGAGAATTGGGTTGATTCACGAACTCTGAATATGTGTGTAATCTACATCCACAGCATTTTATTTATTTAAAAAACTCTGGGCATCCATTTTCCATTGTTAAATGAATGTCATAAAAATAAATTTTAGGTTGGTGTTACATATATTTGGAAATACTTGCTTTTTGTATCTTAAAAGATTTTTTTACTGCTGAGTAAAACTTAGAAGGAAATTTAGATTGTGCTCTATAGACAAATGTACTGTCAATTTTGGCTTTTGTGTTGGCTAGCCTTAAGCAACTAATTCTGAAACTGGTCTAGATATTAATTTTTGTCCCTAAATCCTATTTTCAGTTTAATATGTTTCTTTTTAGGCAACATGTAAAAGATTACACTCCAAGCCGAAACCAGCTGTTTCAGGACATTCTGTCATACAATTTATCTTTGATTGGCTGTACAGAGAAAAGCACCAGTGAAGAGATCAGCACCTCAACAGGTTTTTAAGTTATTTTTTCTGTTAACTTACAAATGAATTTTAAAGGCGACTTTTATTTTTAGTAGAAATTCTAGAACTGGAAAAGGTAGCATGTAAGATGTTGATGTATGGAGAAGTGGGAAGACCATTTAATCACGGTCTGTTGATCTGTACAAGATTTAACCTTTCTCAAAAGTTTAATGAATTCTGCATTAATTTTGTGCACTTTAGTTAAGAAAAATTTCCACTAACTTCCCTGAGAGTTTTACTGAAGGGCTGGTGGTGGAGGAGGATGGGATTTTGTGGATACTTATTATCCTTCCTTTGAGAAATTAGGGTGATAGATATGGTTTTGAGATTACCCGATCTCTTCTAAAATTACACAAACACTAGATGTAATTAAATGTAGCTGAGAAGGTGGTGACTTAGTTATTTAAGATAAAAATAATTTGTTTTACTAAGCATATCTTGGATTGCTGTAGCCATTTTGAAAGCCTGTCCTTTTTGCCACTTGGTTTGTTTCCATTTCACACAGTTTAGTCAGTAGAAACTTAAAAGTGAATGGTTATATGTGTTTCTAGTTGAAGTCTCTCACTCTTTAAAGTGGCAGGGAAGAGTTTTACAATGTGATTCTTTGGTCAGGTGGCCAACTAACAGTTAATAATTGGGCATGAGTTCCTTTTAAAATAAATGGAACCTAATGCCAGTGCTGACTGACATACTCCTTTCAGAGGATTTCACTCTGTCTGAAGTATTTATATATATTTATTTATAGTAAAGCTTCTATCCTTCCCCTCCTGCTTCTGGCAGCTCAAGGTGGCTTACAATAAAAACAGCAGATAAAACAACAATAACAAAATATAAATCAATCCATATACCCCAACACAGAAATTAAAATTCTCTCAACTCCCCCCAAAAAAAAAAAACTTTCCCCCCCCCCCCCCCCCCCCCCCCCCAATTATCCATCTCCCACACAGAAAGCCTGGCAAAATAAATAGGTCTTACGTTGGTGCGGAAAGGAGGAGGAATCTGGGGGCAAGCAGTGGGAGGGAATTCCACAGCAGCAGTGCTACGGCTGAGAACGCCTTCTCCAACATTGTCCCCTGCTGTACATGGAAGACTTTAAGAAGGGCGCCCCCGGCTGACCGCAGGGGCTAATCAAGGCCCCGGGGGGTGAGGTGGTCCCGCAGATAGGTGGTGCAAAGACCATTGACGACTTGATAGGTTTGAACTAACAACTTGAATCGGGCCTGGAAGACTATGGGCAGTCAGTGCAGTGAACAAAGCACATGTGTTTATATGCTCACGGCACTCCACCCCTGTAAGGAGATGGGCAGCTACATTATGTACCAGTTTCAGTCTCCAAGCAGTCCCCAAGGGTAGCCCCATGTAGAGCGTGTTATGGTAGTCCAGTCTTGAGGTAATGAAGGCATGGATGATGATGGCAGGATTGGAGTCCAAAATGTACAGGCAAAGCTGCCAAACCAGATGTAACTGGCCAAAGGCACTCCTAACCACAGCCACCACCTGGACGTCTAGGCGGAGCTGTGAGTCGAAAAATACCCCCCAGACTCCGAACCTGAGGAACCAGGGAGGGACAAACCCCATCAATGACGGGGACCTCCATACCCTCGGCCCTCCCTACCAACATCACCTTCATCTTGTCAGGATTCAGCTTCATACGGCTTGCCCATATCCAATCCCCCTGCAGCGGCCAAACATCGGGTAAGCAAGGAGTCTGCTGGGCCTGGGTCAGCTGAAAACGAGAGGTACAGTTGGGTGTCATCTGCATACTGATGACACCGAACCCCAAGTAGGGAAGAGTTTTATTTTTTATTCAGAGTATTTTATCCCGTACCCTCATGCTCATACAGCAGCTCGGAGCGACACACAACAAACCAAACAATCCACAGTAAAATCAGCAATTAAGGTCACAGCTTAAAATGTAAAACTCATTAAAACTACTAAAAGAGTGGAACCAAAACCCCTCCCCAGCACCCCCATCTCCCTCACCAAAGGCCTGGTGGAACAGCCAGGTCTTACACTGTCTCCGGAAAGAGGGGAGGTCCAGGGCCAAGTGGGCCTCCGTCGGGGGGAATTCTACAACCTAGGTGCGGCCACCAAGAATGCCCTCCCCATCATACCACCCAGGGGACCTTGAGTTGGGTGTGCCCGGCTGACCGCAGAGGCCGCACCATGGCCCGGGGCATGAGGCAGTCCTTCAGGTAAGCGGGGCCCAGGTTAGTGGAGACATAGCTGTGGTTCTCTTCCCTCCCATGAAGGCTGCTTTTCTTCTACTGTAGGAATAGCAGGATGAAAATAAAACTTTTAAAGTGGAGAGTAATTTCCTTTATGAGAGTGGGTTAGACAAGAAATGGAAAACCTATTGCTTGGATCATTTGACCAGACTGCACTGGAAAGCATACTAAACAATCTAAGGAAATTGATAAAATGGTCTATAATAAGTCTTATTATGATTATTATGATGTATTTAAGAAGAGCTAGCAATGTACCTGGCACTTTACAACCAACAATTTATAGACAGGTTCCTGTCCTAGTGGGCTTTCCATCTAAGAGACGAGGCAGGGGAGGGGAACAGAAGGAGAGATGGGGTGTTTTTAAATTAAACGCTTCCACGCATGGCCACCCATTAACCATGCATCCAGCTGCTCCTTTGAAGGTGTTGCATGGGGATGCGTGCTCCCTTGAGCCTCGCAGCACCCATTCATGGCCACTAACGGGTCACTGCCAAAAAAGCTGAAGTGTGCCATGCAAGGCAAGCCAAAAAAGTGCATGGGGACAGGTGCCATTTATACCCTACCTGTATGAACTAGGGCACCCACCTACCCCAGCAGACAGATCCATGGTTGACCGCCTCCCCTAGTCCTGCCCACAACCCTGCCAGGAGCTCTCTTGGGAGCTCTTAAAGGACACACATGCGAAATACAACACCATGGTGGCTCAAAGCACATCAAACCCTTTTCACAACACACGAGCGAAGAGCCAACGCTATGGAGGACAGCAGCATCCTACGTGGGCCCCTCCTTTCCGGTATGCACCTCCCTTGTTACCCGGGACTGCCAGTAGCTGTAGCGGATGCACCAGCTCTTGGGCAGGAAGGGGTTACTGACTGCTGCAGTTTCAGGTTTCCATGGTGTCTGGGGCTGTGTGTTATGGCAGAGGGCGAGCAGTTGGGCGGGACTTGGGGTGGGGGATGTTGCTGGGAGGGGGATTGGCTGCCCATGTGAGTTGTTTGCAGGGTTAGTCTGGTGGTGGGAGTGTGTGGAGGCTGCCTGCGTGGCCATGGTGGCTACCCTGGGAGTGGTCCTTCACTCACCCCATGTGTGAGGCTCCACAGCTGTGCCACTCAGCAGCCACAGACCTCCCACCCCTTGGAATACATCCAAGACCGTGTAAACTAGTTACAGGGGAGAAGGAGAACCTAAGACAATCAAGGTAGAGACTAAGGGGAGGAGGAGCTAGGAAAAGCCTGACAGAAGAGGTAGGTTTTCAGTTGGGATTTGAAGATGGGGAGTGAGTGAGCAGAACAAATGTATTTGGGGGAGACTTCCAGGCATTGGGAGCAGGGGCAGCAAGGCAGAAGGGGGTGGGTACGTTTTGAAGAGCAGGGGAGTCATAAGCACTAAGCAGGCAGGTTTGGTAACAGGAGGAGCAGAGTTCCTGAGGAGGAGTGTGGCGGGAAATGAGCTGAAAGATAGGGGGCTTGAAAGTATAAACCAGGAGCTTGTGTTGAACTCTTCCAACTCTCTCATGTTGTCAGATAATAATGGCAAATAATCAGCACCAAAATAATGGATGTTGATATTTAAAGTATCATTGAGTTTTCCTACTTTTGTCCCTTTTGCATACTAGCACATAAATCTGTGAAATTGCTAGCTACAATTATTTAGATATGACCCTGCTCATATTTCAGATAAATATGTCGAAAAACTTTTTGGTGTAAACAAAGATCGAATGTCAACGGATCAAATGGCTGTTCTTCTTGTTAGCAATGTCAATGAAAGTAAACGTCACAGTAAGTAACTTTGTTGATATGTGTGTGGACACTGGTGTCTGCAGTTAGCACTGTGAAGTAAATGACCTATGATAGGTCAACTGTTTTCTGCTGTAGTGTCTTTTAATAAAATGAACAATTTAGAAGGAACATGTTTATCTTTAAGGGTGCAAAAGCAGGCAATTCTTACTATTTTTGTTGCTTACAGCACCTCCATTTACAACGTGGAAAGACAAAAGGAAATGGAAACCAAAATACAGGAGAAAACCTGTTTTAGATAGTGGGAGCTGCAGTGAGGAGGAGCAGTCCTTGGAACTTGATAAATATGGTAACTAAAACAAACAAGCCCCATGTGTGTTTGAACAGAGTGTAGGGATGGAATACTTTTTTCTTTTTTTAAAAAAAAAGCAACCTGTGAACAGTTTAGATAAAAAGTGTTGGGTCTGGTCCATTTATGAGCCTCACACAAATGTCTTTGCTTTCTCTTGTGAAATTATGTTCAGTATGATGATTACAAATTTATCTTAATACACAACTAGCAGTCTAAGAGAGCTCCTGTTTTCTAAAGGAATTGGTTGTGATGTTTAGGGGCAGCTGGATGTGGAGTGTACTTAGTGAGTTAGAGCCTGGTGGTTAACCTCAAGGTGGTTGAGCTTCAAAAATCTGACTAGTTAGCAGGGTTTCCTATCTGGAGTATGCTGATGACACAAAACTCAGCAATAAATCGCTGCAAGAGGCTCTCCCCCCACCCCATTGGTGGTAGTGGGGAAAACATAGTGAACACTTGTTCCTGCACATAATAAACAACTTAGAGTTCAGTGTTGATTTTTTCTGCTGCCCAGCAAATTTTCTCATCCTACTAAACTGCCCCATTTATGTTCTTTTTTTACCATATTTGAAGATAAGAACAGCTTTCCAGGCAACATACACAACTTCTCATTTCTTTGGTTTGAAATGTATTAAATTAACACACCTTTTCTACTTTAAGGAGAGAGATCTTCTTTGCTATACTTGTTGTTTGTTGTAGTGGTAGCTTGCCTCACCTTACACACAGATTAGATTGTGAAAAGTCAACTTGGTTTTGAAAACTGTTTTATCTTTTCAGCTCACCCAGTACAAAAAACAAATGTTCCAGCTCTAGATGCTGTTGTGACTCCAGATGATGTTAGGTATTTTACAAATGAAACTGATGATATTTCTAACCTAGAAGCAAGTGTGCTTGAGAACCCTTGTGATGTACAGCTTTGGATCAAACTTGCATACAAGTACTTGAATCAAAATGAAGGGTAGGTCTTTCTTACCTTTTATGCAAACAAATCTATTGCTCTCTTTATATTTTTGCCTATGTTTTCCAACCTATACTGTTGTAATCATGCTTCTTTCTTGTGTCAAAGAGCCCTTTGTTTCTTTGAGGAAGCCACAAGTAGTTTATTGTTGGAAAGGTTCAGATTAAACTCTTGTACACAGTCCAGAACATGTGTAGTACATTGTTCTAACACTTCAGACAGGTGTTTTGATGTGTAAGTAGCTGGAAAGATGACAGTAGTTTGTATAAAATATTTTTTTTAAAATTAAAACAAAGGCAAGCATACAGTTGAATAGGTTAAGAATACAATTAAACTTGTCTTTCTCTGTGGATTGCTTTATCATTAGAAGTACACAGGGAAGGAACTGATCAGATTAAATGAGACTGATTTTAAGTTTACCTTTAGATGGGATTAAAAGAATTTTTTGAGATTCCTTATCGACTTTTCCAACACTACTCTAAAAACTTTGCAACACAACTCGTAAATGCTGTCCCCCCTAAAAGAAAATAATCTGGAGGGAGGTATCGAGTGGGGTACCTCAAGGCTTGGTCCTGGGCCCTGCACTGTTCAACACATCTTGATTAATGACTTGGATCAAGTAGTAGAGGGAGTGCAATCAAACTTGCAGATGACACAAAACTGGGAGGGATAGCTAACACCTTAGAAGACAGAAACAAGATTCAGATTGATCTTGACAGGATGGAAATCTGGGCCAAAACTAACAAAATGAAATGCAACAGAGAGAAATGTAAAGGTCTGCATTTAGATGAAAAATCAAATGCATAAGTATAGGATGGGTGATACCTGGCTTGGCAGCAGTACATGTGAAAAGGATCTTGGGGTTGTAGTTGATCACAAGTTGAACATGAGTCAGTAGTGTGATGCAGCTGCTAAAAAGGCGAATGCAATTTTGGGCTACGTTAACTGAAGCATAGTGTCCAGTTCACGAGAAATAAGACTGTAATTTCTATTCTATTTTATTCATTTGTATTCATTTATTTACAAATTAACATTTCAACCAAGCCCTTCTTCCCCTGAGGCTCAGGATGGCTTGTTAGTTACGTTGTGGTTGGTACTACTGCATCTATTACAAAAGAAAGAACCACCCCAACTACCATCCCTGCCTGCCAAATGCTTAATAGTAGGGCTGAAACACAATATCACCCTTCTCAAAGATCTCATTGAGAATAAGTTTCTTGACGAGATTATCTTATATTGAGAATCTTGCGAGAATTGGGCGTTCCTGCGTAATTCTCAAGAACCTCAAAATAGCCCAATAATTATCTGTGCATGCCAGGACTGTCCTGTGCATGTGGAGACCATTTTTTGAGTATTTATAAGATTCTCGACGATCTTGTGAGATCTTGCAGGGCCATGAGATTCTTGCGACGATTAATTTAATTCTCATTTCAACCCTATTAAATTGATAGTTTGTCTGTTTCACAAGGTGCTTTCAGATGTTGCAATTGCTACCTGCAGACCCCAGCTTCAGCACCACAGTTTTGTCTCTAGATTTACCCCATAGTGGCATTTTTTTGTGACACCTGAACAGTGTCATTCTCCTAGGGTGTGCAGAACAGGAACTCATAGGGATGATCCCCGCCTTTACCAGTAGGAGGCAGAATCTCAGGAATCCAACTGGTCATGTGCAGAGGGGGTCCATCCCTCCTATTACCAGTTGGAATTCTACCTCTGACTGGATAGGAGGTGAATTTGTGTGCTCTGCACTCCTAGACAGTTTTCCTTCATTTTGAGCTCCTTTTTCCTTGCCCAGAAGGAACTTTTTCCTCGTAAATTTTACTTAGGTTCCTAGGCTTGCTCCCCAACCCCCCTCCTCCCCCCAAAAAAGCAGGAACGAGGAGCCAGAAGCCAGAGACTATAGTAGCCCCTGGAGGCCCATCTTAGCTTGGTGCGGAGTTCCAGGAAGGACAAGTGTGGGGAAGTCCCTTTGGGCATTTCCTGCAGCATTATTGCTCGTCGCCACGGGGCCATTCTGCCTCTAACTTTATCACCAGGCCGCCATGATCACCCAGAGTGGAACCCACCTCCACAGCCAGGTCTTGAACGGCTCGAGCACTGGTTGCCTCCCCCTGGCAGGCCGCCATAGTAACGCAGCTCAGTCTCCTCAGCACCAGGAAATGGCACCATTTCGCCTCTACAAGACCACGGAGCAGCCAACGGAGACAGCAAGAACCCCAGGCCTCTCAAAAGTAAAACCTTTACAGCTTAGAGGCCTTAAATAAAATTGTGCTTCCCTTGATAAAATTCAAGACAGGGAGGAATGCTGAGCCCCTAAGTGCCCCTGCCCCCCCTCTAAGGGAGGGAAAGGGAAATCTAAGGCAGCAGGAAAAGGAAAGCACTCTGCCTCAAAAAAGCCTCACCTGGCCACTCAGTACCTATGGGACCCGGTTGGCTCTTCCTCGGATGAGGACACCCCACCCCCCTTACTACCCCTCGTCCCAGACACCATCCCCACAGGGACAACGAGGACACCCAACTTGAGGCGGGGGAAGCTAATCCCCGAAGACAGCTGCATCCTCCTTCCCTCCAGGGGCCATAAACCAGGATAACTCTGACCAGGAATCAGAGGGGGATGGAGAGACTGTGGAGTCTGGTGAAATCCCGGAGGATGAGGCCCAGGAGCTGGCTGTCCCCACCCCAGGCCATAGTGAAAAGGACTGTGATTTCTCACTTACTTTGAAACCTAAGCTGTTTAAGCAAGTACTTAGTGTGAGGGAAAAGAGACAAAAAGGGGATCATTCAGAATCCTCAGATGACTATTCTGATCGGGGAATATATCCTGAGGTCCTCCAATAAAGAAAAGGCATCCTGCTTGAGAAACCTTACGAGAAAATCACTAAGGCTGAATGGCATCAACCTGCCAAAACACTAAGACTGAACAAAACTCGTATTTTTATATGCCTTCTCGAAGTCCAAGGCATCAGTCTTTGCCACCCTAAAAATTGATGTGGCTACTGCCTTTCTGGCAAGAAAGTCAATTTTCCCCTCTGATGGTGACGTTTACCCGAAAGACCCCACGGATAGGGGCATAGAAACTGGGTTAAGAAGGAATTTTAAACCTGCGTCAGCAGTGCTTCAAATGGCCCTGGCCTCTTCCTATTGTGCCAGGGCAATACTTAAATGGTTCAAATTGGGGGAAAAGCCCTGAAACATCAGAGAAGGTAACCCAAATGTTGTTGGCTAATATTGCCATGGCAACTTAATTTTTAACTATGGCCACTACAGATGCAGTAGCATGGGCAGCAAGGGTACTAGCAGCTAACGTGTCCCCACATCGCAGACTTTGGTTAAGGTCATGGCAGGCAGCTCCCTATGCTAAGAACCTTCTAGTTGCTGCCCCATATCAGGGAGATAAGTTATTCGGGATGGCACTGGATAAAATCTTGAAAGATGCTGAAGATAAGGATAAGAAAGTTCCTTTGAACCAGTTCAAACCACCCAGATCTTTTCGCTCCTCTAACAAACCTTTTTTGTTTTAACACATTCTCAAGAAAGCAATCTTCATCCTTTCCATTCCGGGGAAGAGGATACAGAGGAAGAGAATTCAGATCAAACAGATACAGTTCATTATCCAGGCCAGGAAAAGCAGGCTCCACTACCCAACAAGGAAAGCAGAATGCCTGACTGTCATGCCCACAGTTTGGCGGTAATGGGCAAGGTGGGGTAGGTGGTGCAACTTTCCCTTTTTGCACATCTGTGGCCGCACATAAACAGATGCATGGGTCCTGGAGACAGGGACCAGCGGATACGCCATAGAGTTCTCCAAACCTCCTCGAGGGCTCTATCATCTTGTCTCCCCCACATCTCGCAACAAACAAAAACATGTAGCCATGCGAGCCGAAATAAAAAGACTGGCAGCAATGGGGACCATCAGGGTGGTGCCAGAGGAGGAGCGGGGCCAGGGTCTCTCTTCCATTTTATTTTTGCTGTCAAAAACGAATAGTGGATAACTGTATTAGATTTAAAAACTCTAAACAAATTAATAAAAGTTCAGAATGGAGACCCTGGCCTCGATTTGTCAAGCCATAGAAAAACACAAGTGGCTAGCTGCCAGGGGTGGGCGAACAGAACGCAGTTCGAATGTTCGGTTGTTCGGTTTAAAACCCGAGTTCGGGTTCGATGGTTTGGTTCAGCCGAGTTCGGTTTAGCCGAACTTGGCCGAACATTCAAAAATAGCGAAACCGAAACCTTATTTTTGGCCCTGGAAAGACGTTTTTCCTGCCTCTGAACTCATCCAAACTCGTCCAGACACAACCGAACTGTTGGGTCGTTCGAGAGTTCGGTTCGGACGTCCGAACAGACCGAGTTCGGTCCGAACTCCGACAATCCAAACCACGTTCACCCATCCCTACTAGCTGCCTTCTGCTTGTGGGATGCTTACCTCCACGTCCTCATTCTCCTCACACCTTTGCATCCTCCTCCTGCTGGGTAGTTCTACCATTGACCGTGAGGAGGCAGAAGATGATTTTCTTTTAATTGTGCATGCGTCAGTTGGAGCTACCCGGCTCTCGCCAGTCTGTCGTCTACCTCAGGACTGCTAGGACGCGCTTCGGGATCCCCCGGACCTTCAAAAAAAAAAAAAAGGAAAAAAAAAGGGAAGATTAGGAAAATCGGCGGGGCACTAAAGGGACAGCGATCCCGGACACGGTCTTGGGATCGCCAGACTGGGCCACGGTAAAACTTACCCCTGCCAGCTCCCTTGCATGATGCTTGGGAGCAGGGGAGGCCGCTCCCTTCCCACCTAATGGGAATTTGTCTTCACGGCGCTCCCCCCGCCTACGAACAGGGGCAGCGCGGCTGGACCCTGTTTGAGTGCAATTTTCCATCAGGTTAAATCCTGAAATTTAAAACAAACTGGAGAATGAGCGCATCCGGAAAAGTTCCGGTGCCCCCCTCACCCCCGCTGGTGGGTCGGAGGTGGCAGCAGCGGAAGGAGGGAGCCAGGACACTCAGGTACACTCCCTCACCGCAATAGCTCAGTCAATGGGGAAGATAATGGCCACCTTGAAGGAGCTCTCACAGGCCAAGACAAGTGGGAAGAGGAAGACGGCCCCTTCCCCCGCTGACAGGACTGCCAGAAAATTGATGAGGGCGGGAAAACCCAAGGCAATAGCAAAAAAGGGCAAGCCTCCTCTAGCGGGAGCTAGATGCCAGATATTACTATCCCCTCAGGATTCTGAGGGGGAAGAGCAGCATCAGCAGGGAGAGAGCAGTCAGGGCCTCAGAGACCAGCTGCTGATGCAGTCAGACTTAGACTCCGCTTCTACTGGGGAGAGATCTGACATAGAGGAGGGGGAACGCATGGAGCCCACGGCAGACCCCAAGGACAGGGAGAGACCGTTCCCTATCCACTGTAAAGAAGAGCTGCTAGGGCAGGTGATTAAAACTCTTCAACTCAGGGAAAAGCCCTCTAAGGAGGACTCTTCCGATTCACAAATGAGGAGACTAGGGATTATATCCCTACAGTCCATGGCAGGGATCAGGGCCTGCCCCTGGACACAGCCTTTGAGAGGATAGTGCTTGAGGAGTGGAAGCACCCCATAAGGCTTACAAGATGAACAGGGCACAGGACTCTGTATTCCTTCTCCAGAAGGAAGGAGCCTCTGTTCAAAGGCCCCAAAATAGATGCCGCAGCTGCTTCTCTGGCCCATCAGACAGTGTTTCCCACCGAGGGGGACTGTCACCCTCAGGACCCGACAGATAGAGGCGTGGACTTCGCTCTTAGAAGGGCGATTGATTTCACAGCAGCCTCTCTTAAAATAAATATCGTGGCCTCATATGTATCCAGGACTCTCCTTGCATAGATGCAGTAAGCCCAGGACCCTGAGCTATCAGAAAGAAAATCACAGCAGTTCTAGTCTCGCATTTGCATGGCTACAGCTTTCTTGGCGGATGCGACAACAGATGCCTTAACTTGGTCGGCCAGGTCTATGGCCAATAATATAGCAGCCAGGCGCCAGGGTATGACTGTGCTCTTTGCAGGGGGACACAACGGCTAAAAATCTTCTCACTTCGGCCCCTTACAAAGGATCCAGGCTCTTCAGGGTATGTCTCGAGAAAGTGCTCGAGGAGGCAAACGTCAAAGATAAGCCTAAGACACTGCAGCAGGTGGCACCAAAAAGGGTTTTTTTTCGGGGCCACTCTTTCAGGTTTAGGGGATTCGGAGGCCCTTACTTACCAGGCCCCCTTTCGAGCCCCTTAAACATGTATTCCTCTATTTCTTGACATTAAAGGTAATTTTTCTCGTTGCAGTGATGTCAGCGAGACGCATTTCTGAGTTTGGGGCGCTGTCCATGGAGGACAATTTTTGCATCTTCCAGCGTGACTCAGTTACCTTAAGATTGGATCTGGCTTTTCTACCAAAGATCAATACCATTTTTCATATAGCTCAGGAGGTGGTATTACCAGGCCCCCGAGAAAAACGCGCTGCCGCAATTCGCGGTTTTTGCGCAGAATCCTGCCTTCGGCAGGATTAGCGCAGAAACCAGGGAAATCCCCGCGGATTTCCCTTTCACTGCCGGTGAATCAGGGGCTTGCTTTGACTCACCGGCAGTGAGCAATAAAGCAAGCCCCTGATTGGCTCACCGGTGAGCCAATCAGGGGCTTGCTTT